>OZ037997.1:4180609-4210609 GCA_964035705.1 Porites rus | reverse complement strand
GTCGTGGGATTCCAAATGTAAATTTGTCCGTTTGTATGTTTCTTCTGGTCGATTATGATAAAGTTTAGTGCTCTTCCGTAAACGAGCTCCAGCAAAACTCAAACTTCTTGCTCGAAGTATATTGAAAACTTAACATACTAGCAACAATTTAACGTGATTACTGATCCACAAAAACGATTTTTCTTGGCGTGTCGATGTACAGTTAACTCCCGATAACTAGAACCCTCGCTAAATCGAACCTCACGCTAGCTGGAACCAAAGTCGATTTCCCCTGGATTTCTGTCATACATTTATTGTAACCATGTTTACCCTCGGTAACTCGAACCCTCGATAGCCCGAACCTCCAGCTGACTCAAAGTAGTTTTTATTTCCCTTCAGGTCATTTCTATACAATTTTACCCTCGATAACTCGAACCATATTTATGCGAGTGACAGGTCGAAAAAAAAACAGCGTTCTGAAGTCCGAAACATTCAATTTATTTCAAAACAACCGTGTCGATTCCTTGTCTTTTTTGTCATTCCATTTCAAGTTCAGTGTCCATCCCTGTATGTTAATCAAGCTTCGTTTCTTAATTCCTTTTTTAAAATATTAATCTATATCTCTTGCTCTTCTTGGAAGTGAAGTGTGCATGATACTTGCTTTCCCTCCCCATCTATCCATTTGTGTATTTTCTTATTTCTGGTTATTTATTTCGAACTCCCGATAACTCGAACTTTTTACGATTTCCCTAGAAGGTTTGAATTACCGGGAGTCGACTGTATCCTGTTGATGAAGTTAAAGCTTATGATCTAAACTCGAGCCATTGCACGTTATATTTTCAACAACAGGCACCTGAATTCACCTAAATTACCCACGATTTGCTCTATTTTGTCACCGCGAATAACGCGACTCATTTATTGACCATTTGTGAGAATAAGCTTGCAAAATTGCAAGCGAATTTTTCGGCAACCTCGGTGACCCAGAGAAGGAAGGAAGAAACACTTTTTCTCCCTCCTTCCCAAGCGCCTTTGCGCGTGTCAATTTTCCTTTCCATAATCCTTTGCGAGAATAAATAAGTGGAGACAGGTGCAAGTCTGTGGCATCCTCCTTAAAAACACTCATGCGCACCAGGACAGTAGGCTAAAGGTAGCAATGATTTTTAATGGCAAGATAAACCAACTCATTTAGTCATTCATTTTTTTGACAGATATATCGAAAAGTGTGCGGAACCGGACCTCTCAACCTCTACTGCAATATCAATTCCATTTGTACAGAAGCTCCTCCTTGCGGCAATACCTCGGCCACTAATTGTAACAGTGGTGAAGTGTTTTCGTTTGGCTCATGTACTTGCAATGACGAAAATGTATCACCGAATACTATTCCAACTGCCACATTGAGCGAAAAGTACGAGCTGGTCTCCGAGCATCTTATTTTCGTTTCCAAAGGTGGTTGCCATATATTCTCGTTCGATGACATTAAAAACAGCACCGACGTCAAAGAAGGAGACATCATTGGTTTCACTTACCAGGGCGGTGGCCACACAGAAATAATCTCTCGAAAAAGTGAAGACAGTAAAAAATACAATTCCACGGCATTTTATTTCAATGACGCTAATCTTCACTTGGGTTCCGTTTTGATTACAACCCAGTCTACTCCATCTAGCATCAGCCAGCTCCAGTTTGCTGTAGAAGCGGTTTGCCGCGCCCCCGCTAAGATGCTGCTTCTTCACACTTATGCCATTGGTCATTATTATGAGCAAGCAACGGTAAGCGGACCGTTGAATTCAGTCACAAAAACGGCGCACATAACGGCAACCGAGAGCGTGGCAAACGTCACAATGACCACGCCCGAAGCTGTAGCAACCAACGATTCATTTATACTGACAATACATCCTCATCCTGGCTACAACATTACCTACGTTGTAAATTATGGTTCGGGCTATAATGAGACCTCGTTTACTGAACTTGCAGACCAGGACCAGCTATTAAACTACGAGTACCGCTTGAGCGGCACATACTCCGTATCACTTCACGCCAGTAACATTCTCTCTTTTTCGATAAAGACCTGTACGGTTGTAGTACAAGACAGGATATTAGGCTTGGCGTTTTACAGCCCTGTACTCCCGGTGGCGTTGGGAAACATAACTTTTATACAGTGGCTTGTTCGGCAAGGAGACGGCATTAACATAACAGTTGATTTCGGTGACGGAACCTCCTATCACAATGGCTCGTTTGATGTCGGCTATCTTTTTGCCGCGATAAATAACCATACTTACGCAGCTACAGGGGAGTATGCTATCACCATAAACGTGTCCAACTGTGTTTCGAACGCGTCAATAGAGACTCTGGCCATAGTGGAGTTACCGGTGACCGGTCTAACTTGTACCGTCCACCATGCGCACAGAGACATAGAAGTTAATGAGACCGTGACAGTCGAGGTCACAATCACCCAGGGAACCAACCCAGAAATCTTTATCGACTTTGGAGACGGTTCGGCTACCACAACGCGAGATCTAACCGCTCAGCATTCTTATTCGCCATTCGATTTTTACAATGTGAGCTGCTCTGTTTACAATAACATCAGTATGCTAAATGCATCGACGGAAATCCAAGTACATAAACCGGTCGACCCCCTGATTGGCTTTAACGTAACTTGCTCTCACACCAACCTGACTGATCTTACTCCCTGCATGTTGAACATAAGTATTGGTACCGATTTTACATGCACGTGGGATTGGGGCGATGGCACCACGAACGAAACTGTGTTTGAACAACTAGGAAATTTCACCTACCACAATTACAGCAGCGTAGGTCACTTCCACGTACAACTTAACTGCAGTAATCGCTTGAATAAGACCACAGCGGAGACAATAGCTATTGTAGAGGAGCCCATAATTGGATTTGAAATAGTTGATCCGATAGCAAAGCCTTTTGCAGAGCGTTTCTCCGTGTACTGGAACACTATTACAGGAACTGATGCAATCTTCAATGCAACATTTACGCACATTATCGATGGAACTTCCTTCGACTTAGAAGTTATTACAACGATAAGTACAACACATGGGACAGCGATGGTATTCGAATACATGATGCCAGATATAGGCATCTATGAGCTCATGGTGACGGCCATCAATTACGTAACCCCGCGGCAAACGAGATATTTAACAGTGATGGTGGACGTGCCAATAGACACGCCACTTTTGACCCGATCCAGTCAATTCGTTGAGGTTAACAAAACAGCAAATTTCTCCTGCCAAATGGCAGCGGGCAGCAACGTGAGTATTTGGTGGGATTTTGGAGATGGTTCCGATGTTATAAATCATTACTACCAAGGAAATTTCTCTATTGATGGGGTCACTATTCAGCACGTGTTTATGTACGAAGGGATATACACAGTTACTCTCTTCGGCAACAACAGTGTCAGCAACTTTACCCGTTTCATACTTAGTTACATACAAAACCCACATTATTTGACTCTGACAACAAATAGCCCGCAGAACATTCCTCCAGGCACAATCACCTTTACGATTGCTGTTGTTCCGGGTCAAGTACATCCCACAAATTCAAACTACACGGTTAACTACGGTGACGGAACGTCGGTTGCAAACGATACTTTCCTAGCACCACTTATACTGCAACACTCCTATGGAACGCACGGCGCGTATACCATGAACATTACTGTTAACAATGAAATTCACCTAGCCTTCATGGAAATAGAAGTCGAAGTCCAAACGCCCATCACTAACTTCTCAGCGGTTTCTTTGAACACAGGACCAGAAGCGAACATTGGAAAACCAGGATTTGGCCATGACAAAACCTATTTTCCATGCGATTTCCCCGTCCTTTTCAATACTACAATTGCAACTGGAACTAATGTAACGTATTATTGGGATTTCAGTAATGGATATGAAGTTACCACTTCTAGTCCTTTTATAAATTACACGTTTGAAATTCCGAATTTATACACAATCAACATTACAGCATGGAACGCCGTGAGTAAAGAGATCCTTCAGCTTACGGTCCGCTCACAGTGTATGGTCAAGACAATAAATTTCACAAATGACGGACCTCAAAAGCTGGGCCTTCCTATTAATTTTACCGTTGGAATTAAACAAGTGGGAACAGAATCGTGTTTTCTGGTGGAAATTGGCGATAACAAAGTCTTCATCTACAAGACTGATCTTGGGATTACCTGCGAGGACGAATGCAGCAAGGTTGGCGTGGAAGTCAAGACCTTTACAGGAAAAAACGTTTCTTTTGACCATACGTACTCTGCGGTCGATAATTACCCGCTTTTGATCACGGGATGCAACAAGGTGAGCAAAGTCAACGCATCAGGTAAAGCTGTGACCTTAGATAAGCCCTGCGATTATCCCGTCGTTACGATCGACTCAGACGCTGTGGGAAGTATTCGCCAAAATGCAGTTCCCTACTATAGATGGAAGTCCATCAAAATCAAGAATACCGTAGTGGTGAATTGTGAAGCTTCTGACAAAACCAATTTCACGTGGATTGTGAAGAAGTGGGACGTCGACAGCGGCAGCTTCATAACGTTTCCTTTAATAGGGAATGCTTTATCAACATCCAAAAAGTTAACTATGGAAATTAACCCTATGGAATTTTCTATCAATGAATACTACTTTGAGTTCACGTGTGCAATGGCCGATGTAAAGGGAGTCGAAGGGTCTTCCGAGGGATACATCAATGTTATTCCCTCGGACATCGAAGCCGCCATCGCCGGGGGATCAACTAGGGCAATTGGTGAAGGAAAAGAAGCCACCATAGATGCCTCTGATACAAAAGACCCGGACGTTCCAGAAAACGACAATTCGCCTAGTGATTTCCAGTATTGCTGGTTCTGTGCTAAACAAGGAAGTTACGACCCTGAACTGGTTAAAAACTGTACCGTGCTTCCCGCGTTTCCTTTATCTCCGATTCCACATGTCACTGCTAACAACAGCTCGAACAACGAAACTCAGTCTAACTCTACGGTGATAGATGAGGATGGATGTTTTGGTTATCCGCCTGGAAGACTGAACGCCTCCACACCACAGATCTCTTTTAATACACTCAGGATGAGGCTGTACAGCACGTACGATGTTTGTGTATTGGCCATGAAAGACACTCGCAGAAGTGTTGCCTGTACTAGCATTTTATTGGTGGAAGGAGATCCACCAACTGTTCATATCACGTGAGTGAAATTCCCTCTCCCCTATTCGCCACTTTAGAAACGAGAGGGAAACTGGGCTGAGTAAAGTGTCACAAAGACCTCTGCGATCGTTACTGGGGACGTGCTGGTCAGCTACTGGACAATTTTTCCCCTGTCCCTTGTAACAGTCCAAGAAGTCTTTGCAAACGTTTCCTATTCGTTTATAAATTGAACAATAGAAAGCTTTAAAGGGTTATGTCACGAGAATTACTGTTACTGTTAATTACTGTTGTTAGTCGATTCTGTGCTGAAGCAGGAGCCCATAACCCGGAGCGAGCAACATCCACGGACTCGTGTCACGGCGTTTTTACGGAGCAGATTCTTTTTAGAACTGTTTGGCGCGAATTTTGACCATGTTTTAAATTCCATAAACCAGTCAGCAAAGCCTACAGACCTAAAAGTGATATTTTCTGTCTTTTAATAACGTTTAGTTTGCCTTTTTGATATCTTATACTTCGAATGCGCTCATAGACATGGTGGAGAATCTATTTTCGCGGGAAAAAGTGCCTTGAAATGTGTCTAAAAATAAACTGGTCCGTAAAAAAGCCGTGACATAGGCCTAGTATGAGCGTTACTCACTCCAGATTATCGGCTCCTGGCTGAAGTCATTACCTCTCTTCAGGTGACCGGTGCAAAAATCATCACCACTCTCCATGTCGTTATATATGTCAGTGCGAAATACAGTCGAACCTTTATATAACGACCCTGTATTAAGCGGCCACCCTTGAACGGAAACTAAGCCATATGGTATTTTCTGCGGTATTTTATGACAGAATGAGATGTTTTGTTGTGAACCCAGGTAAGTCATAGAAATACGGTACTGTATACCGCAGTAGAAGAGTAGATGACAATTTACTGCACAGTACTTTTACACAATGTTACGTATATTATACCGTTAAGTTACAAGTTGGCAATGAACTTTGTTTAAAGTATTGATCGCTTGAAAGAGTGTTGATTGTGTTATTGTTTCCTTGTATATAGTGACATAGTATTTTTGTATGATACGCCATTAAGATTCACATTAGACCACGCCCAGTGAGTATTTTTAGTGATCCTGTATTAAGTGGCCACCCGCTATATACAGGTTCGACTGTAGTAGGTGATTCGCAATGCAAAACAAGGGAATCACGCTTACCATTTGTTAAAGAGTGTGGTTTAGGAATATGGCATTAGAATTAATATAATGTTCTTTCCTTTAACTTCAGGTGCGTAACAAACTGCAACAAAAGAATCGGACCTTCTAACAAAATGGCTTTGTCAGGTTGTGCGACTTGCGAAACTTGTACGTGTCAAAATACCAATTACGAGTGGAAGATACTGAAGGGAGATTCGCCCTCCGGTCCTTTTCAAGAAGTTGAAAACGTCGAAAGCATTCTGAGCACCCCCAAAACAGGAAGAACACTTGTGGTAAAAGCAAATAGTCTGGAGGGTGGCAAGACTTACACGTTCCGACTTGAGGCATGGGCCCAAGGAACCCAAACCCGTGGGTTTTCAGAATACACCAGGGAGGTGAATCTGCCGCCACGAGGAGGGGTCTGCAATATCACTTCAAAACATGCCGATACACCCGACCTGGGGTTTGCGTTTCAAGACGACTTTCAAATCACGTGTAAGGATTGGCAGGATGACACTAAGTTGAAATACAAGGTGTCAACTCAATCGGAAGCCGAAAGTGCAGAAATTCCAGTTCCTGCGGAGGCTGTACTCTCCCCGGGTGTGCCATACACGTCACCCTGGTTAACTCTTTCTGTTGGCCTAGAGAGCAGAGGCTATCGGATTGACGTATTCGTTAGAATTCAAGATGAGGACGGTGCAATCACTAAATACGATCTTCAAGTGAGGGTAAGGAGGAAAGACAGCTAAGAAATAAAACCTTTAAGGAACTGTGTCACGACATTTCATCAAAATTCAAACAGCTGGAGATGCCACCAAACTGAGTGAACAGCACTGTAGCAGCTGTTCGTAAGGTGTCTCCTCATTGGTCACAGAAAAGAAGAAAACAACATTGTTTATTACATTAGAACCTCGATAACTCGAATTCCCCGCTAACTCGAACCAAATTTTCTTTCCCTTGATCAAAATTTTCCTGAAATTTACCACGATAACTCGAATTCCCTGCTAACTCGAACTGTTTTTCGTTTCCCTCGAGAGTTCGAGTTACCGGGGTTCTACTGTATTTCCATTGTTGTACGGTTAGGGTTGCAAACCAAGTGGCTTTAGGGTTAGGAGAGCTGAAAGAAGGTATCATAACACAACAAATACAAAATGGACATACTTGAAGACGATTGAAAAGGAAGACAGCAACCCCTCGTATTGAGGATTACCAGCTGGTTTTTAAAAACCTGTTTGCCTAACATAGGGAGACATATTTGTTTGACACGAAGTTGTGATTTAGTCATTTACAAGTGACTTCTTAGCTAACTTTAAGTTCCATAGCAAACAAGAACGCGTAATTGGCAAAATTATTAACAAATACTCTGGCATGGACAACCTAGATAAAAAATTATAAAATTATTAAAATATTGCCTTTTACAGTCTGGGCCAAAAAAACATCTTTATGTTTTCCTGAAACTAAGGGAGGGTTTCCACAGTCATGTAATTTTTACGTGGGTATATTTTACGCGCGTAAATAAAATAGAGGCAATATATGAAAGGTATCGCGTAAACGCAAAAGTTCAACGTCACTCAACTTTTAATTACGCGCCGTAAATTTTACTCGTGCACGCAGTTAAAAATTACGTGACAGTGAATATCCACCTTAAGAGCAAATGGGGTACGCGTTACAGGAATCTCTTTGACCTTATGACGTAAGACCAAGTCTCGTTTTCTAACTACCGTCTTTGCTCGATTAAACGCCGCCTTCGAAATAGACGCCGCACCTAATCGGAGGAATCCGGCGTTTATTCGAGGAATATAAGAAAAAAATCGGTACAACTCACTGGTAATCTGCACCATCCTGGGATCCATAAATTTACGATTCTGTCTCAGGAAAATAAGAGAGACATTAGAGCCTTTAAATTACATGATATTTACAAGCGATTTACGGTTACTTTACAGTTGCTAGGGATTTAAGAAATAGGGGTTGTTTACCATTTACAAATAGATTCCGGAAAATCCGGTTGGAGAGTAAATGGAACACGACTTTTTGGGTCGTTCCAGCGGAAAACTTCCTGGAACAGCGGAACATCTGAAAAGGTAGTCATGTTTTCTGGACGGAATATTCCAAACAGAAATTCGAGTTCCATTTCTTCAAAGCCATCTTTGATACCAGTTTCAAGCCTTCGCGGTCGTTTTCCAGCAAATAGAACTGATTTGTACAAAGGGTAAACGCGATTCCGAGACGAAATATACCAGTCCTAAATTTTGCGTACCATTTGACCATTCCAAGGGCCTACTGGTTTGTCCATGTAAATGCCAAATGGTAAACAACCATGATTTCGAAATAAACGCCATCCTTAACCCTTTAAGTCCCAATAGTGCTCAAATCAATTTTCTCCTAACGATATCCATAGACTATCATGGGCAAAGTCTATGACAATTAACAAAATGATCACAAAGAGAAAAATATTTGATCTTTTACCAAATTCTCTCAACTAATTCTTCACGGAAATGTATGGAGATCAGTTTGGAGAATTTGTATGTGGATATTGGAACTTAAAGAGTTAAATAAAAACCCAATCGGAAACGCCGAAAATTTAACAAACACCGCGGCGTTTAATCGAGTAAATACGGTACTGCTATTTATGTTTTCCTTCTAGCTTTACTACAGTTTCTGTGAATTTGGTAAAATATTTGTAAAACTACCTTAAAAAGGCCATTCAAACATAGGCGTCCTACGAAAATTGATTGTTGCTTTGTTTCTGTCGTTTAAGGTTGAAATGCCACAACAGAGTGCAGAAGAGAAAGAGGCCCTGCTTGCAAATCAGGTAGTAATGATAATGGTGATGGTACTGTTAGGCCCCATTTGTATGGAGAAAACCTGTCTCATCATCGTTATCACTATATTGTCAGTATCATCGGTATGGTCTCCATTGACGTCACGTTCATCGTCACCATTATCGTCTTTACAACTGTGTTCGTCACCAAAGCGGTCTCATCATCATCATCACTATATTGTCAGTGATCGATAGATCGTGACGTCAGTAGTAGCGAAAACGATGGCCTCGTCATTGACGATGATGATGATGACAAAGGCGACGAAAACGACGGGAATAACAACGGTGATGGCGATAATGATTATGACAGTTTTTACAATGGCGATGATGATGACGATGATGATAATGATGATGACGATAATGACGATAGCGAAAATAATAATAATGAACTTACGCAACAGGACGGGAGAGGAAAGAAAATGACCAACCTTGTGAGACAGGCGTGATGATATTTTTGTTTAAAAAAAATTCTGCCAAACTTCATCTTCCTTTAAACAGAATTTTTTGTGAAAAACCAGAAAAACAGTAATGTTAAGTGAAGATCTCGACAAAACACGCAATAATAGCCCTGTCACGTTTGTCACGCACAAGCGTTTTGCCGTCCTCCTCTTTCTGCCGTCCTGTTGCGTAAACTCACTAATAAACAGTGAAGATTACGCTTGTTGTTTCCCTTGTTCTAAACTATCAAATGGGAAGAAGGAAACACCTATTTAGCGATACCTTCAGGTTCCTTATCATGTAGCTGAACAAATTAATGAACATTTACCTTCACATTTTGTTGTTAATAAAAGTTCAGGAAAGTAGTTTAGTTATAAATGTAAGATGTTCTAACTATTCGCATCCATAAACCTAGAAAAACAATTTGAAGAACCTTATAGCGGAAGGGAACCCAGAAGCGGTGCTGGGCGCGGTTGGGAACTTAGCATCTGCCTTCCTTGCGCCAGCCGCCAGCAGCGGAGAATCATCTTCATCAGAACAAAGCAGCGATTCTGCTTCATCGGAGCCAAGCGAGGAAGAAAAGCAAAAACAGGCAGAGGTATGATGACTTGCGTGTCAGTGTTAATGTCAATCCCTCTAATTATCCATTCGTTGACTCGTTTTAAAAACAAAAGGCTATTTTTATAAACTGTGGAATCTTTTGCAAAGCCCTATCTTTTGTTCAACAGAACCAAAGCAACAGAACAAGATGACATAAGATTGTGTTTTCTTTTTTATAGCTTCAAGAACAATTGCTTGATACCATTTTGAAAGTATCAGAACCATCAAATCCTGACCAAGCTGTGCAGATCGCGGGCACATTGACCGCTGTCGGTTCAAGCAGCGAGCCATCCGACAGCGCTAAGGTAACATGCTACACACAGACGGGTTGCTGTGAAGATTTCAGCTACAGAAATAATTTAAGTCTGATAACACTTATCCATGCAATATTTCAACAGCCAAAACTACGATTATTCTTTGATATTACGATTACTAGAAAGTGTCAAAAATATTCATTCGCCAACTAAGGGTGCTGTGAAATATGTCTTGGGAATTAGACACACAAATACGTCTGATTTGTTCGCTTATTCCTCCCTCTACTTCTGTAAGTGTCACAGGTGAACAAGTATAGAGAATCTGGATTTTTATCATGCCTAACCTCTTACGCAGGCGATTAAAGGGATTCGTATGCCCCCTCTGTCTCCGTAAATGGGAAACCTCCACACCAAGGGCGTGAGTGAAGTGTGTACCTAAAAAGATGATCAGTAAAAGCAAAAATAGAATAGTGCTGAGCAAAGCATGCGAAAAAAGCAGGAGGGAAATCAGAGATAGTTGTAAAAGAATAAGGAGGAAGGGCATGTCTGACCCCGCTAAAACGCTGGTGCATGGGTCATCATTGGTCTCTATTTGTAGCGCGAGATTTCAGTTTCCCCAATGTCGAAGTGCTGCTATGCAAACAAAAGCAAAATCACGTTAAAGCCTTTTTACAGATTCATGCAAAAAAAACACTTTAATACAACCAGATTTTTAACGGCCTGTAATTGTGTCTGTCCCAGCTTTGGAGATTTGAGATCTGGGTATGAGATTAATTAGCCACCTGAGGAGAAACTTTCATTTTCTGTGCACCCTGGTGTGATTATTGCTCTTTTATTATTTGCAGGAAAAAATGGCAGATGTCCTTTCTAATACAATGAATGTTGCGGATAAAATGAACTCAGAACAACTCACAGAGTTTTCTTCAAGTCTTCTTGGTACTTTCGGCACTCTCCTTATACCTTCTTCACAGTCGTCCGATGGGGTAAGAAAATCACAGTCGAACCTCTGCTACATAACCAGCACCTCTTTACAGATAACTTTTTCCTCAGTAAAAGTTAAAACATTTTGAATCCAAAGATTTACGTAGTATTATGCAAATTAAAGTGAAAGAAGTTTCATTTTAATGTTAACTCCCTAGGATTTCATTCACATATGAAAACGTTCGAGTGACATATCATCTCAACCTAGTCGGCCCAGTTCCCCATTTCGTTTCTTAAGTGGCGAGCAGGGGCGGATCCAGAAAATTCAGAAATGGGTGGCCGCGACACTTTCCAGCTATACACTAGATACTTTTTATTTTTTTGAGAATTTTATACAAAATAATACAAAATTTCAAAGAAAAAGGGGTGACCACGGCCCTTTTGGCCCACCTCTAAATCCGCCCTTGGCAAGTAGCGTTTTGTATGGGAATCACACACTCTCTAGGGATCGTTCTGATCACTCAATTCAACGCCTTTCTTTGCAGGGTAATTCCCAGTCTGCAAACAGCAGCTCAGCCAGCCCGGTTCAGCAAACGGCCATGGGATCGATGAATACCATTCTTGGTTTAATGTGCGCTAAGATGGTACCCGGTGAAGCTCCTAACGTCATTGAAGGTGACCTCGTCGCCATGGGAGCAGCAGTTGCTGATCAATCCCAGTTTACGAGCATGCAAATTGGCTCATGTACTGTCGAAGGAATTGATGGAGCTCTTGATCCAAACTCTTCAGAACCGGTGCAGGCACAGGTGTGGATTCTTTACCTCAAGACTGTATAATGGAACAGAGAGGGAATCTGTAGGCGTTGGCCGGGATATGTGAATTTCAACTAAGTTATTTTTTAGGGGTTGTTATTAAACGGGAAGTCTGATTCCTGAGAGGTCTACACATTTAAATCAAGTCCACAAATAAAAAAAATGCAGAATATTGTGATGCCAACTGTTGAAATCTCTCCTGACAACGCTGAAGAAAAGTTTGCTGACCTTTCAGGAAACCAGCTTCCGGGTGATTAATTCAAGTGTTTAATTAGTCTAAAAATAACTTTGGTGAAATTCACTTAAGGCTACACTATCTTGCCCTTTATTCTCTGTCGTCTACCTTGAATATTTGATCGAATGCCCTTTTATAAAGCCCAAACAAAAATTCCAAAAGATTAATTGAAAATGGATGATTTCTTTAGCCCAATTTATCAGTCCTACCCTCCCCACTCCCCTGGTTTACTTACTGACAACTATGCCTAGTAAGCAAGTGTCTTCCCCTGCTCTCATTCGCAACTTAAGAGACGAGAAGGGGACTGGGGCCAAAATTTGTCCCGCAATTGTTTCTGGGATCGTTACTGGAGACGCACCGATCAGTTATTGGCCATTTTGGTTTCCCAGAAGTCTTTGCGAAAGATAACTCGGCCCAATTCTCAAGTGGCGGATGAACACTCGCCATGACCAGAATATTGACATTGTTGTTGTCGTTGTCATCAATGTGTCATCGGTGTTTGTATTCAGCGGTTATTTTGAATGCGAAAAAGGACAAATCTCGATCTTTACTCACTTTTTAACTGGTTTGTATTTATTGACAGATGACAACGTTCTCAACTAATCCCTTTGGAGGCCAGATAAATGGTGCTATTGCTCAACTGGTCCTCAGAGACGGCAATGGAAACGTCAAGAACGTATCTAACCTAACCACATACATGGATATCTTTATCCCTGATGAAAATGGCGAGACCACAGCGGAAACTCATACACTGACAAAGCAAAACGCAGACATGTTAGTAATAAACGTTAATGTCACCGACAACATGAGTGCGATATACATCTGGGCCATTCCCGAGCACAACAACACCCAGCTGGTGGTTCTATGCAGGAAATACTCCAAACCTACACTGCAAAATTATGACTTTCGGCAAATGGTTCCAAAGGCTCCTATTCCCAGTAACGTGACTAGTAACTCCAGCGCGAGTAATTCCAGCCAAGCTAACTCCAGTGGCCCCGATAACAGCAGGTATCTTATGTTCATTGATAACGATGATTTGAACCAGACGGCCGCCGGACCGTGGCACTGCGGTTTTTATTACAATGGTTCTATCAATGACACCCAGGATACCCCGGATACAGCCACCTACAACATCACCATCGTTCAAATGTGCTGTAAATACCTGAATGAAACCACCGAAGAATGGGAGTACGACGGATGTAAGGTGAGTTAGTTTTTTTATCAATTCGTCCGCCCATTTTGGCCTAGCCTGCAGTGCAGGCTTTTTCTTTAAGCGCGCAATTTGCTCGCGAAAGCGACATGTTCAAACTTCCCGAAGAGATGAGGAGATGGGGCGAGTCAAAGGGAGCGGGGAGGGGGCGGGGAGAGAGAAGAGAAAACCCTCCCCCTCCCCCGTTTCCTTCTTTCGCCCTCGCACCTACCGTAAGGGTTACTATTTCTACTCTCCCCAATCTTCCAATGTCATAAAATCAAAGATGGCGGCTGCAACAACATTACGAACACGAACAAGGTTTCGCCCACCCAAAATACGCCTGCACTGCAGGCTAATTTTGGCCCAAAGAGAAGCATGGACCTACACCTATAACTTACCTACAATCTGACCATTTTATGTTTCGGTGAAACTGCCCACCTACCCTCCCCTAAACCAACATTTTGGTCCAAGTAAGAACTAAGTTTTAATGTTGGTTTTGGGGAGGGTTGGGTGGGCAGTTTCACAGAAACGTAAAATGATCCCAATCTTTGAGCTGTATTCATGTCTAGAGAGGTTAGGCATCACGTTTACTTCAAACGGCAAACTCCAATTTGTACCACGTGACCAAGTTTCTCCATTACTTGTCGTTTACTGGTCATTATTTCTACACATAAATTAGTAGTTTCACCCAATTTTTTGTCCGTAAAAATTGTTTTGAGCTGTTTTTATCTGCTAGTTTTCTATTTTGAGAAATTCTTTACTTGGATCTGACGTTTGCCGTTTGCCGTATACTTGAAGGGTTAAACTCTCTTCTTTTCTTAAACGGACACCTTCAGGACCGGCGCTGAAGTGTCCGTCTTAAAGAGATGTCCGTCTTATAGAGAGTCAACTAACAGAAGTAAAGAAAGGCAGGGAACAATTCTACAGTCAAGTCTCTTTTAACGGACACCTTTATAAGACCGACTCCTCGCTGAAAACAGACACCTAGAATCGATCCCTGCCTTTCTTTATCTCTCTTAATTAACTCTCTATACGCCCGATATCCGGTCCCGAAGGTGCCCGCCTTAGAGAGAGTTGGCTGCACTAGTGAAAAGAAAGGTGTTGTGCGCTTCCCCTCCCCCTTCCCCCATCCCCACCCTAACCTTTCTGAGCCACCTTGTGGCCTTGCCTGCGTCAAAAGATCGTTTTTGTTGTCTTTTTGTTATCTGTAGCTATTGTGCTTTTTGTTTGAACTGAAGTACGTCTCAGGCCCTCTTATATTGTGTACTAAGATACCTGGTCCAGCTAAAAGATTCCCTCGAATTTGGCTTTTATTCTGGCCAATGACATTTAGGCACGACTGATTCGAAACGACGGTATTCTTAGCGCAATACAGCGTTGCGTCCGTTGTGATGCGCTAAACATCTTCCCGTGTAACATCACCTTTAAGATAGAAGAAAGCAACAGCTGAAGACACATTGCACTCATACACATACTTTTCTTATCTTAAAGCCTGGACCCAAAACAACGGTAAAGTTACGCCACTGTCGTTGCAATCATCTGACGTCCTTTGCAAGTGACTTCTTTGTACCGCCAAACAAGATCGACTGGAATAAAGTTTCACTTGAAGAGCTTCTCAAAAATCCCTTGGTGTTTTCTGTCGTTTGCGGAATTTTTGGTCTATACTTTCTTCTTTTGATATGGGCGAGGCGAGCTGACAGAAAAGACTTAGAGAAGGTAAGTAGGCCGGATAAGGTATTACAACTGATTTGTTTGCCTAAATAATGAAAAGCAAAATAAGAAGTTACTGCTCAGTAACGTCGATTCGAGTTATCTCCTTAATGACGTTGCAGGACCGTAGCAGGCCTTTAGAAACTAGGGGGTAGCAAGATTTTAGGGAGCTCATTGTATTTCCAAAGCAGAGGGTTTTGGGTGCGGAGGACCCATTGGACTGTATCTTAAAACCAGAAAATGTTTCACCTGGCTGCAAAGACATCTTCAATGCTCTGGGAGATGAATTTTTATTTTCAACTATTATGCATGCATGTTTTGACTTCTTGGGCCCAAAAACTGAGGGGGGGGGGGGGCGGGGGGTATGATACGGCCCTGCGTTGCTTAGCACTTCTTGATGCAAGCTGAACTGCTTGCAATGTCGACAGTGGCCACAGTGATTTGCCACTTTACAAAAGAGAAGGAAAATGGGCCGAGTTAACTTTCGCAAAGACCTCTGGGGTCGTTACTGGGGGCGTACTGGTCAGCTATTGGCCAATTTTTCCTCTGTCTCTGGTAATCGTCCCAGAAATCTTTGCGAAAGTCAACTCTGCCCAGTTTTCTTCCTGTTTCTACAGTGGTGAATGGTTTTGTAGGAAACCATATCCTCAGTATCAGGCATTTCTGAGGGGGAGGGGAGAGGAAGAGAGGGAAGCGAAATGGGGACACAGAGAAGGGAGAGAAACCCTAACCTTCCTCTCTCTCTTCCCCCTTCCCCCTCAAAAAACTCCCCTCTCGTAACCCCCTAAGGAAGGCCTTATGCTCTAAGGAAACTAAGGATTTTCCTGTTGTTCTTTATTTCCGAACGTAATGTATAAATTTGCCAATTTATAATAACCTGTAAGCAGGCTGTTTATTGGGAGCCGCGAAGGGACGCGAGAGAGAGCGGCGAAGCCACGAGGGGCGAAGGCGAATTCGAGCCAGCTCTCGCTTTCCTTCCCCCATTCTCGTTCTCGCGTCTCCTCTCGCCTGCCGCTCACGCGTGACTTCTCGCGACTCCCCGAATTAGAGAGCTTGCCTGCGGGCTTAGTGACAATTCATTCCTCTATTTTCCAAGGTGGGCGTGGCTCCATTACCAGACAATGACCCACGTGACACGTACATGTACGAGGTGGTGGTTTACACGGGATTTGTCAGTAACTCGGGAACATCATCTGAGGTTCGCATTGTGCTCACGGGTGGCCTTGACGAGACGACACCGCGCTGTCTTAAAGACACGGAGCCTGGTCGGCGAAAGTTTTGCAGAGGAAACGTCGACTACTTCCTTTTGAGCGTACCACAGTGCTTGGGAAAGCTTAAGACTCTAAAAATCTGGCACGACAATACAGGGCCCACCCCCTCCTGGTACCTTCTTAGAGTGATGGTTCATGACGTGCAAACGGAAGTAAAAACGTGGTTTATCTGCGATCGATGGCTGGCCGTGGAAGAGGATGATGGGTTGGTAGAGCGAACTCTAATCCCGGCTTCGAAAGATGAGCTCACAAGCTTCAATTTGCTGTTCTCCACGGAAGCGCGCAAAAACTTAACGGACAACCACTTGTGGTTTTCGGTGGTAGCGCGCCCTGCGAAAAGCAATTTTACGCGAGTGCAGCGTCTTTCCTGTTGTCTCTCAGTACTGCTTAGCACGATGCTTGCCAACGCAATGTTTTATCAAGTGGGTGCCGAGTCATCTTCAGGAACATCTGTTCACGTGGGGCCATTTAGCTTTTCCATAAAGCAACTGTCCATCGGCATCACTAGCAGTTTAGTTGTTCTTCCGGCTAACATCTTGATCGTGACGTTTTTCCGGAAGGCGCGGCCTAAGGAGGCTAAAGAAGGCTTGAATAAGAACCAGGACCCTCACGGTCAGAGTCCGAAATACGAAATGGAAGAGGTGAATGCGACTGTGACTAAAGAAGAAGAGGAAGTTGAAGAGGAAGAAGACGATGGCAAGAAAAAGGACAAAAAGAAAAAGAAAAAGACGCTGCCTCATTGTTTTGTATACATAGCGTACGTGCTGGTGTTTATCACTTGCACTGTGTCTGCTACGTTCACTATCTTCTACGGTCTAACGTTTGGGAAAGAAAAGTCCGAAGGATGGATATCGTCCATGATGATCTCATTTTGGCAAGATGTGCTCATTTCACAGCCTCTTAAGGTGAGTTTTTAGTATTACTTGTTTCTGGCTGTCTAGAATTCGAAGTTGTCCCTTTAATTGTTAAGGATATTTGACTGCTAAACAAGAGTATGATATGGCTCCGAATTTGGGGCCTTTTCGGCGACAAAAACACTTAAAATCTTTTGGTTTTAAAACCGTTAACAATAATAATAATAAAAATTACATAATTAATATTATTAGTATAAGAGTGATTCTACTTGATCCGTGAAACAGAGAAAAACAACTAGTGAAAAATAGCTACTAGTAAACAAAAGAAGGTAATGGAATAGGTACATAATAGTGCATAGTATTCTACTACCTATTTCAGGGGTCAAATAAAATCATTCTATTATTATTATTATTATTATTATTATTATTATTATTATTATTATTATTAAAATTAAAATAGCGCCGTGTAAACAGATCCCACAGTTAAAAAATTTGCACGCCTAAAATCTTGTCCGGACACCAGTAAACTGGATTTTATATCCCTTTATGCTGCGTTAACAAATCATCAATTCAATACTTTGCCACTTACACTGTTTTCGACAACGTTTTTTTACAAATCTTCTCTACCGTTGGAGTATTTAAACACTGCAAGTAACTATGTCAAGCCGATTTCTCGATACCGTAAATCCTCTATTAACCCCCCCTCTCAAATAAGCCTCCCTCTCTTTTAACCCTCTCACCCCACCCCACCCCACCCCTCCCCCCTTATTATTCTTCACTTCACTGTGTTAACCAATCACGACTGTAAAATTAAACTTTATGTGAACTGATCCAGGATGGTTTATTCACCAACTGGCAGTTCAGATTTGTTATTGATCCTGATCCGGTTTTTCCTCTTTGTATTCTAGTTCTTTCGGGAGATCTGATACCATCGCCTTTGCTAAATTAAATAACCCCTCCCCCTCTCCAATGAGCCCCCGGTCTCTATTAAGCGCCCCCTCAAATGTGGTTGAAATAAATGGGCCCTCCGGGGGGCTTAATAGAGGATTTACGGTACTGTAATGCAGTGAATGCTAAAACAATAGCCTGTGAATACAGCTGTCTCCTTACTCCTCGCCGTAGCCTGCGTATAGAATGGCGGTTTTGGTCGGACGCGCAAAACAAGCCAAGGTGGGCGAGGGCAATGAAACTGCGAGGAGATAGGGGTGGGCTTCGCCGATCAGTTGTAGTGCGCCCGACAAAACCACCATGCGACGCAGGCTATGCTCGCCGAAGGATTCTCTTCCACGAAAGGTCTCGGGCAGCGAGGAACGAGGAGAGACGACTGTATTCGCAGGCTACCAAAACAATAGATTTCTAAAGTTTATTTCATTTATTCTTTCGCCTCATATAAATCCAAGACAGTCTTGGATTCTGGATTCCACGCCGTGGATTCCGGATTCCAGATACTTCATTCCAGTCTTTGTCAGTGGAACTTGGATTCTGGATTCCAATCCTTTGTGGAATTCCGGATTCCTTGAGCTGTATTCCGGATTCCAAAGCCCAGGATTCCGGATACCACAAGTAAAATTTTCCCGTTTTCCGGATTCCACAAGCAAATATTTCACGGATTCCGGAATACAGTCAATCGAAGAGACCCTTAATTCCATTCCAGGTGTTCGCAGCTGCCATGTTCTTTGCCGTCGTTGTTAAAGATCCGAACAAAGCGGAAGAAGAGAACGAACAGGAAAGCAACGAACTCAATCCGGATGAGGAAGCTCTACACAGTCAGAAGAAAAACAGTGAGGAAGAAAAAGCGCTGCGCAAAATTGGTTTCGTCGATAAACCACCTGATCCAGCAAAACTGGAAGCAGCTCGTAAGCTTAAAGTCAAACAGAAGGAGATGAAGATCATTATTCGAGAAGTTATCCAATACGTCGTGTTCCTCTGCGTACTTCTTGTCATTGCGTATGGTAGCCGTGACCCTATGGCTTTTACTGTGACAAGAGCTATGCGTGATATCTTCGACGAGGCGACCTATTCAGGAAATGACGGGATCGAAGAGGTAAGATCGTCTAAAAGGACGCATTCTGTGAATCCTTAACTTTCCAATCCAGAAACTAAAAGAGGAATAGGTCCAAGCTTTCGGCGCAACGATTTCTGGGATTGTTTTGGTGGACAAGCGTTACTTATGATTGGTTAATGGTTGCCTTGGAAACCATCGATCAGTCATAAGTAACGCTTATCCGCTAAAACAATTCCAGAAATCGTTGCACCAAGAGCTTGTAGCCGTCTCCCCTATAGTTTCTGCAGTGGGGAATTATTACTTACCACAGTAGAAATAGCTCTGTCAGTAGAGTGCCGAACTGTACAGCGGGGCGTCATGTCTTCGATCTAGGCCTTTTTAAGGCTCCCCATGACCCTTGGTCTATATTGCGGACGCGACCCCGTTATTGGCTATAACTACGATACACGGGAAACTGGGACAAAAGTCGTCGCCCAAAACAATCCAATAGTACTCTTCGAGACAAGACTGACAAATCTCGTGCGCACTTTTGAAATAGCCAATAGGAGCGATGGACGCTACTAGGTTATGAGTTCTAGACGTCAAGTGCTCTAATGTCGTCTTTTTAATTTCTTTTGATCGTGGTATTTGATGAGACAGCGATATTGTACTGCTTATAACGTATAAAAACTTCAAAAGTTCACATATAGAGTTCACTATTAAATAACGGTCTTGCATTCTCTCTGACAAAGGGGCGGAATTCCCTCAAGAGTCAATTTACTTTATCAGTTCAATTCAAATTTAAATTTAAATTGTTTTTTCACTAACGCAAAATAGCAAAGATTATAATAATATCATAACAGAAGGTTCTAAACAAAAAGAATACAAATACAATGTAAAAGAGAATAAGAATTATGTCCAAATAATTTACAAATTCAATTCTCCACAAGCTTTCCCAAGGCTTAGTGGGGAGAAAGTACAAGCAAGAAGCGCGAGAGCTGGAGACAAGCGAGAAGCTCAAGAAGGGGATGATGGGAACGAGCCCAGAGCGCAAGCAGGGAATGATGGGAAGGAAAAGAGGGAAATGGGAAATCCCTGTATCAAAAACTGCAAAACTCTCGAAAATGTGAAAGTCGTCCAGATAGCTAGAATGGCGGAGTATTTAGGCGATGAAGCACCCTTGCCATTACTGGAAGACTACGCTTTTTTCTCCCCTCCCCATCACTCCTTTCCCGCCCGGTTTCCTTAATAATTAACTCAAATATCCCCCAAAAGAGATCGCGAGCGACTGGGGACGAGGCAGGTCCCAGTTTGTGAAACCGCCGGAATTCTTTCTTTTTATAGGTGGATGATTACCGCTCTTACTGGAGCTGGGTCGAAGAGACGTTTATCCCCACTCTAATGCCTAGATTCTGGTACGGACCTTTTGCCATCGACGATGACGATCTTGAAATCCTAAATAAAGAATCCAGTAAAGAAGAAGTCGATAAACAGAAAAGTAAAAAGGTCAAGAAGACCAAGATCGTCGTCAGTAATATCGAGACAGGTTTTAATGTACTCTACGGATACAATGAAGGCTTTGTAGCCGATCACAGCACTGCTATACTTGTTGGTACCGCGAGGCTGCGCCAACTAAGGATACAGAAAGGTGTGTGGCTTTTTGTTACAGTCTATTTCAAGATATTGGTCAGAAATAGAGCCTATGAGGCCCCATTGACACCGATGTAGAGTAACTAGTAAAAGGCTTTTCCGCCCCACAAAACCGATGAAACATTTTCCAACAGCAGTCGCGGATCCAGGAGAGGTCCTGACTCCCCCCCTCCCCTCCCCTCCCCCATAAAACCTGACGCTTGTTTGAAACTGAAATTCTTACATCGACAGGATTGTATATCAATTTTTAACTGGCTGATTTTTTTTATTGAAACGCGCGTTGCAATTTGCCACTAAATTAAATTCCAGGGACATTCAAAAATGTAATTGTTTTTGGTACCCTCCTATGATCTGTTCGCCTCTGCTCGCAAAGCAGTATTTCCCGAGCCAACGGCGACCGGCGTTCACAGATTGAGAAACAAGTGGTCGGCTGTGCTTTCCCAACTGGTCGACAATTATGTATCCCTTACGAGTAAAATAAGGGATCAAGGAATTATAACGTGCAACCTCGACTGGTGGGAGGGGGTGTGGGGGAGAGGTAATTTGCCACAAAAACGTTGAACGCACTGACAAAAGCGGATCCACACCGGTTTCCACCGTTTTACGGGTTTCGATCAGATTTTTCATAGTCGACATATTTTTAATAAATCTAAAACTTTCCAAGTTGTTGGGCTTTATCCAAGGTGAATGGAACTGGCCAATATCATGTCTGAATGATTCGGAAACCCAGGAAAGGAGACTTTAGGGAGTTAAAATCTAAAACTGATTTCCCCGGGAGGCATACCCCCGGATCCCCCAAGAAGCTTGCGCCTTCGGCACTTTTTTAGGAAATCGGTCAGTATTTATCCTAGATCCTATCTGAACCAAAGTTTGCCCCCCCTCCCCCCCGAAATCAAAAATTCCTGGATCCACCCCTGGGGGTCCCGGGGAACAGTCTATACATTCAATTGACCCTCTCTACAACGGCTTCCCTTCAACAACGGAAACCGCTACTGAGTTGCGTCCTACTTGCTAAAATAACCTCTCCTCAAAGGCCATTTAAAAGCGGACGATGATCAAACTGATGCACTCACTGTATCTAATACTACCATTGTTTTGTTGACAGTTTTTTTCTAACTATTCTTTTTCTCTATTGTAGACATATTTTCATTCTGTATTTAATACCATATTAAAATATGCTATTAGAAGCACCTTTTCAACTAAAAATGTCTTTTCTTTCTCCCAACATTGCTGTCATATCACAGCCCTACCCACATGCACAGACTGCCCACCAATCACAGAAAACCCAAGGACTCGGTTAGGGAGGGTCTCCTTGCACGACGCAACAAACCATGGAAACGAATGATCGTGCCCCTTTAACTAACCAACTTGCTAACGAATGTTAAGTTATTGCTCTCTTCTTCCTGCAGGCAAATGCAAACTGATACCTTTCCTCAGCAACATTTTCGATGAGTGTAACGTAGCTTATGACTGGGATAACGAAGATTCAAAATCGTACAAGCGGCGCTGGGAACCAGTTGTTTCAAATAAAAGCACGGAAGGCGAAGAAGTGGAACCCTCCCCATGGACTTATCAATCACAATGGGCCCTAAAGGGGACTCCGTACTGGGGCACGTTTGCGACTTACTGGGGAGGGGGTAAGTATTCTTTAAAAATATCTATGAGCAGTTCCTCATTTTTCTCAGGAGTGGTAGAGTGGGCGAAAAGCCCTTGTTCCACTGTCCTGTCTTTCGTCTCTTCACGTTTAAACCTATTGGCGCGCTTTTTCCTCTCGTAAGATGAACAACGTTAAGTTATGGCTATCATCTTAAAATAGAATTGTCTTGTCCGGGAACATGTTACGGGAGTTTACAATCGATACTTTATCGAGCCCCTTCTAGTAGAGCCCTTTCGGCTCTTAATCGCTGTATAGAAAAGGAAAACTCGGCGAATCATGCGTTGAAATCTTAGCTCAATGGCGGTCTCTTTTACGTTATAAAATAAGTAGGACAGTGTCGCGTTCTGATTGGTTAAAAACCTATGGTTTATTGTGCCGGTAAACTCATAGAAAACTCCTTTTTCCTTGAAGTTATTCGAGCCTACGGCTCGTGATTTACAAGCTTTTCGAGTGTTCTCCCAACATCCCAAGTGGGTTATCACGCCGGTAAAACCATAGAAAGAGTGGTCTATTGCTTAAATACACTGCTTAAGCCGCAGTTTCAGCATTTTTTTTGCACATATTTGCTTATTAGAAATTAAGGGGGGCCGAAACTCGCAAGGTCTCTTTTCGCTTTTCACGTTTCAACAGGGCGTCTAGTAATGTTTAGAAGCTTGTTTGACCAAACTCTCCCTTTAACTTCAACGTGTCTTTCGTGTCTTAAGAATCAATAACATCACCGTAATATATATTCTTTTGTATTCCCTCTTTAGGATACGTAGCAGACTTCGGAGATGACCGCAGCAAAGCCGAAGATTTAACTACACACCTTGAATCCAATGGCTGGATTGATCGTTACACGAGAGCCATCTTCGCCGAGTTTACGATCTACAATGCTCAGACCAACTTTTTCAGCGTCATCACACTGTTATCTGAGATTTTACCCACTGGGGGCTACTATCACCATCCGAAAATTCAAACTTTAAGGCTTTACCGTTATGTAGGACCGGAAATGGCGTTCGTCATGGCCTGTGAAATAACTTACATGGCCTTTTTGCTTTATTTCCTTTACAAGCAGGTAGGATAACCGAAAATACGAATACCTCTCCTGTATAGAGTGTCCCCAGTAGGTTTTTCGGGATCCGGGACTTCCCTGACTTAAAGCCCGAGTTTCGGGATTTTAAAGCAAAATCGGGGAGAGATTAGGGATTGAGAGAATGTGCGGGATGCGGGATGCCAAAAATAACCCTCGGGACAACGGGATTGCACGAAATTTTGGGTCGGGATTGCGGGATTGAAGAACCCTTTTGGTGATCCTCTGTGTAGGAAACCTCAGATAGTAAGTTAGGGAATAAATCGAACCGAGCCCTATTAAACGCATCCTTTATGCTGATCCCTTGCATTGCTTTGCAGCCCTTTGTATTTTCCGATTTGGTCGGTAAATTTTAAACATATCATCTTTCATAACAATTCCGTAATAACGACACGCTTTACGCTTAGTCGTCGTTTTAGCGAGTAAAAGCGTCACCCTCTACCCCCCATATCAGAAAGGTCATTAGTATTAAGCTTATAATAACATTCTATCAACTTTTACAACCAAATTTTGTATCTACTTTTCGTTGCAATTTTGAAATAACAGTAAAAGAAATATAAAAGAGAAAAAAGGTATTTCGCAGCTATGGTGGGGAAAGAATCGCCCTTTGTGAGGTAATCCAAGACAGTCCTGGATTCTGGACTCCACGCGGTGGATTACGGATTCCAGGCACTAGATTCCGGATTCTTTGTCAGTGGAACGTGGATTCGGGATTCCAATCGTTAGTAGGATTCCGGATTCCTTGAGCTGTATTCCGGATTCCAAAGCCCAAGATTTCGGATTTCCCAAGCAAAAATTCCTCGGATTCCGGAATCCGGATTTCCTTACATGGGGCGTTTATGTTGGAAAACTGCCCACCTACCCCTCCCCAAAGCCAATATTTTGCCCTAAGTGAGAAGTAAGTGTTAACGTTGGCTTAGGGGAAGGGTAGGTGGGCAGTTTCCCGGAAACGCATAATGATCAACATTTCCCTGTTTTTAGGTCAAGAAGTACAGAAAAGAACGAAGAGATTATTTCCGAGATCCTTGGAACTATCCCGAACTGCTGGTTCTTTGCTTTTCTTTATCCGCCGTCGGGTTGTTTTTTGCACGTCTAGCCATCACAAAGTACACCATTGGTAACATGCTCGAAACGCCCGGAAAGTTCGTCAGTTTTCAATACGTGGCTTTCTTGGATGAGTGGGTGTCCGCTACAACAGCTTTCGCGGTGTTTTTCTCGGTCCTGAAGTTTCTACGGCTGCTGAAGTTCAACCGTCGCGTCTCCCTGTTGATCCAAACCATCAAAATAGCCTCCAAGCCGCTGATGTCTTTCATGATGTTGTTCTTCGTTTTATTTCTTGCATTTTGTCAGTTCGCGTACGCGGTTTTCGGTGTGGACAATGAAGAATACGCCACTTTTCCAACTACGCTTGGTAGCATGATGTCTATGACCCTTGGGAGTTTCGACTTTCATGCCTTGACGGACTCGAGCCGAATATTGGGTCCTATGTTCTTTTTCGGTTACGTTGTGTCCGTGTTTTTCGTACTCATGAATGTGTTTATTGGAATCTTAAACGATGCGCTGAACACCGTTGCAAACGATGTGTCGATACAGTCCAACGAGCATGAACTTCTGGACTTTATGTTGCATTCCGTTAAGAAGGCGGTTGGCAAGCAAGTCGGTCCGGCCATCAAACCTGCATACAAAGAACCCAAGAATCAGTTTGAGCTCAACTTGGACAGCATCGAAGAGATGTCGGAAAACGTTCAATACGCGCTCAGGAACATTTGCATGGAAGACATCAGACAAGCGACGTGGTTTGAACCCGAAAATGCCTCCAAGAAAAAGAAAATAATGATGATGATGGTTCTAGAAACGGACGAAGACTTTACAGAAAATGATATTTGCGACAACATTCCGTTGTTTGATGAAGTGATGAAAAAGCACAACGAAAGAGAGCTATTAGATAAGCTCATTTGTTACCGAGAACAGAAACGGCTCGAGGAAGAGGCATCGCAAGCGGACGACCAATCAGATAACTCTTCCGATAACGAGGATGAATCGGAAAACGACTCTGACTCGGAAGATGACAATCAGAGCGTAGCCAGCGACGACAGCAGCAAGAAACCAGGACACATAACGTTAACAGTAGAAGCTCCTGACGACGAGGAGATCATAAATGAAATCGAAGAGCGTTATTCACCAAGACCAGTGTCCGGTATGAAACTGTTAGATGTGAGCGGCTCGTCAAATGCTTAAAACTGAGAAGGACTTTCCATATTTCTGTTTTGACCTTCTTTGTATTCTCTTGGCATAGTTAAGGCACTACCCTCTTAGCCTGTAAGATGCACCCCAACTCGTAGAATCAGTCAAACCGGTGAGGTTTAAGGAATACATCTTTAATTAATGTTAGAGATCGTGTTGGACGGTTAATTACTAATAAATCATGCACTGTAAAAAGCTGAAAATAGAAAACCTAGGAACAAATTAGTCAAGAAATCCATAAAGAAAAGTCAGCGCTGTAAAAAATCTTACCGGAAAATTAACTTCTACACGTAGGACAAGTTTTATCTTTGACTTTGCACCTACTACCGCTTTTGGCATCCACATTAGGGCCATTTATAAGAGGAAAAACAAGACGCGTCTTACATAAGACGAGTCTTAAATAAGACGCGAACTGGACCATTTATACGAGCATGTCTTATCTAAGTCTTCTGCACACTTAAACTTACTTTTAAAGTGCAAGTTCATAATACGAAGATAGCAATTTGACTTGTATATAAAAATTGTGATAGTTTAAAGTTAAAAGGGTCTACTTACACCAGCAGATGTCACGAAGTTGTCCAGGAGGTCTGTTATCGCCTTCTCCTAACATAATAACAAAAAATATTTTTCCTCCGCGATGGACCAAGTGTTTCTTTTTACTTTTAACGTCGTGCTCATTGTATTTGAGCGAAGAAAAAAGTAAAGCAGAATAGACAAGGAAACGAAAACGCGTTATAATATTTGTAAACAATTTTTCCCCGCCAGTGGCCTGCCAGTCCACCGCGGGGCAAGCGATAATTTTCCCGCCAAAAATAACGCATGCGTACTATGCGTTCGCGTCTTATTTGAGACGCGTCTTATTTTTCCTTGTATAAATGGCCCTATTGTTCCCGTCAGATCGTATGCGAGTTGTAAATATAAAAATAACTCTGACATAAACGAGTAGAGCTTTTTTACGACAAAGAATTTTCAAGAATGGGCAAACCTTAACAACAAAGCAAAAAAAGTTGAATTACTTCCCATACATCGTGATTGCAAGGGATTTTGTTTTAACGAGGAAAGTATGAGATTGACAGCTTGAGGCCATTCCCACTGAAAAATTTTCTTGATTAAAACAAAAAAAACGTTGAAGGGTCTGTGTCACGGCAGTAATCCATTTTGTTTAGTTTTGTTATTTGCACGTAAAAAAAACTCTGTTACCGTTAGTAAAGCCATTACTTCTAAAAGACATAATCACAACTTCTTGATAAACTTTTATGTTTCGCGAGTGTTAACATTAGCAACAGCACAGATCCAGGTTAGAAAGCTGACAAGATGAAGGGTTTCCAAAAACCGCGTTTGAAATGCGTTTTTACCTTCTTCACTCGGGTCCACCCTTGCCTTCTTTTATAAAAGTTCCTTTTCTGTTTTAAGCACTTTTTGTCAGTTAGTGTGGTGGCCAGTTCGCTATAGCTAGGATTGCGTGACACAGCTCCTTTTAATTGACCGATTTGTAAAATGTTACTTTGCCCGTTCTTGCCATTCTGCTTCATTCACTTTATCCATCAGTGTAGCTGCCTTTTACTAGCAACAATTACAGCATCTGTCCAAGTTTCGATGCAAATAAAGTTTGAAACGCTAGCAAATGTGATGTACACTTAATAAAGAACAAGGGCTGACACACTTGTGAGATGTCCTTCTTAATGGCAATCCTCACGTTCTGCCTAAAACATGTTTTAGCACATTGCTACAAAACGAGTTTAACAGCAATGTACATGTTGCGCATTTTAGCAAGCGACGTACCTCCGTGTATGGTTATTTTATCCAATCAGAAATTAGTATTCACTCAACTTGCAACAACCTGATTTGTTGCTAGGCAGGTTTGCGCATGGGTGGTAAAACGCGCAACATAACATTTAAAGTCGTTATGCAGCAATGTTGCAAAACCTTATTTAATTTATTTATTATTTTCATTAAAGTCGCCCCCCTGCAAAGTTAATGCAGTCCTTACGTCTCCTTATCGATTTTGAACGCAGCTACATTGCATTTAACCACACAATACTAATTACACTCAATAAGTTCCAAAGTACCAAAGATTAGATGGGTTTTTTAATCTGAGTTGATGAGCTTAGATATTAGAGAGATTTAGAGAGACGTTTAATTTAAACCACATGACCAAGGTTTCCCTTAACTTGTGCTTCACTGTTAAGAACTTCTACCCAAAATTAGTTGCTTCGCGTTAGTTTTGTCTTTAACAGTTGTTTTGGACTGTTTTTAGCTGCACATTAGAGATGGCAACAGCTACGAAAGCGTCACTTAAAAGTGAAGTCGCGCTGCTTCAAACTTAATCGCGCTTATTCCGTCTCGTTCATTTCGTCAAATGTTGGCAATTTTTTCAGAAGTTGAACTCTATAACACTGTATCAAAGTCCCAGAAAAGAAAAAGAAAGACGTTGGCTTGTGTTCACGTTCTCCACAAAACGTGAAATTAGCTGTTTACCCGTCGTAGTCGTGCATAGCCTGCGTGGCAGGCGCAAAAAGGGGAGGGGAGGGGGAGGGAGAAAAGCACGAAAGTGGGGTGCAGAGTTGTTGTTTTTAATTAGCCAATCTAAACCCATTGCTTTTTTACCGTTATCGATGTCGTCGATGTCGTCGCTGTCGTAATTGCTTAAGCTCCCTATTTTCTCTGAGAAATTTTCAACTTGAATCTGACCGTTTGTCGTTTACCGTAAACGTCACTATAAATCTCTCTTTTTACTCAGAACCGAATGGCGCAAGGAGTTGACATTCAACCTCTTATCCCTTGATCGGCAATTAGGATGCTGAAGAACTTGTCGCTGTCGATGCCCCCGTGCTGACATAAAGGAGAAAAGAGAAGTCAGCTTTAGAAAAAGCCAAGCTAAAGAGCTAGATAAAAGGTTTTAGGGGTAGTTTAAAGGTTTTTTCATAAACTACACTAGGAGCAAATAAAGAGGGAAGCACGAAATAAAGGCGACAGCACAAGCTACCTCAATAACTTTGAAGAAAAAGCTGCTCCCAGTCTAGACACAAAATAACCTTTGTTTTACCCTCCCTTCTACCCTTCAAACAAGATATCGTATTTAGCAACCTCCCCGACCAAACATTTCAAGATCGTGTTGGAGACAGGGAAATTTCAGGGAAGTTTCTTGTCTGACGAGATACCCCCAGGATAAAGGTGGGAACGTTACCCTGTCTATTTAACAGAGATGGAGAGACAGAGGTTTCTAGTGTAGGGGAACAACATGATAAAGAGAAGCAAGGGATGCTTAACATTTACTCAGACCATCTGGTTGGAATCTCATGCAGTTAACTTAACAATTGAATTTGATGTTGAGGGTGAAGAGACTAAACAGAGCAGAAAAAATTGCATCACTTCAAATCACAACCCATTTTTCTGACCAAGTGTCCGAAACAGAATGAGGCGAACCATTTGATTTCCCTACTGAAATTTCCGGTTTTTCCTTGTAAATGGTAATTACCCAGGATGTCTAAATATTTCCTACGCTTGAGTTGGTAATGCGGTGCGTTTTGCCCCCTAATTCGTTAACAGTTGACAAACGACAAGACGCTCAACGCAGGACATAAGGTGCCCCAGCCGCGAAACATAGAAATAACTAACTTACAAAAATATCGCAATCACAGAATTTTTCTGCAGAATCTTTAAGCTTTTTTGCAGAGGTGTGTGAGCTAATTTACACGTACCAGTGGTCTATGAGTTGAATTGTGAGTTTAACTGCCTTTTCCTTAGAAAATTTCCATTCTTTTTTGACTTCTTCGTCTACCCGGAATTTCCTGTAAACACTCTCTTCATTGCCACAAAGCATCACGACGCCCTCCTTCAACGGCTATGAAAAAGAATTTATTATTAACCGTTAGTATCGATTTTAAGACACAAACGTCGATAAGGCCGTGGCACACATATGATATACACGTAAGTTCATGACTATATCAACAGAAACATGGAAACTCAACAAACGCCTTATC
>OZ037997.1:3708109-4175609 GCA_964035705.1 Porites rus | reverse complement strand
TCAAAAAGGCCCTCAGTTTCCTCGACCTTTTCTCCATTAAAACGGAGATCTTGTTGCAACTTTGGAATGCTGAATCCCTGTTGGATGAACCCTTTTACTTCATCAAGTGATAAGGAGGAAGGATCTATAATCATGGTGCGAACTTCTCCTGAATACTGGAACTCAAGCTCCTCCTGTTCGTAGAGTACCTGAATTACCTCATTGGTGTTCTCCATGGCGTAAGAGCTATAAAAACAAAATTAATCTTACATCATAAGAAGCAAAAAGAATTATTGGTAGTAAACAGTTAAGGTATTCGAGCCCAGCACTTCTAAAGGTTTATACCCCGAGGGGGACTTCCTATAATATTAGGGAGTTTAAGCAACGACGACGGCGACGGCAACGAGAACGGCAAAAAAGCAATAGGTTTAAATAGGCCACTTCTGAGTTCCAAAAACCCTCACTTTCACATTGAGGCTAGGTGCACAACCTTTCCTGTGAAAGTTTTATTTGCATGAGAATGAAAAATGATTTCCATGTCAAAGGCTGAGCACCTACCCTCGTTTTGAAACAGAGGCCCGGGGGAACTCGGAAATGGCCTATTGGCAAAACAATAACTTTGTACGTGCATCACGCTTTTTTGTACATTTCTTTCTCGTCGCTGCACGACTACAACATGAAAATGCCTAATTTCACGTTTGGTCGAGGACGTGAACACAAGACAACGACTTTCTTTTTCTTTTCCTGAACTTTGATACAATCTTTTAGAATTCAACTCCAGAAAAATTTGAAGAATTGAAAGAAGAGTTGGAATAAACGCGATAACGTTTGAAGTAGCGCGAACTCCCTTTTTAAGTGACGTTCTCTTAGCCGTCGCCGTCGTTGTTGCTTTTAAGCTTAAAAGCTCCCTAATGGCGTATACGAGGAGGTTCCGCCCGAAAGGGTACCTTTCTCAGGCTTCAGGTATATGAAATAGTAGGGATTTTACTAAATGAATTATATGAAAGCTCTCTTGGCCGTCATGTAAATGCGACGTCACGCAAAAGCCACCGTGATCGGCTCCTGCAAAAGCTTAGAAATCCACGCGTACTCTATCACAAAACCAAGAACCCTATAGAAGCAAAAATTTGTATGAAAATTAGTTTTCATCTGCTCTAATACATCATGAAAGTAAAATCTCGGTAGGATCGATAGTTTAGTAGTTCGAATTTTAGTGACGTCATCTGAAAACCAACAATAGGGCTAACAGAAGGATTTATGGGTGTGGACAAGTCGACAAAATTTTCCAGTTTTGTTATCTATTTACATTTAAAAGAAAATGTAATTACAGCACTTAAAATGGATGCAAAGTTCTAAACTAGGTACGTGAAAAGGGTGCCATTTGTCAACAGGGGTTATACGAAAGGGGTACCTTTTCTGTTGAAAATGGTATTTAAAAGGTGTAAGGGGTTGGACCTTGAAGCTGAGCATTCCCCTAAAAAAATTGTTGTATTCCTCTCCCCCAGGTTGTTTCATACAACACAAATCAGGAAAAGCTCTGCCCTAGTCCTGGGCCTCATTATTTCGCGCGGCCAATGCGTTTCGGGTCACGTGGCCGTTCGTCTCGGATACTTCATCGAAATGCATTGACCGCGAAGGCCTGGGAAGACGCTGTACGGGGGGACAAGGCAAGAAAAGCTCTTAATATTTTTGTGTTTTAAACTCTTACGGGTGGCTTCTTCAATAACGTCCTAGGTCCACTAATGGACCACAACAAAGCTGCAATAAAATTTACTAAAAATTATAAAAAAAGGTGGACGTCGCCCTCCCCTTTTTTCTCCTTTTTGGGCGGCATTTCCTAGGCTTCATTTAGGTGGAAAAAATTTTAGTGAACATTTCGAGGAACGTAAAATATTAACAAGGAAGTAGGGGTTGGTAATATATTATGGAATTGTTCCCGAACGTTTTTGTTTTTTCTTCTTTCTGTTGATTTTTCGCTTTTGTTACCGAGTCATTTCGCTAATATATTACTGTCAAAGTAACAAAATTGTAAACTAGGAGAAAAATGAGAGATTGGACTGCCTATATGTGCGGTTAATAATAATTGTTAGAAATTTGGAGGCATTGTATACACACTACATATAACTCAACCAGTCTAGACTAACCTCATAGTTTTGTCTTCACGTAGCTTTTTTCCACCCATAATCAGGCATGACACTTTAAGTTTGTAAATCTTCTTAATCCTTTCCTTTAAAGCTCCAATAGTTGCTGTATGGAAATCTGGCATGAGCACCTCCTTCCCTCCATCCTTCCAAACATGCTTCACAAAAAGCTTTAGCATCAACACTTCGGGTTTAAACTCAAGGATGATCTGGCCATTCAGTTTCGGATTTGGACCAAATAAATCACTGGGCGTTGGCTTGTTGTCGTCTGAGACACTGAAGTATTTAAGCCTGCCTGGTGCCCAAGAGGACCCTTCAATTAACAGTGGGTTCTGAAAAAGATCTCGATTGGCTTCCACCAGCCACACCCCAAGGTACATTTCCCCAAATGTAATGTCTACCTCAGCAGCTACAGGTAAAGAGAAAATAAATAATATACATTTTAGTTTACCGTATTATCAGGAATAAAGGCTACCCTCGATTAAACCCTGCTAATGAAAGCCAATTTATCAATTTACCTTTACTTTTTTTTCCTGTTGCTATTTTTATCTACGCCCTTGTCCTTTGGTCAAGTTAGCACCCTGTGGAGTAGACTTTTTAAAAGTCCTTTATTTTTTTTACTGGTTGGTTGTGCCATTTTAAAGGACTTTTCATACCTGTTTGGCGCTAAATTCGAAAATTCTACCGGTGACGTCATGACAATTGACCAATAGGACAGTGAGTGATTTTTCATGCCGCTCCCGACAAAGCATATGTCAATCATTTTTCCCCGCGTGAATTTATAATATGATTCAAATCCATTCAGGCGAAACAAGTTGACCTCGAGACTACGTCGCTCGCTCGGTCGCTGCGCGACTTCATGCATTGAAGCTCGCTTCGATCACTTTTCAAGAACTTATGAGAGGTCGACTCGTAGCAAGCCTACCGGTGGAGGTACTAAACAAAGTTTTTTACGGGGAGGGTCCGCCCCAAGGTCAAACCTCTTACCATTTCTGACATAAAAGGTACCCCTTTCCTATACCTTGTATTGACAAAAGGGACCCCTTTACATACCATGTAAAATGCCTCTGTTAGCCCTTCAGGGCCTTTTTACCGAATGAAATGACAGATTTCCCCACCCTTCAGCAAGGAGCCCGAAAGTGTGACCTCCTTTAATTAACTCACATTCTTTCATGCAGGCATTAACCAGTCAGAAGTGGAGGACAGTTTTCAGCTGGCTTCTGATTGGATTAATACTGCACGAAACAATGGGAATAAATCAAAAGCGGTCAAACTTTGGGGCTCCTTGCTGTAATATACCTCAACCAATAAAATCACTACCCTTTCATAAACCTGAAGCCTAACATTTTAAAGTACCCCTTTCGGGCGGAGCCTGCCCATATAGGCCATAATGGAGGGTACCCTGCGGGAGTTAACACAAAACGTTACTTTCTCAGCAGGGAAACCTCCTTGTCTCAGACAACCGGATGGAATTATTTTTATCCGGATTCCGAATTACAGGAAATTTTTGCTTATGGAATCTGTAATCCAGGGTTTTGGAATCCAGAATTCAACTCAAGAAATCGGGAATCCCGCTAACGATTGGAATCCGGAATTCAAGTTATACTGTCAAGGAATCCGGAATCCAAGTTCTACTGTCAAGGAAATTCCACGGTCAAGGAATCCGTAATCCAGTGGCTGGAATCCGGCATCCTCAGCGTGGAATCCACAATCCAACGTTACATGAGGTAGCGATAAATCAACCTGCTCCCCTAATTAATTCTTACCATGTTTATTGTTATTTCCTATGGCAATAACAAACTCAGTCCCACTTTTCATCATGAAAATGCCCTTTTCATCACTGTTGCAGCATAGAATGCCCCCAGTAATTACCACTGAATAGCCCCCTTTATTGTAACTCTTCAACTGTATAGGTGCGTTTACTGATGGTGATCCAGGAACCGCGTGAGAAACCAAGGAACCATGGGGTATTGTCGGTGTAACTTCAAACAATGAAGAGGATAAATAATCAAAAGTACAAAAAGAACCTCAGTTAACAAATAAATCATCAATGTATAAAAAAAAACCTACTGCACAAAGTTTGGGAGTAGAGAGACGATAACCGTATTTCCTAGATTAAATGCTGCAGAAATTTACTAAACTTTCATCGTTTCTGATGCTGCGTTTACTCAAGGGCGATGTTTTTTCTTTCAAAATCACGGTTCTTAATGTTAAAATCACCGATAACAGTTGCGGTAAATCGTTAATAAATACAGTCAAACCCCGTATTACAGACTCTGAGGGTCTGTATTAAGCGGGTTGAATTAAGAGAAAATGTAAGGGCCTTATTTCCCCCTGGGGCAAAGCAAACTGTCCGTAATAATAAGGTGCCCGTTTAAGGGGGGGTGGGGGAGCGTGAAGCGGGGTTTGACTGTATTATATAAAACAGAACAATGTCTCTTCTATAATGCTGAGATAGAATCGTAATTGTGTAAATGGTGTAAATTACTAATAAATGTCGCATTCATCTGATTGGGTGCGGTGTTTATTCGAGGGAGGCGTGCAGCTTTTGATTGAGCTGAGGGCGACCGGTCAATTGCAATTGAGCATATTCACATTGAAGTCATTGCTTTTGTATACTTGAAGAGCAAACAAATCTCATCAAGAAAATCAAATCAATCGTGCAGGCAACACCCTGTTCATTATTACCCTGATTAGGACAGACGTCGTCTGGCGCAAAATTTTATACCCTGGTTTTAGGATAGAGAGGGCAAAAACCATACCCTGTCCAGCGGCACATCCCCGTATAGACTATTTAAGGGACTACCCCCTCCCCCCCTCCCATCGTGGGCTGCCACCCCACTCACAAATTCCACTCTGGCAACAGCCAAATTAAGGGTGTCGTGTTTGTGAAACCATTCGATAATATTCTTATTGTATTTTTTTTTCTCCTTTAGATAAAAAAGGGAAGTTCAATCCCTACGGAAAGAATGCAGTGGTTAAAAAGGACACTAGCAGTTAAACAGTTTGTACCTTGGTCAATCTGCTCCTGGGCACCAAGGTTGGTTTCTGTATGTTTTGGTCCTGCTCGCACTTGAGGATCATGATCAGGTTTACGCTGAGTTGAGCTTGTCAAATTTTTACTCTCCTCGGGGCTCTTCATGGGAAAATCTGCAGCAACGCTTTCATCACCTTGAAAACTCATTCTCTCATGAAGCAGCGTTCGCTGTAGTCAAACTAAGTCCTTGATTTCATTTTCCAACTCAAGTCTACCCTCTGAAGGATATATGGCATGTGATTTTCATGACACGTTCATTGTGGTCAGACGGAATAGCTCCTACTAAAAAAGCTGCAAATAGGACGAGGTGCTTTCAGTTTCTGAGACATAAATATATTGTAGGAATATCTTGTGCACCATATACTGTATACACTGTAGTCAAACGTTCCTTGATTTCATTTTCCAACTAAAGATTACCCTCAAGGATATAAGGCATGTGATTCTCATGACGCGTTCACTATGGTCAGTAGGATTTGCTCCTACTGAAAAGGCTACAATTGGTACAAGGTGGTTTTCAGTTTCCGAGACGACCGAGGCAAAAATAAACTTCGGGGCCGAACTGCAGTTTTTCCTTGATTTCATTTTTCTCCTCACATTTACCCTCAAGGGTGGCGTATGATTCTCATGACGCATTCACGTTCACTGTGGTCACTAATTTACATCTCGCTAAATAACAAAAGTATTTTGCCTTGTTCGTTGTATGGTGGTTTAAACGTAGCTGTGATACTTCCAACTAGCTCACATCCGCTTGGAAATCAAAGCTTTTTCAGTTTTTTCCTTGATTTCATTTTCCTACTCACGTTTATCCTCGATTTACCCCCAAGTCTTGCACGTGATTTCCGTGACGCGTTCACCGAAGTCGGCAGAGACAGAGACAAAAAATAGCATCATGACTTTTCAGTTTCTGACGCATAAAAAAACCTTCTGAGTGACACTTCAGAATACTTGGCCACTTATTTCCATTTTCCTACATAGCAAGTGTCTATTGCCTTATGCTTCACTCTTTAAAGCGTGCCCGGTAGGATAGTTGCATTTCAAAGCTCACTGATCCACTTCGATTTCAAAGCTTTTTTCAGTTCTTTCCTTGATTTCATTTTCCCACCCAGGTGTTAGTGTTAAAATGCCTAAACTCAGAAGCCTGGTTCCTGCTAAAATTAAACTGTTTCATCTTACAGAGCCAAAAAATGAGTGTTTAGTGTTATCGAGGTACCCCCATGCAGCTGGTATAATCGGTTTGACAGGTTTTAAGTTATTTTTAGATGTTGGTTCTCTCCTTTGCTTCGAGAGCTTTCTCTCCGGGTACTCTGGTTTGCCCTCTCGGCAAAAACCAACATTTCCAAATTCAATGACTAACAGGAATCACGTAGACGAAGAACCACTGAGTGGATGTGTTACCTTTAAATCGTTATTTTATTTTTCACATTTTGTAAATAATCTGAGACAAAAATAGTTAGTTTTCTCGTCCTTCCCGTTCTGCTTCCACTCGCTTCATCACTTTTAAAGGTTGAAACACAACCGGACCTGCTGTTACTCACTGTAAAGTCAGAGCCCAATCCATCAAACGTTGTCCACATATCTCAAAGACGGCTAAAAACTACTCACACGACACGATTAGCCACGCTATTTTTGGGTGGGACTTGTAACACAAACAAGTGTTGTTATTTAGTGTTGTTAAAAAAGGGTGTAAAAAGTTAATGTGCCTGGGCTCTTCAGTTTTCTATTCTTTAACTTCAGGTTTCTTGAAATTGGATGAAACACTGCCCGTCATAAATAAATATTGTTTGGATATGGACAGTTTTTGCGAAACGTTAGTGTAACTGCGCTCATTTTCCACAGGGTTCGTACTCTTTTTTTGAACAAAAAATTCAAGGACGTTTCAAGGACACATATCAATTTTCAGTTCTTCCACATCACGGGAATTTTATCCCGAAGGTCTTTGTGTTTTTGCAGTTCTCCTTGAACTATTAATTTAGCACCGACTGCAATTTTCAAGGACTTTCAAGGCTTTGAATTTTTATATTAAAATTCAAGGACGTTCAAGGATTTTCAAGGTGCGCGCGAACCCTATATCTATTCAAATTGCATGAAACGGTGCCCGGTTGAAAAATATTATTTAAAAACGGAACGGTTTGAGGATACTGAGATGAGCAATGCCGAATTTATAAATGTAAACATTGTCTTCGCAAAAAAACATTTGTTAACCATTTATACCCAGAGACTACTTTACCGTCACCCCTTTATAACAGCTAGACCGATAACTCCAGTATTATGTTGCTGGATAGAATTAATAACTATGTACTTACAATGTCTACAGAATACTGTACAACTACGTTGCAAGAAACCATATATACATCAGCCGCAGTTCAAAAGTTAGATAGCGTTAACCGCCGGATAAATCGCTATCCCTTGGATAAGTACTACAAGCATTACAAGTATTTAGACTTTTAAAGTCAGTAATTTAAACGACGTCTCACTTAGACCGCGGTTTAGGAAATCTTTGGACCTCCAGATCTCTTCCTATGTGGGTTATTTTAAGAAGACAAATGCTTTTCTAGTCTATACCATATGCTCATGAAACTGTTCACGATAAATGGTGTTTGCATAAAACAGTTTAGCAAAAAAATTAAACTGGCTTAGAAGGCGGTTTTGTTAAACACTGGCAAAACTCCATTTAAACAACTGGCCCTTAATGTATTAGCCTATGTACAGACACCCGCTTCCCCTCAGAAAAATCGGGAATAGAGTCTCTCTCCCCACGGATTTTTTCTTAGGGGAGGGGGGCGTCTGTACACAGGCTATTAGGGTAAGTAACAGTGCCAGATCCAGACCTTGAGATAGGGGAGGGGGGGGGGGGGGGAGAGGGGCGGCCTGCAAAAACATTTTTTTTGGCCCTTTGGGCCTCAGTTTGGTCAAGAGAGAATGATTCAAGGAACAAGGATTCGCTCTCTTAACTCATTATCTCTTGCTTGGTCTAAAACTAAGGGGAGCGGACCCCCCGGGCTCCTTCCCTGGATCCGCCACTGTGTAACCCTGTCTGATTTGCTCTACCCTCTTGGAATAGTCCTGTTATTTGTAGGTAGAGCAGTTTTTCACATTTTCAACTTTAATGCTGAAATACACTTGAACTTGAACGTCTAATTTGTAATTTGATACTAGATAGCTAGAGGGTTAAAGTTCTCACATTCTCTTATCTGGCACGACGTTAATCACGCATGCAGCATCTTTTTTTCGATAAGCCGCTTTACCTTTTTGTGACCAAATGCTTCAGCACAACCACCTGGTGAAACACCATCATTGTTAACTGCATTCATATCCGCTTTCTTATCCAGCAATAAACGAACCACTTCCAACTTGCCAGAGCTTGCCGACACATGTAGCGGTGTATTTTCATTTGCATCACGTGCATTGACATCACTTCCGGCATCAATCAGGACCCGTGTGATGTCCATTCTACCGAGAGCAGCAGCTGTATGAAGAGCTACACTTCCGTCAGAATCTTTTCCCTGCACGTTTGCCCCGTGCTTCACAAGCAATGACACCATGTCTGCATCACAGAAAGCTGAAGCGAGATGTAATGGAGTACTTCCTTCATTGTCTCTTGCCTCCAAACTTGCTCCGCGATCGAGAAGAAGTTTTGCGGTGTTCGTCTGATTGAACACAGCACAGATGTGAAGTGGCGTACAGCCTTTGGCGTCTCGTGCTTCGAGATGTCTGAAAAACAAATGCAAGAGAAAGAACAACACTTAGAAATATGGTGGACAATGAATTGTAATGGGTTTTCAAGCTTTACACCCAGAGAGAGGTTAGCCAATACCGTTAACTTCCGCTAAGCTTCACCACTTATACCCCCAGTATACCTCCTCCCCCCAGTAATAGGCCCAACTACCCCTAAACAAAAAAAATGCACCCGGACATAATCCTCCCCCGGATATAAGCCCCCTCTAGCTTGTATCGATTTGTTTACGACATTTTGGAACTAAAAAAAGCGAGAAAAGAAGTGCTATGTAGCTTGTTGTGAAGCGCCTTTTTGGTCCGGTGTTCAGCTCCCCCCCAGGCCGTTTATAAGCCCTCCTTAAACGCCTTACGAAGTCGTATAAGCCGATGTTTAAGGTATTTCCCTTTGTTAGATTAATGCTCAAGCATCCCCAGTGGTCACGAAAATACTTTTGCTCTCGGAAGCTCAGATATTAGTTTCCTATATGTACATTCTGCGACCCGGCACTGTAAATAGGGAACCATGTGACTTCCGGCGATTGTAGATTCAATGCACAACCAATACAACCAACAAGAACACGTGAAGAAAATAATGCTTTATTGTCTTGGCACCTACTCAAGTCACTTAAAGGTGATGTTACACGGGAACGATTCGCAACGACGATTTTTTGCTCAACACGGCATTGCAATGTTGGAACAATGTTGTAACCATTTGAATCAATGTCGCAACAACGTTGCAACGGTGTGATGCGCTAAAAAATCGTTGTTCAGTTTGTTTATGATAATCAGGCCAGTTACGCGTCCTTATTCGCTATGAAACTTGAGCCTTGAGGCATACAAATATGGTTTCTAAGCCTGATAATATCCAACCTTACAACAAAAATGAACTTTGAAAGACTGTAAAAAAAAAAAAAAAACATGTCCGTCCATGCCCCCCTTTGTATTTGTTGTGTTATCATGTTATGAGCATTATTTTTATGTTTCACTAAATTTGGTGAGAGTTCCCATTGATTGCATTAAATTAAATACGTGACACATCCCCTTTAAATCACGATAGAAATATTGCTAAAGCAACATATTTCTTACCCTCCATGATCGATCAAAAATGACACGGCTGATTTGTTTCCTGAAGAGCAGCCCACATGAAGTGGAGTACTGCCTTTGTAATCTACAGTATTAGGATCGCTGCCGTTCTTCAGTAGACATTTTGCGACCTGCCACCATCCAGATAGCAGAGCAAGATGAAGAGGACTGCTGCCCAAATCGTCAACAGCGTTACCTTGTCCACCGCCAACTATGGCTTTCTCTACCATTCCTTCGGGTGCGAACAACATCATGTGTGCACACGTTTCTCCTTTTAAGTTTACAGCGTGAACGTCGCTTCCTTTCTCTATGAGGACTGCAGCGGTGTTGTAGTTGCCCTCTGCAACAGCCAAGTGTAGTGGCGTATTCCCTTGCTTATCGCGACAATGGACATCGCCACCTGCACTTAAAAGAACATTAATAGCTTCTGCTGACTTTATATACCCAGCGGTTACGTGGAGCGGAGAGCATCCGACTGAGTTGACGGCATTAACAACAGCACCATTCTTGATCAGCATGTCAAGAAAAACGTGGCCACGTCTAACGGCATAGTGGAGAGCTGTGTTACCACTGCTATCTGCAATATTTACGTCACTTCCGTTTTCTATTAAAACAGTGGATCCCTCTGTAGAGAGGTTGAGAGCAACACAGATCAGCAATGGCGTTTGACCTCTTTTATTGACAGCATACAGGTCAGCTCCTCTCTCTACAAGTCTCTGGATCATATCGGGAGTCCCCCGTGCCGATGCTCTGTGTAAAGGTGTGTCTCCGTTCTTGTCTCTTGCTTCAAGGTTCAATCCTTCATCTAAAAGATTGTCGGCAATATCAGTAAGAGAACAGGCTGCAGCAACATGAAGAGTTGTTCGACCAGTCACCAAGTCAACAGCATTTACGTCACCCCCACTCTCCATGTACAATTGAAGGAACCTTGTAAAAAAGTGGTGTTCATCTATGTATTTCTTGGGAGTTAGTGAAGCCCCGAATACTGTTTGTCCACTAAAATCTTTGGCATTAATGTTGCCGCCACGAATGTTCAAAAGTTCAAACAACTCTTCCCAAGCACATGGACCATATTTTGCGACAAGATGAAGGCACGTTCTTCCTTTCTTGTCCACAAGTGTGACATCACTTCCATTTTGAAGCAAAACTTCAAACGTCGTTCTGTGCCCTCCTACAGCAGCAAGGTGCAAAGGCAGCCACCCTTTGTTGTCAGCAAGGTGAATGTCAGCTCCATTTTGGATCAACAACTGCACGGAGATGCTGCAACCCCTGTAGGCAGCTGAATGAAGCGGGCTGCGATTTTTCCTGTCCAACGCTCTCACGTCTACGCCCTGCTCAAGGAGCCAATCTATTAAAGCAGTGTTTCCATCAGATGCTGCAAAGTGCAAAGGCGTCTCCATGTTTCTATCTGGAAGATTAACATTTCCCCCATGACTCAGAAGGAGGTTGTAGAATTCCCTTTCTGAATTGCCACCGCAAGACATATAATGGAGAACAGACCGTCCAAACTCGTCAGTTGCATTTACAGAGCTGCCAAGCTCCAACAACGTTTTAGCCAGTGAAAACGTTTTTAAATCTCTATAACCTGTGGCGACATTCATAAGAACTGTCTTTCCAAAACTGCTTTTTGCATCAACATCACTTCCTTTCTCTGCTAAGAAGTAAACCATAGCAAATTTTTTCTCTTGGGCTGCTAACAGAAGGGGAGTTTTCCCCAAGGGAGTTGTGCTATCTAAATCAGCACCGTATTCTAGCAAAACGTCGGCTGCGAGGACACCCCCTGATTTTGCAGCCACGTGCAAAGGAGTCATGCCTTCATCATCAGTTTTTAAACTAGGGTCAGCACCATGCTGAAACAGCTTCTCAATGAGCTTTCCATTGTTGTATTGAGCAGCAAAGTGTAGAGCAGAGAAAAAACCGACGTTTTTACTGTTCGTTTCACATCCATGCTCAATAAGAAGATTAGCAACTTTGTCAGCATTCTTCTCTGCAGCGATAAGAAGAGGTGTTTCACAGCGGTCATTCCTAGTGTTGACAGCGGCACCATGTGCGAGGAGAAGTCTAACAATTTCCAAATCTGGAACCGCACAGGACTGAACGGCACAAGAAAGAGCTGTGTCCCCTGAAGCGTTCTTTACGTTAACTTCAGCACCATTGTCAAGTAGAAATTTTACTGAATCAAACTTTCCGCTAGTAGCTGCTGATGTCAGTAACGTCTCTCCATCAACTTTGATTTTGTTAAAATCAAAACTCTTCTCCTTGGAAAGAAGGCGAAAAACATCTGAAAGGCCGCGCGTGGCAGCCAGTTCGGAAAGCGAAGAGGTGTTTCCACTAGGGTCAGAGGTATCAGCCCCTCGTTCAATCAGAAGTCTAGCCACCTCACCTTTTCCAGCTTCTAGGGCGCAATACAGTGGTGTTTGGATGTTGGCAAGTTCAGGTTCTTCTTTCTCGTTGTCACTGCCTTTACCGTCTCGTCCTTTATCATATACAATCTCGTGTTTCTCGCTTTCAAAGTTTCGAAAACCGAAACCATTGATGTTTGTTCCATGATCGAGGAGAACTTTCACCACTTCACAATGTCCAGCCTCAGCTGCTGCCATCAGAGGTGTTGTTCCATCTCTACTGACGACGTCCACAGGTACACCTTTGTCCAGGAGAAGTTTGAGAATACCAGAAAACCCCTTACGAGCAGCTGTTTCTAATACCTCGCCCTCATCGACAAAATGACCCCCTTTGAAAGTCAGCTTTACTTCACAACCACTCTCAATCAGAACTTTTGCAGTAGAAGCATGGTTTTCCAGGATGGCATAATACAAAGCTGTATGGCCCCTGTCATCATTTGAATTGATATCAGCTCCGCGCTCTAAAAGGTAACGAACTGTGTCAGATTGTCCCTTCTCAGCGGCCGCGTGAAGAGGCGTTTTCCCCCAACTATCCTTCGCATGAATGTTAGCACCTTGGTCACAAAGGAAACTAACCAGATCCAGTTGCGTGGCCAAATGAAGCACTGTTTCTCCATATGATTTTTTTGCAAAAAGATTCGCATTTTTCTTTAAAAGAAATTTGACTAAATCTGTATGATTTTCTTTAGCGGCAAAAAGTAATGGCGTGTCGCCACCCTGTGTACATCCATTTAAATTTGCTCCTTTGGAAAGCAATAACTTGACAGTGTCGAGGCAGCCTTTTCTTGCGGCCAACATAAGGGGAGTGAGACCATAAAAACCTTGCTGGTCTGCACTTGCACCGTGTTCCAGCAAAAAGAACACAGCGTCTTTGTTGCCTTGTCCGGCAGCGACATGAATTGCTGACATTCCACGGCGCGTCTTTTTTAGCACATTTGCTCCAAGTTCAACCAAGCGTTTCACATTTTGCATCCTTCCTCCACTAACAGCATGGAGAAAAGGAGTCATGCTTCCGCGATCCGTCACCTCAAGTGAAGCACCTCTTTGGATAAGAAATTCCACGACGTCTATCTCATTAAACTCCGCGGCAAACATTAAGGGTGTCTTTTCATCTTCTCGTTGATCTGAGCATGAGCACATGGCGTCAACAGGTTCACCAACATCAAGAAGTCTGCGAACATGTTCAACATTTCCCCTTTTGGCAGCCAGGTGTAGAAGTGATTGAGACTGAAAATGCTCTGTAACCTTTGAAACTGTTTCAAGGATCTCCTTATGCTTTTCCGTGTCTTGATGTTTTAACACCGTTAAAATAGATTTACCTGGAAAATGGGGTGCATTTGGACCAATCTTGACACTCAGAGCAATGGCACTGTCAAGTTTATCTGGGCTGAGGTTTAAGATCGCCAAGACGGTCTCGACATCTCCTTTGATGCAAGCTGATTGTAGGCTGCTAAAACCACTTTCTTTGTTAGGTGTGGTCAAATAATTGAAAGACAGACTCTTAAGAGAAAGCTGCAAAGCAACAGGATAAATGAGTTATTCCCCACGGCTGACTCTTTTTTATGGTGTCCACCCCTCTAAAGAAAGCATCCATGGTGACAATGACAGTAAAGACTTTACTAAGATATATTTTGAGCTTTTTCAATCTTGCTTTTTCGAGATAATTCATCTTCATTCAATTTGCCAAATGTGAGCGAATTTTTGTACAGTTGTAATCTAAAGTTGTAATCTAAACCTGGGGCAAGCCTAGACTATTCTCTTAGCAACGTTACAGTATCATCTTTAAAACTCAGCACTGAAAGCTTATCAGTACAATTTAAGAAAGCATTTGCATAAAGTAAAAAGTGGACGCAGAAAATAACATTGTGTATGCCACAGGTAATATTTTCATTGTCAGATTTATGCACCTGTCATTTGTCATCCCCTAAACAGGGACCTGGGACAAAGTAGGGGACTTTGCAAGGGACCACCAGGATGAGGTTATAATAATAATAATAATAGTAATAAAAATAATAATAATAATCAAAAGTAGGTTGAGTTTGATCATCCGGGTGAACGTAGTCCTGAATAGGACTGTTGTTGTTGACAGTGACTGACGTTTGGACAACCTGTGCGGTAGTCATCTTCAGAGTCAAAGTCACTCACTTTGACTCTGAAGATGACTACCGCACAGGTTGTCCAAACGTCAGTCACTGTCAACAACAACAGTCCTATTCAGGACTATGTTCACCCGGACGATCAACTGAACCTACTTTTGAAATGACTCCTGGGTTCAAATCTTTCACAATAATAATAATGATAATAATAATATTTATCCAGGGAGCCCACTTGCCTTAGCGGTTTTCAGTGGGGCCCTACAAATCATAAATGACAACAACAACAACAAATCACCTACTTTAAAAATTAAAAACTAAGAAAAGAGATAAAAATTGATATAAAATAACATACAATATAGTTTAACAATTAGATAGGGCATTATTTACAAAGTTTTAAGCTGTGCCTTAAAGAAGGACAGTGTTTTGCTATTTTTAATGTCATTGTCTAGGTTGTTCCAGTCCTTAGAGGTGTTTTGATGGGGACACACAGTAATCAATGTTAAGGAATTTGCTTCCTAGTGGGGTATCATATAACTAAACAACATGAAACCCAAGTAAACTTAAGAATAAAGAAGAAAAACAGAAGAAAAAAAAATGACAAATGCCCTGAGGGGATGGAGATGTTTGGAATTGATTATTATTATTATTTTAAACAATATTATTATTGGATGAGGTTTTTGTGATGTCCAGAATTATCAAGGGCAAGGTAAGTGTTATCAGCCAAACCGAAGGCCGAGGCTGATAACACTTACCGAGACCTTAATTATTTTAGGATGTCACAAAACCGAATCTAATACTTGTTTTACTAAAGATTGTTTTGAAGAAAATAATGACAAACACACCATTGCAAGGAACTTGAATGGATATTATTGTTATTAGAAATCATGCATTTTGCACGCGCAACCTACAGATTAGTCAGTTATCTGCTAGCAGATAACTAATCTGTAAGTTGCGCTGATTTCCAAATTAGCTGTAAGCTCAGTTGCCAATGAGAGGACAGATAATGAGTACGATGTATAATAACTATTATTATTGATTGTTTCAAACTTTTCAGGACTTAATGTTTTTTTAACTACATGTATTTTCACTTTTGAAGTCCGTGATCTAATCTGATGATTTTGTCCGGTCTGTGATAAATCTGATCCGATCAGTTCTTAACTTCCTTGTCATCTGTGGAATTATCCGCATTTTAGGCTTGCTTAATGAACGATTTCTATATTGGCTGCACTCGATATTTGGGGCATTTTTGCACCACCAATATCAACACAGCTCACGACGAAGAAGTTTAAGTCTTGCATTAGAATTTCTAGTCCTCTGTATCCCTGAGTTCTCAGTCAATGTTACAAACGACATCTTACCCTCCTTATCTCTCTATACTCGTTATGGATCGTACGTTAAGTTGCGTTACAAATAAAAGCGACCGGAAGTAAACACCACACCACAAACTGCCGTTCAACCGCTGTGCGACTTCACTGTTCAGAAGTAGCTCGGGTTTTCTCGCTTTTTTCTTTAAGTAGTCAGATATTTTCACTTTTAAAAAGTACTATGAGTTAGTATGAACTTACCGCTTGTCTTTCCATTTAATACGATAGAATTGTGCCAAAAAAACTAGCCGTCCCCTTCGGCGACCCTCGGTTGAACTTGCTGCGAAGTTGCTCGCAGGCACATCATACGAATTCAGCGGATTTGTTAACAAAGCCAGATACTCTATGTACCTGATCAAAAGGTATCCACACAGCTTCTCGCGAAAACTATTTAAGGTGATTCCCTAGTAAAAGAACCTAACATAGATTGTAGATGAAACTTGGTAAACTGATGTAACAAGTCAAGAAGATGATAAAAAGGTAATAAAAAGTGGGGGTCACCGTGCTCGTTTTGACGTCACAATGCTGACAAATACGGCTGTTTTGGACCCTTTGACAAAAACCGCGCGCAGCCCAAAACTAGACAAAAAGGAAAGATTTTTTCAATGATGCATGTGGTATCGCACAGAATTTGACTTTAATGTATTGTTTATCCACTTACGTACCAGAAAAATGCCTTTTAATGCCCTTGTTTTTACTTTACGCTCCATAGTAGAACTAAATTGGACACGCGCTATTCGACACGTGATAGCTCAATCCGTACAATTTAGTAAAATTGCCAAAAAACTGAACATAGATTTATGCCAATTTTTTTCTCACGGAAAGGAAGCACTGTCCTTATTAAAATCATGAAATAAAAAATGGGGGTCACCGTGCTCGTTTTTGCGGTAGAGCTGCAGAAAGTGTGCACCAAATGCATTTTCCTTGATTTTTGAGAGAGGACTGGGGCGAGTTTCAAAATAGAATGTATGCGTAAGGGGGAAGAAAGCATTAAAAAATCCGTTTTTACATAATTTACATCGAGATATCACGTTTAGGACACAATGTGATAAAGAAAGCGTTTAAATGAAAATCAAAGTGAATAAGCACAAATTAAACATCTACTATCGAGGTTCTCCGTGAGGAAATCAAACTCAGCAACAGACGCACTGCTTACGTTATGCACATTCCCACCACATTGAGTCTCACATCGGCAAGAAACAACCGCAAGCAAAACTTGCAATAGCGTTTCTCTTCGGTCAACTTCATTTTAATAATGTTACTTCACATGCTCTTTTTTACGGAGGCCATCTCGTCAATGCGCAGTAAGAGATGCGCAGTGCAAAACCAGGGAATCACCTTAAGGGAAATTTATGGGTTATTTCATTCTCGTCCCCAAAGCCACTCGGCTTAATTTGTAACGAACCAGTGCAACCTCGTTTCAAGACCACGTGACCAAAAAACGATGGGCTCTGGGGACGAGAATGGAGTTGTTTACACAGGCGTGAAAAAAAAAAAAGAAATGTCTTTCTTTTGTTGTTCAAAGGCCATTTTGTATGTTAGAGAAAGTAGTTAGATATTACACGCCCGGGGGATCGCATGCCAGTGTTGAAGGAGGGAAGGGGGGGAGGAAGGGGCATCTCAAACTCCCTACAGAGTCCACGGAGGTTCAGACTATTTACCATAAAGGCGGGTGTCTTTATACCTCATAGAGGAAATCGAACCCCCGTCATGTACCCACAGAAATGCGCTTATTGTTGCTCCCACTTTGAACCACTTTGCTTATGATAAACCCCCTTAAATAGAACTTTGAAATACCAATTTACGGAAGAACCTAGATGGCAGATTCAGGGAAATTTCCTTTGACCTTTCCGTTTTTTCTCTCAGCTTGTGAAATCGCTACCCTTTTGAGCACCTCAAGGGCTGAAAAGGGACCCCTTCGTGCGGGGCACCCCCTCATAGTAAATTATGGGGAGTACCCCCGGGACTAACACGAAAAGTGGGTGGAATTCTCTTGATGATCTCCTTTTCTCCTTTAATCTTTCCTGTTCTTTTTTGTTGTATGTGGAGAATAAAATGGGAAATGTGAGGCACCTCGAACCTTGTCCCAGGGCTGTACCCTTTTAGGAGAGGCCCGTTTCTCAAAAGCCCTGGGGACATGGCTGAGGCACCTCTGGTGTCCAAGGAATATGTATGGTGTAGTTACGGAAAGCGTAACTTCCGCATCATGCATCGGGGGAATGTTAGGGACCGGACAACTTGACAGACGTTAAAATCCAACCTTCCGATAGAACCCATAACCCGCATTGCAGGTGGCCCTAGGCCCTAGGCTTGTGCGTTTAGGATCACGTGGTCCGAGCGAGTTTTTGAGATAGTCTAAACCATTGGTAAAACAAACGTAGTTTCGAGTGTCTGCTACTGAGGCTACTTTCCTAAGGATAACTTTATCATTAATTCCCCTCTCAAATCAATTTCATTTTTTCACGGATAACCTCAGCATTAACACGGGTTTTTAGATAGGTGAACAACTTTACTTAGCAGTTGTATAAAAAACAACAATGATTGCCCAGATGTGATAAAGGCATCCTAGCGATCGTTCTGCCCAATAGCTTACCGTTTCTCTGGAGTCAGAGGTAATCTACCTGAATTTACGGCTATGGGTATTGGTAATTTACCAGTACCCATAACCGGAAAACGGTGATCTTTAGAGATCAATTTGATAAAACTTTTACACGTGTAATTTACAAGTTTAGCCATTGTTTTAGCGTCTGAAAACAATAGCTACACTTGTAAATTACACGTGTAAAAGTTGACCCCAGGTGTCTCTAACGGCCTGTTTACATGGAGGTAGGGGACCCCACGTAGGTGAGGTAACATCCTTAAGTGGGGTAACCCGCCTGTCCATATAATCTCTCGTTTTAATGTGATCACGTTTACACGATAGGTGGGGTAACCCTCCACATGTTACCTCACCTACCTGGGGTCCCCCACCTTCATGTAAACAGGCCCTTATAGCCCAAGGGTTAACTTCCCATGGGAATGCACAATTTTCGAAGGAAAGCATTTTTTTTCTTAACTTAGATTTCGACACTGTGAATATTCCACAATAAACAACAACAACAACAAAAACAACAACAATAAACAAGTTGTTTTGAAAGGGTTACACCACAATAAAACATACTACAATCATTCATCATAAACAAAATAAACCATTGTTCCATTAAGTGTTCAAACACTTTACACTACATTTAATGCAAGAATGTTTAGTTTTACTAGTTTTCGCTATAATTTACGGGTACTAAGAAAATTTGTCGTCAGAGTTACAAACCATTGCGAAAGTAAATTTTAATAACCACTGTCTCACTTTGGGTCGCAATAGCATGAAACGTTTACCGTTGCCGAGGGCCTCAGACGTTGTTCTGTGCTGTTTAGTAACAAGCGGAATATAAGTTAGAATGTATAAACTATTGAGTCACGACCAGTTAATGAACAAATATTTGAAAAAAACACAAAAAGGGATCATAACCATAGTAACCAACATATTTTTTTGACAACGATTTTAGGATCTCGCAATCGTAATCAGCAGGTTGTTATTACGCATGTGCGGCACGTATGTCACCCAGCTTCTTTAACCAGCTTCTACTAAGAATGATTTACCAACAGAACGGGAACGTCAGTAGACGACGGCGGGCGCAAATCAAACAACTGGTTTGACCAATGATAGAACAAACCGAAAGTCGCGTTTAGTCCTTGCTGCACGCTTTCCCGTCGTCAATTGTATAGAACGCAATCTGACCACGCGCCAGTGACGCGCCTTTGTATCTTCCATCAGGTGAAAACTTACGGCAAAGCGCAGCGTTGGAGCAAGAGCGCCCTTCGATTTAAATCGCTAGCACTCCCTAACCTTTGGTTTTTACTAGTATATTCAGGTATCAATGGGAGTGTACCGTGTTATGGGAAGATGACTCGTCAATCTGACTTTTGAATCTGTGGACAGAATCCATCGGTGTTACCATTCAAATGAAACCTCTTTAACAGGACGTTTACATATTGCTATATAGCTACCGTAAAATTCCGAAAATAAGCCCCTCCAAATAAAAATCCCCAGAACTTGTAAGCCCCCCCCCCCCCCCCCCTTCCCTGGGGCTTGTACGTGGAATTTGCCTTCAAATACAAAGTAAAACAAAGCAAAAACGGCAAATTTCCTTCCAACTATACGGCTAGCCCAATCGATTTTGAAACACAAATTTCCCTCCATATATAAGTTCCTCCGAATATAAGGGCCTTTGAAAAATGTAAGCCCCGGGGCTTATTTTCAGAATTTTACGGTATTTACTTTGCGGGGGTTCACCAAAACGAATTTGGGAATTTTTGTGCACTTTCATTTTGGCCAGCAGTGATAGGAGTGGCCTTCCACGCAGACGTTCTGGCTAAAATAGGAGTGAAACCGTGCTGTATGTCTAAGCTGAACAAAAGCACAGGATTTTCCTTCCTTTCCTACGTGTACTTAACTAGTAACAAGACCTAACTGGTTTGAACAAAAACAGTTTCACTCTTTGTTTGCTAGTGCAACCGCGATAAACCAGTGATAAGAATGACTGCAATTCTCTTTTACAACAATGCAGCTACATCTACATCAAGTTTTCCTAATTTTTGTTACAACACAGACTTCATTTTGAAATCCACCATTTCCCCGCCCACCTCCGCACCTCCGCACCTAAGGACTCAAATGCTTATTCTGATACCGGGGGTGGGTAGCGAGTTGACATTGGATTTCTTGGATCTCCTGGGTTATGAATTCCTGTAGCCATATAGGACGGAGAAGGACTTGAAACTCCTTCCATGCTGCAATAAAAGAAAAGAAGGAGTCAGTTTGCAGAAACCAAGGGTATATTAGTCTCCCACGCAGATGTTCTGGGGAGCACGTGATGAAGCCCTAAGAACGTCTCAGCGGTACTATGACATATAGAGGGGTGAATAAAAACGCTGGGACAATGAATATGATCGCCAGATTTCTTTGTAATGTTCTTATTTACTTTTTCCACTGTAATCGCGCTCGGCGTACATTAGCATTCCAAGCACAGTCCCCTATTTGCTCGTAAGATCATCAGGATTGAGTGCTTACCCGTAAGGGCGCCCATCTTAGTTTCATATGTACTGAGGGCGCGGGCGTCGTGGTTTATTGCGGTTTATAGCGCCTCCTCCCAAACCGTCCCCCGCCCCCTAAGTAGATTTGACACCCAGCCAAGATGGCCACCTGTAACGCAGAGCGCTCAACTCGACGATCTTACGGAAAATTAGGGGACTGTGAGCAGTCTATGCTAAATGAAATGAAATTCTGTTATTTGTCAGTAAACAACATGACACTCGCACCTTGATTAGTAAAAGAAGTTATTGGAGCTGAGTTTCATGTTAAGAGAAGAAACATAACATCCGCACCCCATCCCCAAGCCTCATGGCAAGGCTTCGCAGTTGGGAAAAAGGTGAAAAGTAAAATCTGCGAGCGAAGCGAGCCGAGCGGTAGTCAGGGGAGGGGAAAGGGGAGCGACGGCCGCCCTCTCCCCCTCCCCAGACCACCGCTCGGCTCACTTCGGTCGCCAATTTTTATGCCGTTTTAATTCGTTTTCTACCATTTTTCCCCACAGCGGAGCTTGGTCCCAGGCTAGGGAAAGTTTAAATGTGAAGACCAACGCACTTGATAAGACTTCGCTCTGCCCACCGTCTCAAAAGAAACAACCCATAGCATTATGAAAAAGCACTATCGGAAAGCGCTACCCAGGAGCTTTCCTTATTATTTCAGCTACAAAATCAAAAGGAACAACTGCATTTTTTCTGTGCCTGTTTTAGCCTCCCACGCAGACGTTCTTAGGGGTTCGTCACGCGTTCCTGCGTAACGATCCAAAAGAACGTCTGCGTTGGAGGCTACGCCTGTGACGTTGTAGTTGTGTTATGAGTACATATTGAAAGAGCTTTATTTGATATACAGAATGATCTTTGCAGGTGTGGCAAGTTTAAAGTACCTTTGGTCTATGAGTTGAATCGTAAGAGTAACTGCTTTTTCTTTTGAAAATTTCCATTTCTTGTTGTCAAGTTGAAATTTCTCCAACACACTCTTTTCCGTGCCATAGAGCATGACTACGCCCTCCTAGAATGGATAGAAAAAAAAAGAGATTCATCGTCAGTAAATAATCATAATATAAGCCTGGGTCATACCTGTAATGCCAACGTAAGTGTGGAGAAGTGTGGATTCAAGAAAAATATCAGTAAAATCAAAGCATATGCAAGCGCTTACTTTACAAGTGAAATGTTTCAGAAGAATAAAAGTAATTAGAGTGCAAGGGTGTCACTAAAACAACGACTTGAGTTCGGGGTCGAAGTCTTCAACTAAAATGTAAAAATTATGCAGAAAAATGAAACAAAAGATTAATAGACCTCAACTGCGACACAGAGTCGGCGCTTAACTTACACCCAGAGTGCATAAACTCAAAATTCTGCCCCTGGCAAGGCTATTTAAACAACAACAACAACAACAACAAAAACGAAAAACAAATGAAAAACAAATTAATGGACTTAGGTTTCTCAATCATTAGTCTTGCAATAAAATGGCAAACCACCACACAGACACGTAATCAGAGCTATCAATCCAACGTAGCCAGGGAAAAGAACTGGAAAAGCGTGCAAGATAGCATACGTTTCACTTCTGATTAATGATAACAATAATAATAATAACGTGTCTGGCAAAGTGGGGCGAGGTTGTTTTAGCCAGTCACATGGTGTAACAACGCAGTTGGTATAAGCGCGGGAGAAAAGTGTTCGAGCTAGTATTGGTTTCAGTTTTGATTGGCTGACAAAGTGGCATGGGGGGAGATTGTTTTAGCCAATCACGTGGTGTAACAACGTAGCCAGATAAGCGCGGGAAAAAAAGTCGGCGAGTAAGTATTAGTTTCAGTTTTGATTGGCTGACAATGTGGGGTGAGATTGTTTACATAATCAGAGGGCGTAACGATTTAAAAGAAAATAGAGTGAAAAGCTGTGTGTCAAGTGCCAAGAAAGTAAAACATCGGTACTGCCATAATTAGCGATTTCAGGCTGGAACAACACAATATAAAACTTAAAGCTTACATACTATTACTTAATACTTAGCAATTAATGAATGGGGCTGAGTAGGATATGAAGAATTAACCAGATCTCGGTGGGTGTTATCCACCTCGGCCGATAACACCCTCCTCGATCTGCTTAATTCTTCGTGTCCTACGAAAACCAAATTCATTTATTGCTAATTAAAGCTTATAAAGCAGACATACATAACGCAACTCACTGTTTGCTTAAAATTATGCAGTTTTACAAAGAACCAATACGAGAAGAAAAAAATGCTAAATGGAATAAAATCAGTCGGTTTTACCCTGTTGTCAGCCGCTGCACTATCGTGTTGTATCCCTTCAGTTCCAGCGCGTAACGTGCTTGGTCCTATGAACAAAAAAGTGATAATTCATATCTAAACTGTTATCTTGTTGCAACTCCAAACGTGACGGAGGCGCAGAATATCCTGCCATCGCGAAACTAATTCAATTTTTTGACACACAGATAAATTCCTCGATCATGAACCTAAGGTACGGTAAACTGTCGCTTATAAGCACTGGGCTAATTGCGGCTTTTACATATTTGAAAACGATTTGTTTAGTTTTGCTTAAATGCCAGCTCCCTCACTCAAGAAATATGTATCAAACAAGTTATGAACTATATGAAGCCAAACAGATTGGAGAATTTTATGCTAGAACACTAGTCGGTTTCTTTTATAAATCTTGAATACATACTTAACCGTAAACCACCAAGCCAGTTTTAATGCAAATTCTCTTCTCAAACATACAGCTATTTCGAGAGAGGTTGTCAGCAAAAATGTGTACGCGACGATCCCGAAAGGTAATATGGGATGTGATCAATACACTGTTCCAGACACTGTAGCTGTCAAAACCTCTTTTGTTGCTTTCCTTTAGCACGCGCAAACATAAGTCCATGGCCTCTCGTGCCATTTTTTTCAAATTTCTTTAAAGAACAGCGAACTCAAAACCACCCACAACACCTTTCGGGATTGTCACGTGCACTTTTTCCGACAACCTTTCTCAAAATAGCTGTATACAGTGAAAGATCTCGTGAGAGGATACCCTTGGGACGCGCGGACACCCTCGGGACGTGAGAAAGGTGCTCGTAACTCGAGCTGCCTGCTTACGGGAATGTAAAAATACAGAGTTTGATTCGGAGTTGGGAAAAGCAGGATTTTGTGAAGGCGGCCGTAAGTAATGCTGTCCGCCTACGAGAGTGTCTGTTTAGAGAGCTTCCACTTCATCTCAAAGCGTTCCAAAAGGAAGGAAATCATTTTGGTGTTCAAACAACAGTCAATCTTTTGGTAATGGATAAATGTCTAATACCGGAAAGATCATCAATCCCGCGATATCGTGATTTAAAACTGGAACTTGGTTCGGAACCAAATCCTCTTGTACGCCCAAAGCCAAATCCTCTTGTACCGGACCTTTCGGGGGAAAGAAAATAGATAATAAAACTTTATAAGTACCCTGCAAAAGTGACCATTTTACTTCTGCTTTCTGAGGTTATACCTTAGGTCATATCCATAATGGGCCTACCATTTGACGTTTGAGGGGGGCATGGGTAATTTCAGAAAAAAAATATCCTGCAGATTGATTTCGAGGGAAACAAAATCTTGCAAGGAAAGAAATACCTACACTGAAAAAAATATATTTCATGGCTTATAATGCTGAAAAAAAAATCTCACACCGTTGTATGCCAGGAAAAAAAAATTCTTACCCAAACCAAATAACCCATTTCCTTTGTCAAAAGTCAAATGGTCGGCCCCTAACTCGAGAGTCATTGGCCAATCAGATTGCAGAATTTGTGATAATATGCTAGCAAGTTTATTTCCAAAATACAGAAATGTGAAATGTAATGCGGCTCATTTCACTTTTAGTAAAACACAGCAAGGATGTAAACTCGACAATATAGATAGTACTCTGGGTGTGACACGGTATGCGCCCCTTTAAAAAATCCTAGCTATGCCCCTAGCCGATGCTACCAGCAGCCTACGAGAATTGTGCTATGATTCTTAAACAAAGTTGATGTGTGGGAGCCAATTATGTGACCTAGGTATTCTATGTAAAGATTAATGTCTGGGCCTAGTTGTTCGAAGGCCGATTAACGCTTAACCCCGGGTTAAATTTAACCCACGTTTCTTTTTCTTTTCTTCAAAAGAATTTTCTCGGATAATTTTCTCTGTTATTTTTAGAGCTTCCAATCATCAACTTGTAGACAAAAAGAATTAAAACTGAAATGCTTTTCAAGCTTTCAAATCTGAATTCAAATCTGGCACTAACCCTGGGTTATCTTAACACAGCTTTGAACAACTCGGCCCTGAAGTTTACGCGTGCCTACACTGGTTATTACAAACTCAAACTAGTAGTGAAAAAGCTCATCTTACCCAAAATCATTTGCAGAAAATCCCCTGAGAGCGCTCTTAGGGGTAGTCGCTGAACGTACTGTAAACACTGATTTTGTTGGCTTGAAGTTAAGATCAATCAACTTTTTTCTTTTGTCTCCACTTGGAATATCAACACCATCCAACTGTAAAGTGTTGATGGGTTCACAGATGTGTTGCTGTATCAGCTGTTCCTCGAGCTCACCCACTGTTGCAAACCAATTTATGGTAACTTCCTTTGGGTCTTCACTGGGACTTGAAGAAACTTTGATCTTTATGTCTCTGTCCTTGTCCACTTTAATTTTTGGTGATCCTTTTGACTTTATGAACAAATCATAAACTAAATCGATTTCCTCCACATTTTGCCCATTGAAACGAAGATACTGCTCCGACACTGCAATATTCAAGTTCTGTGCAATGAAATCTTTCACATCCTGAACTAAAAGGGTGAAAGGATTCACGGGCATTGTAATGGGTTCTTTGCCTATAGATTCAATCATCAGCTCTTCCTTTGTGTAAAGGACCTCAATTACCTCATTAGCATTTTCAATTGCATGGGAGCTGTTGGAACAAGGACACAATTTTCAGTCTCCAATCATTATTCCACAAATTTAGCAAGCACACATGCAAAAAAGCTGGTATTTATAAAACACCCCAGAATGTCATCAGTGTCTATAGAGATATAGGCAAAATGATCTTTTTCAGTGTCTTTTACCAGGTGACTCCTTTTACTTGGATAAAGAAACTCTATCTTACCCTGGGAGGGCTCTCATAATTATGGAAGAGATGCTTGCCAGAAAATTAGAAAAAATACTCAAAAAATATGACAGCATTTTAAAAGACATTTCCTTAAGCATAACCCTGAGTGACACCTTTGTTCATGGTTCAGAACAATAATTGACTTTCTATCTTGGACACCCTTACCTTGCGGGGACCAAATTTGCAACTTCTACACCCATTCTTGTAATGTATACTTTTAAATTCTGACGAAGCCTAATGTTTATAAGACTTCGGTTTCCTCACCACATTCATTGTCATTTGTATAATTTTTGTGGTAAAATAAATAAAATTGAAAAAAATAAAATAAAATAAAAAATGGTGAGACAAGGAGCACCCCTATCATTTTCATATGGGAGTCCCAGCTGGTTCTCTAACACATGCCACTGGAGTGTGTTATACTCACCTCATGGTTTTTTCTTCATCAAGAATTTTTCCACCTATCACTAAACATGATACATCAGAGTTATACTCCTGTTTAATCCTTTCTTTTAAATCACCAATAGTTGCCGTCTCAAAGTCAGGCATGGATATCTCCTCTTGTGTTCCCTCTTTCCAAAGATGCTTGACAACAAGTTTAAGCATCAACACTTCTGGCTTAAACTCCAGGACAATCTCTCCATTCAGTTCTGGATTTTCCCCATAAAGCGCCTTATTGACTTTTGGTCTGTTGGCATCCCCCTTGCTGAAGTATGTCAGCCTGCCAGGTGCCCAAGATGAACCTTCTATAATCAGGGGGTTGGAATTTAACTGGCTGTTGGCTTCTGCTACCCACACCCCAAGATAAAGTCCTCCAAATGTTATGTCTACCTCAGCAGCTGGAAATAAAACAACATTGATAGTACTAATATATTACTTCTGCAAAAGGACTGTGCATTTTTCTTATAGAGTTCACCAAAATATGACATAAAGGGTTTTAGGGAGAAAGAGACAAAAAAGGGGGAACTTTCTGAAATGCCCTATTTCCAATGAAAACTAAAGAGACTTGGAGAAACTCACAAAGGTTGTGTTCTTTTCGGTAAATCCAAATCCGGATTTTTGATCTGGTAATATCCTTTTGGAAAAAGGATTCATCGGATTTGAAATCTAAAGGATCCGAATCCACATTAACAGATTAGTGATCCACACTGTTCCATTCACAGTGGATCCGAAATTAGTCAGATGATCCAGCGGTATTTCCAGTTGAAGTATTGCTGTAAAGTTTCCAAGTTGCTGCTATTTGCCATAAAACATCTGAAAATCCAGTTGAAGTATTGCCGTAGAGCTTCCAAGTTGCTACTATTTGCCATAAAACATCTAGAAACACTGGAACATTGTTCCTGGTACGGTAAAATATCCAATTGCTAACCATTTGTAAGTAAAAGAGACAAATGAACTGCTATTTTTCTAAAACTAACTCGATTGTAGACACGATAAGCACTTGATCGTGTTACATAAGAAAACTCCGAGCTGCGAAACTGGATCAAACTGAGCCAAAAACCTTCAGATAGCTGCCAACTTTAACGCGCTTCTTTCTTGATCTGTTTATGTTCCATCGTCGCCATTTGCATTGCTGACCACAAAATTCTGCACCGTATAATTGCTTAATTTGCCAAACAGTGCAAAACGTGCCATTTCTTGGGAGGCTCTCATGCACATTGCAGGCCTTTGCGAAAGGTTACCAAGGTTACAAATCCAATTTCAGTTTTCGCGTTCCTTTTGACCGTGAAAATCGGCAAATCTAGGATCAAAAATCTGTTTTTGGATTCGTGGAAAGGAACACACTCAAAGAGAAGGCATGGTTATTTTGAATCCAGCAGTATTATGACATTTTTTCGTCCAATACTTCAATAATACTCAACTTTTAATGTAAATAAAAGACCTTGATCATGAAACTACTAATGCCCATCTGTAAGAGGTATCCAGATTATTTAAAACATGTACCACCATCTTTTGACTCATTACCATTATTGTAATTTCACTACATTTAGGAAATACACAATTAAGTCTAATAATGTTTTATTGAATGTGGCTAACCACATGACTGCACTAATTATAGCAATCAGTGGCAGGTATTTTAATGAAAGTATAATTTTTAAAACTGCAAAGGCCTACAAAGTTTCTACTTATAGCTGTTCCATCAAACAGTTTTAAAACAATTTGCTCTTTACTACTTACCATGACTATTGTTATTGGCTATTGCAATAAAAAACTGTGTCCCACTCTTCATCATGACCACGCCCTTATCCCCACCACTGGAGTAGAGGGAACCATTGCTGATCACCACTGAATAGCCAGCCTTGTGATAGGGTGCATATGGTACTGCACCAGCACTTCCGCTAGACATGGGCGGTGGACCTGAAGGCATTGTACCTCCACTTGGGAAGTGACATCCAAATGAATCTGGGTTGGAGCCATAGGGTGGACCTGGTGTTGGACCAGCACTGCCGCTAGACATGGATGGGGGACCTGAAGACATTGCACCTTCACTTGGCAAGTGGGATCCAAGTGGCAAGCCTTGATGGAGAGCACTTGAGCCAAATGAATGTGGGTTGAAGCCACATGCACCTCCGCTTGAATAACCTGGGAACACATCATGTCCATGTTGGCTTTTAGAACTGGCACCATGCCCCGGTACTTGCTGAGAGGACTTGGCTTTTTTCTGTGAAGGTTCAGTTCCCTCAGTATCTTTCATGGGATCACTGTGGTGTGGCACAGTAGGAGAGGCACAATCATCTTCAGTTGGCACCTTGCTAGATTCTTTCTCTGGAATCAAGAAACCATGGAGTGCTGTTGATCGAACTTAAACAAATCGAGAGACGGGCCTACAAATAATTTTTCTTTTAAGAAAAAATGACATTTATGTCTAAGCAGGTCATTGTTTTAGTTGGACAAAGTTAAAAGAAAAAAGGTGTTGGACATTATCAAGTTGACTTTGAATTTTGTTTAATTATGATGCAAATCTTCAGCTACAAAATGAGAGTCTCTTGTTGATCCATCCAATCATCATGTCTGACCACTGGTACGATTTTGACAGACATCGGCAAGTTTGGTCAGACATTGTCTGATGATTGATAATTTGCAGCTGTGAGAAGAGAAGTATTATTATACTTTATAAAAAGTGCATCATCAGTATAACAAAATGCATCATCAGCACAGTCCAAGTGACAGTAATCAATATATAGAAAACATTATACAAAGTTTGAGGGGGGAAGTGTAGGATTTTGAAGATGGTAATCGAGATTACAGCTAGCTCACAAATGTGACTATTGGATAAATATGCAGCAAAGAAGGACTCAAATTTTGCATCCTCGGTGTCCAAAATGCCTATACATTACTCTTCTTCTTTCTGAGAAGGGTTAGTTTGGTTGGAACCCCAAACCCACTGAAAAACCTCTGAATCATTCCATTTTACCTTAACGCTGATTAAGAATTTAAAGTCACCCTGGATCACGTCAATGGGCAGGCATATGGAACCATTCATTCATATTTTATTAATTTGTATTATTTCCTACTTTATATCATAACACAAACCCAAAGCAATGAGCAAGAATGTCAACCTTGCTCAACCTGCTCCTTACCATTTTGCTTTGTATTTCCTAAAGAGACACCAAGGCAACCCTTTTTTTCTTTTGGTCTTGCTCCACCATAAGGATCATGACCAGCTTTATGCTGAGTTGACTTCGGCAAAGTTTCACTTTCGTCTGGGTCTTCCATGGGAGCATCTCCAGCAGGGCTATCATCACCTGGAGAGATCGTTCCTTTGGGAAGGTCACTACTTATATAAAAATCTTCTGAAGGCTCCTTAGCACTTGATGCCTCAGAAGGTTCACTTTCGCCTGGCTTTTTCATGGGAGTTTCCTCAGCAAGGCCTTCATTGTTTTCAACAATCGTTCCTTGAGGGGAGGAACTGCTTGTATAAATATCTTCTGTTGGCTCCTTGGCACTTGATGGCGTAGTAGAAAATGTACCATAACCTGCAGATTCCAAAAAAATTAACATTTGCTTTTAATTAATACATTCCCCAGGATCCATATTTGAGCAAATCATTCCATACATGCATGCATGTGTATTAGACAACAATTACCCTAAGGGTGAAAAAAATACATAATTGTATAGGGTTGAATTACAAGTTAACAATTACAAAATCAGAAAGGTATTAATATGTAAGCTTGTTACTCCTCTTTTCAGGTTTCTAGCTGAACAACTAAAGTGGAACCCTGCTCTACGGACAGCCATTTATAACAGACAGTTTTGTTTGTCCCAAAGGAAAGTTCACATGTTTTCTCTAGAATTAATCCGCTTATTACAGACACCAGTTAATACAGACAACAAATAATTTTCTGTGTCCTGAGTCACAAACTCTCATACATTTCAACCCCGTTTTATGGACACTAGTTCTCTGCATAATCTCTGCAACTTGATATGTGACCCTTCACGCGACTTGGGGGCTTGTCTAAATTTCACGCTATGCCTATTTTCACGAACCAGGCCATGAAAGTAAGAAAAATTTTTGGAATGTGAGTGAAATTTCTCTTTCAAGCTGTGAACACGCCGTGTTCTGTTTTTAGTGAAATCCATAAGCCCCCTTTTTGCATGAAGGGTCACATATCTTACCACTGAAATTACCAAACAGAAACAGCAATTGGACATTTTAAAATATAGACATAATACTATATATAATACTGTAAAAATACTATATAAAACTAGATATAATACTGTAACTTATGGTATATGGCCAAAATTACCTCCTCACTTGACATCAGCGAAAACTTTAGACATTTTTAAAAGGAGGGTTTGTAAAAATGATGTAAGCTCAAATGATAGATGATGGATATAAGAGCTGTTCTCTCTTCTCATCATAATCATTAAATTTTACAATTCTCCTCAGTCTTACAGCGAATATTACTCATTAGATTCCAGATTCATTAGAGTCTCATTAGATTGTAATACATTATGAGTATGTAATTCCAATTATAAAATTAATAATTGTGTCCCCAAATTAGTATAGGGTTTTTCCCAAGCTACACAGCTGTGACACATTTATAAAGTTTTCTATCTGTCTGTCTGTCTATCTATCTATCTAAAGGTCTGTCTAATATACAGTCCACCTGGCTGAGTTGCAAGTAACTGAAAATGAGCGGCATCTCTTCCCCTCCCCCTATTACAACTGTTGCTCCTGCTGTTTCTGCTGATGAACAACTTTGCTTACTTCACATTGGTCCTGTGATGCACACAAACAGATCTCTCCTTCATTTAAAGCTGATAATTTCAATTATTTAATAGCTGACATATTAATTCACATCAGCTTAACCGCCCTTCATCAACATTTTAAAATAGTTCTAGGTGGCTTTCTGGATCAGTCCTACCAAGAGTGGGCTGTCATAGAATGACTACCACTAGGAGCTCTACAGGACACAGTGACTAAGGAGGTACATGAGTTTAGTGGCAAGAGTGACCAACATCAATTTTCTCTTAACATTACCAATGCATCATCAGGATAAAAGGTTATGACTTAGGCCCTTCACAATATGTAAACTGTATTTGTTTTGCAACAAAATCTGTCAACAGCAAGCCATTTCTAATAAGAACGATTTTTTTCACCAAACCAAATTTTTTCTCAAGTGTCACCAAACTTCAAAGATGCCATTGAAAAGGTTTGGGGGCCTACAATGTTTTGTCAGGTGACAAACTCCTTGTTCCTTGCTGCCTATCCTTCATCAGGTCATATTATTTTGCAAACATGACTAATTAAAGTTCCTTTAATTGACGTTTCTAGTTATTTGTGTGTCTCAGACGCGAACAAGGTTGCAAAAATGAAAAATTGGTGATTAAATTTTGTGCAAATGCCAAATTCTATTTTTTGTCATTGTGCAAACAGGGCCTTAACAAACAAAAATACTTTCATCTTTCATATAATTCTCTCAACAATTCTTTAAGGAAATGTTTGGCGATCTGTCTGGAGGAATGATGTATGTGGTTTATTGAGGCTTCAAGGATCAAGCACATACATATTTTACTAACCAGATCCAGCAGTGCTGGTGTTCAATCCCTCATGACCAGCTGTCGCCTCTTTGGATTCTCCTTCCTTGCTTGGATTGCCGTCAGTAACATCATCATCACCATCGCCTGGTTCCCTGCTGTGTGAGATTGTCGAACTTGCCACTCCTGTGCCAAAACCTGTCATATTGGGTCTAAGCGGAGACTTTTCTGAACAAGTGCCATCCATAACTGTACTTTCACAGGACTCATTGGAAGCAGGTTTGCTGATTTCTAGATTGTCGAGACTGCTCAGCCCTGCACCTGGACTCAAAGCATCAGGTAAGTCTCCTCCATTTTCCATGTCAACTTCACCAGTTTCACCACCTGTTACCAACCCTGCAAGTTTGTGGTCTGGTGCTATCTTGGACCCCACTTCAAAGTATAACTGGGACATCTTTTTTGGTTGATCTATGGATCAAACATATTTATTTATTATCATTAATTCATTTTTTACTGATTTTCTACATTTTACATTACTTGAATTATTTTGTTTAGCTAGAATGAAATGAGAAGTGCAAGGTAGAGTTAAAGAACTAATATTATTACATGCTCTTTGAATTGGATAACAAATTGATCTTACAAAAGAGATATAATATAAAAGAGAAAAAAATGGCAGGTTTCTTGCAAAAAGGGTTTATGTATGCTTCAACGGCCAAAATCTGTTTTGGCCACTGCCTGTGGCATACCCAGTCATAAATCCTCTTCCATTTTTTTAACGGTTAGAAACCACTAGTCAGTCCTTACTTTTAGAAGCACTTAGGTCAGCTCGTGGTGAACTCTTGATGCCATCACAAACTGCATCATACTCTGAAAGTCACAAACAATGGATCATTTGAGTGCATGTTCCAATAATTAACACCCTCTCTCTTGCCCCCTGCAAATGACTAAATTGTTAGGGACCCCAGCAAAATTCTTTCTAGGATTGGGGGAGGGGTTACAAAAACCACACTATCCCAATAACAAAAATGAATTACTTATTTGTTGGGACAACCCTGAGGATCATTATAAAATTTTAACGAAAGTACAGGCAAGTAGTGGAGCAAGATTTTCCTTAAAATTTACAGGTAAACATCAAATGATTTTCTGTGTTTTCCTCTGGTCAGTTTGTCTGCATGAGTCACACACATTTGAGTATGGTTGGAAAGACCACTCTCCCTGTTCAAGTTAACCAAAAAACTGACAATGTCACAATAAAATTGATAGGACTGGGTCATGGTTCCACAGACATGGATACATCTGGTTGAGGGTTCATGTGTGAACATCTTAACAACAACAACAACAAAAACACAACCTGTTAAATTCCTCATTTTGATATCAAGCAATAAACATGGCAAAAAAAAAAATAGAAACAGTCCAGTGGAAGAGGCCAAGAAAATGAAATGTTATAAAAGATTAATATATAAACAATTTGTCCAAGTCTCAGGTCTTTGTAGCCCACAGTTTCTGAGTTATTTGCTGAAACGTTTCACACACCTTTGTAGAGCTTTGTATGGAGATGCCATATTGGTGGACAGTTTTGGTCCACCAATATGGCCGTCAGAAATCAACAAAAACGTGCATCTGGAGTTCACTTTTTCTATAAAAGCTCTTTCTTTTCAATAGAGAGCTACAAATTATCGGGGAAAAAAGTAGTTGACACACTTGTTTAAAACGGTGCTTTTATCAAACATTTAAATCCCCTCACCCCCTGAATCAATGTTGTTTGAAGTAAAAGAAAGACTTAAGGATCCAAAGTACAACATTGATTTTGGGGGGAAGGGGTTGGGGTAGACAGGGGAGGGGGATATGTATGTCCATTATGCAATTTACGGAAGTGTCTCAACACTTTTGTCCCTCATTGTAGCATACATGCGCATAAACACATCTTTTAATACCCGAAATGGTTAAGCTGCTGAACTTCAAGAGGAAAGACATTTTTCAACATGATAGCATAAAATTCCTATTTTGGTGTCATGCACTGTGAAAACTCGGAAGTTCAAGTTGCTGTATTTTTTAAATGAAACATGCTTCGGGGCTGAATACTTGTACAAAGATTTATATTTTTATTTATCTTCAACCTACTGTAAATAAGAATTCACAAAACCTCACTATTTTCACTTTGCAATTTGATGACCTCACTGTGAAAACCATTATTATTCGAGTTTGTGATGGAAATCCTAATTTTCATTAGCCTGAATTTCACCCGATTGCTTTGAATCATTTTCTCCTCTCAGCAACGTCTGAACCAACCAGCCGTTAATGCTGTCCAGTGTCATAACTACCTGAAAACCAGGTAGTGATTTTGATTGGTTGATTGTACTAAACATTTGCATAATTATGTATAATTATGAGAAATTTTAGCGGGATTGTCGCTTGATTTTCAGCGGATCGCATGGGTGGCATGCTTGCGTGGAGTTCAAACATTTCGATAATCTTTATCGTAAACAGCAAAATGCCCTTATTTTCAAAACCGAATTGCTAAGTTGAAGTGCAAATGAAGAATCATTGCAAAGAGTCGGTAGGTTTTTCATTTGGAGCCACTTGGTGCTTTCCACAGTGATTTGTTTATGCGAAGTTTCTGAGACCAATGTCATGTTGTCATTCGACCTTCTTGCTATTTTCACCGTCAAGTGTAATGATTCTGTCAGCTTTTCTTTCTTGTTTCCTTGTTTTCTTTTTTCTTCATTAAGGACCAAATAGCTTCTTTTAAATTAAAGGAAATTGTTCTGTGTACATATTTCTGATTTCATTGCGTGATTGTGACCGAGTTTGAATTACAACAGGTTCAGAGTACTGCATGCAATTGATAGTTTGAACGTTAAACATGAATTACGATCGAAACGAGTAAAGAAATTCTGTCCGCTGTTCTGTATCATGCAGACATTTCCAAATGATATTTCTTAGTTTGCCACTTAAAAATCCGTTTTATTTTTTCCATGAATTAAAGGAAAGGAGTAGTGACGTCACTAGACAGCATAATTTAATGGCCAGTCAATTCAAACGTTACTGAGGGAGTAATAACGACTTGAAGTAATCGGATGAAATTCAGGCTAAATTTTCATTGACTAATTGATAATATTGATCAATAGAATAACAATAGGTCATATCAATAAACAACAATAAAGACCGTTTGATTTATATATATAAATGACGACTGATCGAAAGTCATGGGGCGGGGGGGGGGAGGGTAAGGAAGACAGTGCTGGAGGATGTCATTGGTGCCATATTACCAACCTTTCTGTTCCAAGTTCTTGCCAGGAAGAGTGGCAAAAGCCGCTTCTTTCTTTTCAATCTTCTCAACAAGATCTGGACGTCCAATGACCTTCAGTGTTTCTTTAAAAATTTCAAATTTTGTTGGAGTGAGAAGCAGCAATTTTTGAAGTTCCTCGACATATTGTAAAGCGTTCATTTCGTCGCATTTAGCGGACGTAACGTATCCCTTCAAGACAAATTTCATTTGCTGAAGGTCCCCTTCTGCCAATTCCTTCGCTATTTCAAGCAGGAAAACATTAAAATTCCACTGTAATTTATCTTCCATTGCCGCTGATATAGAACGCTGTTTGTGAGATAGTTCGATCTGCACTTCCGCTTACAATTCAATTAGTTTTTTCCTCGATTTCGTTTTCCCATTGAGCTTTTCACTTAGGGATTGCACATGACTTTCATTATGGTTTCTGTAGTCAAAACGAATAGCTCTTCATAGCTCCCACAACAAATAGCAAGAAATGCTGTCACCTTCCACTATTCGAAATGGGGTTGCATTAGAGAGTATTATCGCAAAAATATGGCACAAGCTAGCATAGCATTATGGGAAAGGGAAAAATACCTTTCAAAGGGACTTTTCCCTTTCCCATAATGCTATGCTAACCGGGGTAAAAAACAGTCCCTAAACCACACCCCTAACCTGAGATCAGGCCTAATTTTAGCGGTTCTCGTATGGAAACCAGTTTTACTTCAGTAATGTAGCTGGATATTCTGGAGATGCCAGTATACAAGAGAAGTCCTTTTATCCTTTCTTAGCCTGCGTAGCAGGCATCGAAAGGGGTAGGGGATAGGGGATAGAGGATGGGGGATAGGGAGGAAGGGAAAAAGGGGAGGGGGATTGGGGAGAGGGAGAGGGCTCCCTTCCCTTTTCCCTTTCTCCCTCCCCCCTCCCCCCTCCCCTTTTTGCGCCTGCACGCAGGCTATCCTTTCTTGCCGTGTATTAAAAAGCTGCCGCTCTACACACGATGTTACAGAGCCTTTGCGTGGTCTTTGGAAGCTACAAAATGTATTGGCGGTAAACAAACAAGTAAACAAGTCATGACCCTGAACAAACTGGATAAACTGTCAAAAAAAAAAGACCCGCGCCAATCCCGCGTCCCGTCCCGTAATCAGGTTATAACCGTGAAAGCCTGGATAAATGACCACGTGACTAGTGACTTTGGCGGGAGTTTTTACAGCAATATGGCGGAGGGAAGCATGCGAGCATCTACTTGAATAAAGTTCAATTTGTGGCCAAATCCTGCAAAATGGAGGACTGGGAAATACCGGAACAAGATGACTTTGAATCTCGCTATGCGGATGAATTAGAGATGTTGGATGATTTGGACGAAGAAGGTAAGTTTTCAGTAGGTTTTTTTCTCGTCAACGTACGTAAAAGGAGAGCAGCCACGATCTGCAGTGTTTGCAATATTTTGATAAGAGCGTCCTTACATGTAGCATACTATTCAAAGCAAGAATGTTAAAATGAATGTAAAGTTTAATAAAGCTTATGCGCCTTTGGTTGTTCGGGGTCGAAGACAACATAGCCAATGCAAGTGGCCAAGGACGTGTGATTCCTCCCGATTCTACTCTCACCTCACGCGTCTCTTCTTCATTGAGGGAACCAATAAAACTCACGAGTGACGGGAGTCAAAACAAAGAAAGTCAAAACAAGAGAGCCCAAGAAAACGATAGCTTTAAAACAATACAACACCAAACCAGACCTCCACTTCAATGCCCATATGTTGTGGTTCAACTTTGTCTTGATTTAGATTTTTTCCCTTTGTTTTTGGTTATGGCAACGCATGATAATGAATTTCAAAGAAAGGCAAATTAATTTAAACCAAGTATAAAATTGAAGAATGTCTGTACGGGGAGTAATAGATGTTGCAGTTAATTTTTATTTCGGTTAATTTTTTTTTGCCTTTGTTTTGGTAATGAATGATTAAAGAAAAAACAAAAATTAACTGAAATAAAAAATTACCTGCAACATATACATCAAAATAGTACAGTGGCAGGCCCAGGATAGATCCCTGTGGAACACCACAGTTCAAGGGATGTGACCCAGAGGTTGCATCATAGGTCATAACAAACTGGATTTGCTTTCTTCCTAAATAATGATATTTTTGGGTACAAGAAGGGCTTGCAAAAAAATTTAAATTTCAGCTTGTCTTTTGGGCAAGCAGCTGTCATGTTTTGCTTGCTCAGGGCCACTTCTTGCACTTTCTAGTTAATGATTTTATTAGAGGATGGCCTGCCTGGACCCTGGCCCATTGTGCAAGTAATTTTTAAAAGTTACTTGCTCAGCAAGAAAATCAACTTATTACGGACTACTGGATGGGACTTTTTTCGAGCCTTGCAAGAGTTGACAAATCCCATGCCATTAATTTTTACACAGATTTTGCTCCTCCATCAAAGAGGAGCCTGAATTTTCATGATGATAAGAAAGCTGGTGAAAATGGACTGACTGTGAATGGATTTCTTCAAAACAACAACACGGCAGCACGAACTAAGTCAAAGAAAAGAGATTGTGATGAATTGTTCTTACCTCTCTCTGATGACGATGATGATACTAATGGAATGGACAAACTTGATTCCACTCCAGGTAAGGAAAGAGTCGAAATTAAGGTGCATCTACATGACCAATTGTCCTGTTTGAAAAGTTATGCATCAGTCAATTCCATCTCCACCCTTCCCCCCCAGGCCACTGAGGGGCATTTTTCTGCCTTGTCAGTCGCGGAGGTGGGGCATTAGCAAATTTTGCGCTGCCCAAGGGTCGGGCATTTGCCATCCCTGGGGCCACCCCGGAGCTTTTGATATGCACATGGTTTCCTATCCGAAAATATAAATAGATAGAGGATTTTACTGGAAACACAAGCAGATTTTCCCATCTGGATGGGAAATACTTGTAGAGGGTTGTAAAGGCATGTTGTTGATTTTATGCATGCATTTCTTCATTGGTTTTCAAGCCAAAATTACATAGCGAAATAGGGAGTTATTGATGCGAGTCACCTTTTTTTTGTATTGAATAAAATTTCCATTGATATTATTTGAAGAACTTCCAATCATGTTTTTAAACTATTCAGAACAGATAACTTTACCGCAAAATGTAACCTTTAATGTTAATAATTTCTCTGACAAACAGTTGAAAACATGATAAATAACTACATGTACATTGAAACCATAAACTGGTGTCATCACAGTGTTAAACCCCAGGGTGTACTCCTGATTTCAAGTGACAGGGATGATCGAATGGGGGCAAAATCAAAACCCCAAAAAAATCCTTTGGGCCTCCAACAAGGCCCAAAAATGTCCCTTTACCTAAAAATAGCCGCAAAAAAAATTCCCATGCCAATTTTGCCTACTTGTAGGCTATCAGACACAACTTTTTTTGTACACTGATTATTTGTGTCAAAGTTTGTAATACAATCCACATACAAACCTTGCAGCTCCTTGTCGAAAGAAAGCTCGCCTTAGTCCTGCAAAAAGTGGAGATGCTAATGACACAAACCATCGACTGCCTAACTTTGGGAGTGTACGCAGTCCACTGAGACAGATTCAACCCAACCCACTGCTGAACCAGAATTATGCCAGTGTTGAAAGAAAGTCAAGTGAATTGTCTTCAGCTAAGCCAGAGAGAAGGAGGGTGTTTCGCAGACCTCCTATGAGTTGTGAGTCAGTCTCTGTTACAAGAACAGATGGACAGAGACTTTACTTGTCAATCAAGTGTGACAGGGATGAAGAGAAATCTTCAATACAGTCTAAGGTACATGAATGCAATCTTGACTGTTTTTAAAAGAATCACATCATTCTTACCATTTGTTACAAACTGGGTACCCTCTTAATGGAGAGCCATTGCATCCTGTTGGACTACATGTATGACATTTTACTATTGCATTTGTTTTTATTAGCATTACATTCTCACTTTATAATAGTAACAGTAATAATTACTGTTACAATTATTGTTGTGCATTGTACTCACTATCTGTCTTCTCATTGGCTAAGAACCTACACCTATTTTTGGAAATCAGCACAACCTACAGATTAGTCAGTTATCTGCTAGCAGATAACTGACTAATCTGTAGGTTGTGCACAAAATGCATGATTTCCAATAACAATATCAATATAGGTTCCTTGTGATGGTGTGTTTGTCATTATTATTAAAAAATTTGGTTTTTGTGATATCCTAAATAATCAACGTCTCGGTAAGTGTTATCACCCTCGGCCTTCAGCTCGGCTGGTAACACTTACCTCAACCTTGATTATTCTGGATATCACAAAAACCTCATCCAACAATTGTTTATTATTATAGTCTCTGGAAGGTGCTCAGATTTGACTGTTCATCAGATCTGTACACGTGCATGTACAGAAAAACGAGAGTGACCGACATCAGTTTTCTTCTAATAATGTCAATTCTCCAGCAAGAGAAAAGGTTGGAAATGATCACTAAGGGAAGATGCTTTGATTTTTTTTATCAAATACTCTCAGCTAGTTCTTAAGGAAATTTCAGAGTTCAGTGTGGCAAATTTGTTTGTGAATACCACAATGTGCATGATTATTATTATCATTATTGTTCAGTTTATGCTAGTGACATCCATAACCATCAAACCTCTCCTGATTAGCTATTATGATACAGCATTATTGTACAATTTTTGTTTTGCACTGTCAATTTGTCTGTTGCAGACAGTTCTCTTGGTCCCCACCTACATTAACTCACATTAGTTCTCCTGAATAACAATGCATGTCTTTCTACTCTTCCAGGCATCCAAAAAGAAACTTTTCAGAAGAGGACCAGGAAACTCACTTCAGCTGCTGTCAGTTCCATTTTCGGTCCTGCGTGAACATGTTGAAGAGGAGGTATGTTTATGTAACTGGACTGTAATCTATTTTTTTTAACAGCTTTATCGGGTTTCATTACCTTATACACAATTATGTAAAAACTTTTTACAAAAGAAATAAAAAATGAGATTTTAAGAAGAAAAAAAGGTATTATACCCAAAGGGGCAAGCACAAACAAGACCATAATGACCCATGCAAGGTACCCCCCAAATAAATAGTTAAAAGAGCTATAAATTACACAATTATATTAGCATCAAAAGGAAATATTGTATGTGTGCTATGAACAATGGCATGCTTATGATCTTACAAGTGACCAAGTGCACAAACGTAGATTTTATTTTATTTTATTTTTGGGTATGTTAATGACTGATCCATGGCATCTTTTAAACTGCCTCCTTAATTATTTTACTCTCTTAGAGACGAAGAAGAGCCATAGAAGAATCAGAGAAATTAACAGCATCCCTACATAGGTAGGTTGAGGGCCTTCCAATACTCATTTTGTAGGTTTTAAAACTCTTAACAGCAAGACCTTTTGTTAATCTATTTAAAGAATCTATTAGGGCTATGCCGGGTGGGGTACTACCATATATGGGCTATATAGATATGTGCCGCTGTGAAGGGCATGGTTTTCAAGCAATAATACTCCAGGATAGGGTACATAAATCAGAGAGTTTGGGTCCAGAGTAGGGTTTCATTTTCCAGGAAACTGATCAGTTGCTTGAAGATTTTAGTCTAGACTAGGGAAACTGAGAATTGCTACTCAAAAATACAAAAAAATCAAATCAGTTTTGTTTTGGCTGGACTGTGCTAGTGACCTCAGTAGTTTCTGGAAAACAGCTACTCAAAGATAGGGGGGATTTGGGGAGTTTAGTCTAGTATAAGGTAGCAAAATTCACTTGAACTAGCTCTGGTATAAGCTAAAGGTTCCAGGGTCCTAAAGGCACATCCCCACCCCAAAATTCCTAAAGTATTCATCCGAGGGTCTATGCTTGACTTGGTGATTGTAATGGGTTTAGGGCTAAAGTAGTTTTTAAAAAATGTAACTATTTTATTTTTTGGCAATGTAGAATGCTCAATGATAGTGCAGATGTTGAAGAACTTGAACCATTAGCGGAAGAGTTGGCAACTGACAAAGATGAAGGAAAGGCTGCTCAGCATGTTCTATGGGTTGAAAAATACACTCCAAAGTATTTCACAGAACTACTCAGTGATGATGTGAGTAAAAAATGTAATATATTTGTACTGAGAAACTTTCCAGCTTTACAGTTATAATCATTGTTTAGTTATTATCAAAAAATATGATTTTGATTATCTCCCATGTCTATAGATATGATTTTAGCAATAGGACTTTTGTAATAGTTAGTTACGTGATCAATTTTGTGTAAACACGAAAACAGTTTGCTTTTGGAAAATTTTGTTAGCTTTAACTTAAAGAGTATATAAAAATTAAGTAACCTGCAAATTTTTAGCCGTATATCCCAAAAGTAGTGATTGTAATGGCCACCAAAAATTAAAAGGATTTGTATGAGAAAAACAACTCTTGCCACCTAGTCATGGTTGAGTGGTATTCCATATAAATCCTTGTAAATTTTGAAATTTTTAAACTGTCATTAAATCTTTTGCTTACACATGTAAGGGCCTTAATTGTCTTTTTAAAAGAATAAAGTTTGAGCCCCGTAAAGCTTAAGGATATATTTTATAACAGTTTGAAATTTTCAAATTTACAAGTATTTGTGTGGGAAACCACACAAAAAGTTGATCAGGTGATCAACTTTGCAAAAGGCCTATGGCAGCAACATTCACAGTTCATTATATTCTCCTGTAGCTGTTGAAATGTATGTGATGGCCATAGTCATTAACTTTGCTTCTAGAATTTGATCACTGTCACCCTATTGATAACTGAAATTCTTTGAGTCAAGTAAATGTATTTTTACAATAAAATTTAATATACAATAAAGGTGAAGAGTCAGTCAGAAAAGAGTTACGCAAGAATTACAAGTTCAAACATTTGTGAAAGCATGATGGTGCAATTATTATTATTGTTATTATTATTATTATTATTATTATTATTATTATTATTATTGTTATTATTATTATTATTAAAAAAAACATTGCATTGTTAGTCCAGGTGTAACAAACTATCACTGAGTTTGTTTTTATAACAATGTACACAAAAACTCTTTACCTAGTATAGGTACATTGCTTCACACCACCGATGGTGTTAGCTGGATGCAGGTGCTTTTTAATCACAAGGGAGCCAAAAATTGAAATTCAAGATAAGCTAAATCTTGAAAATGAAAAAAATTGTCAAAACCAAAATAATATTGATAATGTCACAATGTGAGGAGTTTGAGGATTAAGGTTTTAGTTACCTGGGCACTCACGCTCTACACCTGTAACCCGTGGTTCTAGTGCTATTAATGCTAGTGCTACATTTATTTTATTTTTCATTTTTAAGTCTCTTTTTTTATTTGTTTGGTTTTTCTCAAGACCAAAAAATATTGGTAATGTTACAATGTGAGAAGTTTGAGGGTTAAGGTTCTTGTTATCTGGGCATTCGCACTGTACACCTGTAACCTGTGGTTCTAGAGCTATTAATGCGAGTGTTACATTTACGTTATTTGTTTTTTATTAATTTTCTACTTTTTTAGTCTCTTGTTTTTGTTTTTTGTTTTTTCTCAAAACTAAAAAAATATTGGTAATGTTACAATGTGAGGGGTTTGAGGGTTACACCTGTAACCTGTGGTTCTAGAGCTATTAATGCTAGTGCTACATTCATCTTATTTGTATTTTAATTCGCATTTTTAAGTCTCTCTTTTTACTTGTATTTCACTTTTTGTCTTAGGCTATCAATCGTACTCTCTTAAAGTGGTTAAAACTTTGGGATAAAACTGTGTTTGGTAGAGGGAAACAGGACAAGAAATCAAAGCCCAAACCTGAACAGGCCAAAAAGCAAAAGTCATCGTCTACAAAGAACTTCAAGAAACAAGGAGAACAAGACGAAGCCGACTGGACTGTAAGTGTACTACTTTTCCTTTCCACCACCACTCTGACTATTCATACATGTGCTATTGACCCAGAGCTCTAACAGAGCTTAAGAGGCCCTGCGCCTAAGAAACGACCGATGATTTCCGGCTAAAAAATAAAATCGGCCGATTTTTATCTCCCAAGTAGAGGTTACCGAATACTATTCAAAAATGAATTTCTTTTGTTTCAGTTTCGCTTTAAACCGAAAATATCGAGCCGCAAACTTTTTCCGTCTGATAGCAGCACAAATCAGGCCTAAAATAAGCTCTCGCAAAAAACGGTTCAGAAATCACTATCGCAACGCAAAATAGCGAGAAAACCACACAGTGACGAAGAAAAAGGCCTTTTAATGCAACATCATTCGATAAACATCGAAAAACTGTCGAAGGGAATAAAAAATAAATTTTCAAATATTGCATATTAAATTAGATGGAGTGTTGGAGCTGATTTTAAAATAATTATTTCTCAAAAGTCCAACGCTGTTGAAAGCGATCACAGTGATGAATCAGACATTGGAGGGATATACATTACGATTCTGGAAAAACATTTTTCGGCCAAAGTATATTGACGTTGTACAAAGCGTTCAAAGTTGCAGTGTTTACCGTTATCTTGCTACTTCGGCGAAGCACTTCTCTGTTGCCAATACGGCCCTGGATAGCGTGGTAAACGCCACTTTAATCCTTATTAGGCGCTCAGAGACCATCCTAAGTAGAAGGATATAGAATTAAAAGAGAAAGGAAGATGAAAAATAGGCAGAAAAAGAAAAGAACTCGAAATTACCATCTGCTCACGAAACTTGAATCTGGAAAATGTCGTCGCGTGACAGCGGCCAATGACGTCATTTGTCTAAACTGCGACGGAATCTAAACGAATGCACAACTTTTTCCCGGCCAGAAAGCACTTAGTGAAGCAATGTTACAGTAATGTTATTTTTTCACAAGCGATGGTGAATTAAAAAGAAAAAATTCCCGAACCGCCGCACCGTTTTGGCCTCAGCGTGATCTGATCTTTGTGGGGTCACGAGTCGACGCTTCTGGCCAGCGGTCTATTGAAAGAAATCTGATCCCATGTTTTTTTTTTCGGGCGAGAATCATTCATGTCAATGTCCAATGTCTTCCTTCAAGGAAAAAAAGAGAGAGATATTGGAGTACTGTTGCTCCCGAGAACGAGGAACATCTTGGTCCCGAGAACGAGGAACATCTTGGTCCCGAAAACTGAGTTCATTACGCCCAAGAATTGCGGTTTTTTTTTTTTCTCAAAGGACTATTATCTGGCGCTATAAAATGTAGCTAACAGATTCAATTCTTGGCACAATGATTAGCCTCGCGTTTAGTATTTTCTTGGACATGAAAATATCGGGGATGACGCTATTCGGTGGAATGGCGGACTGACGGAATGACGGAATACATGGAATATTCTAAAATACGGAATATACGGAATACTCTAAAACGCAGAATAAGAGAAAAATCGTTTAAAAAGGGTATACATGTATACAGTCGACTCCAATAACTCGAACCCTCGCTACTGACTCGAACCTCGTGCTAACTCGAAGTAATACTAATTTTTGTTTCTCTTCAGATCATTTCTATATAAATTTACCCTCATTAACTCGAACCATGTTTTAAGCGCGTGACAAGTAAAGAATTGACTTACCGTAATGATTCGATTTAGCGCCCAGGCACTTTTTTACTTTTGGTGCCTCTAGGGAGGACGCTTATTCGGGACAGGGCGCTTATTTCTTTTTTGAGAAACAACCAAATGTTAAAAAAAGAACTTTGATATTTATTTAAAAACGAACAACATTTGAAACTGTAGCAGTAACAAATACTGATGGTGAATGCTCAGTTAACGCGACGGACTTACCTTGAAACTTTTTGGGTACTTTGTCCATGGAACTTTCCTTCCTTATATTCACCTTTCTTAAAAAAGCTCGCAGTCAAAACAAAGTGCAAGTCGATTAAGGTAATGGATCAAGGAGACTGGAAAACGGACTTGTTGTCCCTGGATCCTTCCTTGCCAGAACGATCAGCCGAGCAATCTCCACAAAATTTGAAGAAGAGATCATTCCTTTGAAGACTTTGAAGACTTTGGAAAATCGAAAGCAAGCGACCGGACAAATTTAGGCGCAGGTACGGCCCCCATTAATTGGTAGTACAATCCTGTCAAGCTTAAGTTTACAATTCTTTTTTTGTTAGAACAGCCGTTTTATGAAAGTTATCCGACATTAGATTCCCGTGATACCGGACCCTTCACCCGTCAAGATGGCTTTTAAAACCGTCATAAGGTCTATGGTGTGGCTTACGGCAGTACGAAAATTGAAGTTTTAATATTGCCTCTGCTTTTTGGTCGGTCCAGTTCAAATCAAGGACAGAATATTCTGTAAATTCTGTGTTTTAGAGTATTACGTATATTCCATATTTTACAACTGATTGCATGTATTCCGCCATTCCGCCGAATAGGGTCACCCAAATATTGGGGAGGACATCATAAAAAAATATAGGAGACCGGTAGGACTTTTAAATCGATGAAAGTGCCTCACTCATTTTGCAACTTCATTTTATAATATGCTTCATAATTTGTTTCCACAATAATATTTATGATATTTAGATGATAACCAATGCACAACGCACAACTTGTCACATTACCGATTGGACAGCATACCATGCACTCAAACTCTTGCGCAGGAAAGTTACCGAATGAAATTATTTTTTGCTGCACTCAGTCACATTCCTTTACACTGAAACCTTGGTCAAAAGGTCTCTTTTTAGATCTGTAGATTTGTAAGGTATTTCGAAATACCCGCACATGTCTTTCAACACTAACATTGAAAGATGAAAGTTTGTTGCTGTGATAATTATGACAAAGATTGTAAACATCAAATATAATTGGATGTTCTAAGCCCAAATATTCTATCACCTCTTCAACAGCATGGAGGGGGAAATGGGCGCTTACGGTATTGAGCTTTTTTTCAAGCGGTATTTCGGTAATTTGGATTTTAAAGTGGGGTATTGCGGTATGCGGTATTTCTTCCTTTTGGTTAACGGTATTCGGTAAAAGAAGATCACAGTATTGCGGTACTGTTCATTGCCCTCTCCTGTTTAATGCTAGCCTGCGTAGCAGGCGTTTGGATGACCCCTCGCGTGTCTCCCTCGCGCGATCACTACTTCCAAGCGCCTGCTACGCAGGCTAGTTTAATGCACGTCAGTATTTTTAAGACTTTAATGGTAAATGATTACCATTACACAATTTCTGACAGATAATCTGTGATGAAATTGGTAGGGTATCTTTTTCGTTCGTTGTACCGATCAATTCGAGGTCGTCTCACGTTTCCTCACAAAATTAAATGAAATTGATTAAATACCACAATACTGCGAGAAAAATTGGTAAATACCGAAATACCATGTCAAAAATCGACGAAATACCGATACCGCATTTTAATATTTTCGGTATTAGGTACCTACCAATGTCTCCCCTAGCATGGCGTTGCTCTCCAACTTCGTCACCTTTCTTCAGGTCCGCTGACCCCTACACGCGCTGACCCGTAACGTCCGTTGGAATGTATGTAACGAAATACAAGCAGCCCACATTCAAAGTACTTGGAGACTAGCTGAGGCTGAATTCATCATCAATAGTAGGAAAAACATAAAACTGTTTCACTTCACGATTTCTGGTGATAGAAAGACTGTTTTTTTTTTTTTAACTTATATTTCACGTATTTGTTTCGATCCCGCTGCAGTTCGGACAAATGAACGCTGTCACGCGACAACAATCATCGGTCGTTTCTTAGGCGCAGGGCCTCTTAAGTTACAAGTTAACGGATTTGGTTTGACAAAAACTAAGAGCTCTTACCATTTTTTGCTAGAGCTTGCTGGCCAGACCAGTCCAGTCATCATGAGCATTCCACTATTAATCAGGACTATCCAGACAGATCAGTTTATTCTTAAGTAGTGTGCATGGCAGCTACATTGTGTATATGTTTTAGTTAAAATTTCGAGGAAAATACTCATATTTCATTTGTAAAATGACCGGTCTGGCCAGCCAGTTCTGATTTTTGGAAAGCACCTTAACAAAAGGCTGTACTCCAGCAGAGCCCAGTGGCCTATGATGGTTGGTTTTGTTTTGGGTGATCATGAAATCTCATTGTTTGTACCAAACTTTTATCCAGGAACTATACCTTGATATCAGAGCTTAAGAGCTTTTAGGCTCTTAGGATTTTTTTCTTTGAGCACAGCATGTAGTCTTTACTGTTTCCCTGGAAAAACAAAGTGGTTCCCCTATTTGAGGTCAATAGTTATTGTGAGTAATGTCAACAAAATGTCAATGCTTGGTACTGTGCATCACTGAAGTCAAATTGTTCATTGATGTGTGGCAACTGTTTGACATTAACTCCTCATTCAAGGGCAGTAATTAAGTGTCTGATCGACGAGTAAAAGAGATATCCCATCTCTACATACAGTTATGTTATCCTCCTTTTTTATCAGATAGGTAGCCTGACGGGCTATGATCTTCAACTTAGCGTTTAATATTAAACTACAAATTAGCATAATATGTATTTCAAGTAGCAGGACCTCTCTTTTATCTTTGTAAGTGCAGTAAAACCCTGATATTAAGAACCTAGTTTTCAAGAACCTATTAGGCTAAAATTTGCCAGTTAGGCCCCTTCTTGTTTAGCCTAAAATTTGAAGCAGCCTCTTGTTTTCTAAAATCTATAAAAAACATTTGTACATACAAGGGAGATAAGTCAACATCCAGGATCCTCTTTGCTGATAATTTTATGTAGGTGCCTCATTACTTCAACTGGTATTGTAATGGTATACTAAATACCACTAAAATAAAAAAAATTCTTAGCTACAATATATTTTTTCTTCAGAAAATAAGAACCTATTATTTAAGAACCTAAATAGCCTAAATTTGTGCTAGTTAACCATTAAATGTAAGAACCTGTTTCGGCTAACTTGGGAAAATGCAGGTTCTTTGTTGCAGGTTTTTTCTGTACAGGATATGACTCTAATTTCATGAACAATAAATGTGGTTGTCAATATACGATGCAGCAATGCCAATTGCAATTGAAGTGATCTTCTTTGTACAATTACCTGCCTTTTGACAAGTGGTACAATATTTTTAATTCCAGGAAATTGATGCAACTGGCCGCCCGGTGCGCAAGGTTTGTAATGATGTTGAGATGCGGTGAATCTAGTACAATAACATGCTCGACTACACGTTATTCTTTACGGTACCACTGTCTGTAATCTATAGTCTTTTTGAATTTTTTTTTATTTGTCAGGTTGCACTACTATGTGGTCCTCCTGGCCTTGGTAAAACAACCCTTGCTCATGTCATTGCTCAGCATGCTGGATACAATGTGGTTGAAATGAATGCAAGGTGAGGAAATATTCAATACTGCAAATTAATGCAGCTCATAACACAAACTACAATCATGGATAAAAGTCTTGGGACAGTTGTACAGTTTGACCGCTTTTTAGCACACGCGAAATTGTATCTGCGTGCTACTAAAACTGTGCATCCCTACCCCCTACCCCCACCCCACGGACAGTGTTGAAACCGCCAAGGCACAATTCCTTTGATCTTTCAACATTGTATTGGGTGGGGAGGGGACATGGATTTGTAAAATGACAGCACTGCTTTTTGCGACATTACTTGTGAAATGCATAGAATTGACGTTCACTCTGACTGTGCCAAGGATTTTTGTCCATTATTGTAGGTGGGAAAAAATTTGTCCCCCAAAGTAAGGTGAAACATTTACTTTATGGTAAAGAAATTCCTGTTGTAATGGTAAAACCTGATTTTGGCCAAAACCCTGTCAGTGTGATTTCTTTGCCTTCTTTAGACTAAACTGCTTTAATACCCTTCTCTTTACAGAAGCACAACCAATATGCTGCTGTAACAAAAGAATAGTGGCTCATAATGTCAGCTTTTGAATGTTTTTACAGTTGTAAATTGATCATGAAAACCAAATTTTTGTGTTTCATCTCCCAACAAGTATTTCAGTGCAGTTTCTTTTGAAACTAAGCTGCTTTAAATTCATTATAGCTTTCATATGACAGTACCCTCCCCCCCCCCCTTACTTATCTTGCCAATTTACTGGTAGCCATTATCTTTCCATACCATTGTGTTTTGTACAATGTATTCATGCACTCTTTGTCATTTAAGAGCCCAGGGGGCCTGTTTCTCAAAACTCCCAGTAACTTTTCGTGCCCGGAAAGCTGTTCTGTTTGCCTTGTTTACCGTAAAGATCAAAGTTTCGATAATAATATTTTGAAAATAATGCAATGAAACTATCAGTTAATGAAGCAAAACTGATGGTTTATGTGCTAGGAACTTTGCTAGTATTCAACAAGTTTTGATTTTAGAACTAACCTTCAGGCCCAAAAAGTTTCCTGGCCTTTTGAGAAGTCAAGTGGGGCCCAGACTAGACAGCCATGCCTTTTCATGCAAACTCCATGAAATAGATCCCTTATAAACAGATTTGGAGGCCCACTAAGTCTGTTAAACTGCACTCTTAGTAAGAGGTTGTTTAATCAACTGGCCTTTAATTTTTTTATAGTGATGATCGCTCACAGGAGGTGTTCAGAAACACAATTGAAGCCTCAACACAGATGAGATCAGTGCTGGGATATAATGAGAAGCCAAACTGTTTGGTTATTGATGAAATTGATGGAGCACCTGCAGTAAGTGATGAGTTATTACCAGCTACAGGAAAAAAGTAATGAGTTACATGTATAGCAATCGGTATAGTAAATAGAACCTTGAAAAATTGTCTTATATTAAATATTAATTTTGTACTTAATTTTGTACATAGACTTCATGTAGAGTTATATTTTTGAAATGTTTCTATTTTTGTCTAAGCCACAATACTTTAGAGAAGAGATGTTATGACATCACAAAAACTAAATTTGTGATATATTAATGAATAGGCTAGCGTATCCAGAAAGAACAAGATGAAAAAATTCTCACTGGCCAGAAATAAGCCTGTTAGTGCAAATTGGCTGGGAGACATAAGCATTGTTATGCTCAGATGACTCCATATAAAACCCTCTAGCATAGGCCAGGATCGATCCAAGGCAGTTTTAGAAGGACTTGAATGAAGTCATCAGAGCATAAAGGTGCTTGTTTTTCCCCACCAATTTGCACTAACAAGCTGAGTTTTGGCAAGGGAGCATTTTTCATCTTTTTCTTTCTGAATATGCCTTCCAATCCCATAATTTCATAATAAATTTCAATGGTGTGATAATTGATATGATTGACACCTTTTTTTCTTTCTGTCTTCAACAGCCTGCCATAAATGTCCTATTGTCAGTTATCAGGCAAAAGGATTCAGGTATTGCATGCAAGACTTAAAAAAGTTTTAGTTTAGACTTAGTGAGAAGCTAGAAGTAGAGTCTGATCACATTTTTCAAGTTGTGAAAGGGTAATCTTTAAAAGTTTGGTAAGTCAATTGACAAGTTGCCATTTACTTGTGATGAAAGTACATTGTTAGATCAACTTAACTAAAGGCTTTCAATACAAAATAAGCCATATCTTATTTTAAAAAAAAAAATAAGTCCTTCATGTTCTGTTAGCATCTGCTAGGCTTCCTTAGTTCATGCACTTGAACTAAACTGGAATATTTTGTACGTTTCTCCTATACAAAAGTCCTTGGGACAGTGTTGCATTTTTCATAATTTTCTTTATTTTCAGGGTTCCCTCATAAACAGTGCAAGCTTTTCTAAAGTTTCTTGCAGTTGTCACACCCTCCACCCTATACAAAGTTGAAACTCACAAACAAATTTTGGAAACATGTGTCCAATGCCGTTTATGGGATGAGGGGAGAGGTTAGGCATTTGTGAATTGGAAAATGCCCCAGAAATGCAAAAGTGTACCAAGACTTTTGTCCACGATTGTAGGTTTAATGTCCTAAAAATTGATATTGTACTTACAGATGTTATAGTAATGTGATTGTTTCTTATCTTAGATGCTGCTCCTGCAAAGAAATTAAGAAAGAAGAAGAAAGCAGGCCCACTCTCCCGACCAATTATTTGCATCTGCAATGATCAGTGAGTTCAACAATTATTGGGACATGATTCTTATGGACATGATTACTTCTTATGGATCAGAAACTGAGAACTATATTCAACATTATGATGTCACTTGAATGTGTTTAAGGTGGCCCAAACCTATTTATATGTGTGATAGTTATGTTTTTGATTTGTGTTTTTCAGCAGGAAAGATTTAACCAATTTTTATGATTTTTGGCAGCCTGAAAAAAGAATGGTCGGACTATAAAAAAGTATTATTTAGTTTTTTGTAGGTCTAAAAACTTTTGAGATATCAAATGTGTTAGTGTAAAATGTGCACAGATTCAAAAAGGCTTGCTTATTTATTTATTTATTTAAAATCAAATTATTGGGAGGTTTAAGAGAGGGCAAAATTACTTTTAGACTAGCAAAGGAAAGTTGGGTTTGGTTCACATTATCAGGAATTTAGAAAAAAAGTGACATTTTGTGAAATCAGGATTGTGCTGCACACTATCCAACACAATCAAATTCCGTAGTCTTTTTTCTAATCATTAGACATTGCTGGTGTGGCCTGCCCAAAATGACTTGCAGCGCCTCTTCTGCTCTTTACATGTGCTTAATAATAATTACAACGTTTTATTCATGTCCATGTCTCAGGTACGCCCCTGCATTACGTCAGCTACGTCAAGTCGCCTTTCTTGTAACATTCCCACCAACTATTCCTGCTCGCTTGGCTACTCGCCTTTTGGAGGTAATGTTTGTCTGCATGTTTTCAATGCCTTTGCATACTCTGAGTTAAAAACAGTTTTGACTTAAGCCCTCTCACTTGAAGAATGGATAATATCAGTTTTGAGTCCGTTCATATGAAATCGCGGCTATGATATGACCATTTCAATGAAACCCTCCTCCCCCCGCAGTGCTCTCACCTGGTACCATATATTTATTGTGGAGGAAAACCCATGGTGTGACCATTCAAATTAAACCTCTTTAGCAGTACTTTGTTTTTCAGTGTTTTATAAAATGGAATGTGGAAGTTTGTTTAATTTTTTTGAACCAATTGGCCACTTCTAGGAGTGCAAAGAAGAGCTGGATTACCATTAATATTTATAAATTGCCACCCCGTTAACTGAGTTGGGAGAGTGCTGATCTGCCGAGTGGGAGGTCGTGGGTTCAAACCCCAGCCAGAACAACAACTAGTGTCTTTAAAAATCTGGTGAGATCATGCTTGCTGTGATGTAGGATATTGTCTGAGTTCAGATGGTCGTGTCATTGGGCTGTGACGTTAAGCTGTTTGCCTTGTCTCCTTCATCCTTCCTTTCATTGGTCATTGGTCAAACTGAAGCGGACGTAAAAGAACCCACACTTCTGTTCAAAAAGAGTTTCCCTGGTGTTGTAGCCTGCCTCATTTTACATACCCTTTACATCACAGGCCAGGTTTGTTACAGAAAGCTCATAAATGGACTGGACGGTGGCTGCTGGTGTCCCCTTGTATTCTGACATCCAAGCTTACTTTTAGCATGTTAACATGTAAAAAGGACGCATGTGTTGTTCTCCGATCTCATCTTCGACATTTCGTGATATTTTTTATCTCTCACATGGAGTTGACACACACCCTTCCCTTTTTCCTCAGATATCAAGGCAAGAATCAGTTAACACTGACATGACAACTCTGACATCTTTATGTATGAAGACTGATAATGATATCAGATCATGTCTCAATACTCTGCAGGTATGGACCAGGTACAATAGCATTTAAATCATGCAACTAAACGAATCCAAGTGCACAAACTTTCATAAGAAAATGTCGAAAAATGAGTTTGTGCATGTGTGCGTAGGCTACGGACGCGATTTTCCGAACTCCTGAATTTTGACTTTTTTCATGATTGAAGATAAGGTAAAAAGTTATACCTTTTTAGTTTCCTTTTCTCTTTAGTCTTGTTTGTGAGCTTTCTTATATTTTTGTATGTGTGACTACTGCTCACCTAGACTAGTTGTTGCTTATTGCAAGTAGTGGTTGTTTGCTTGTTTTTTATTTTTTTAATAAAGCTTGTTAAAAATGCAATTTATCAGAAGATATGATATTTTCAAGAGCCTCCTATAACTTGGACAAGATCCTGGTGACAAGTTTTTACTAAACAAACCTGGCCATGAAATTTATTTCTGTCTTCATGTACCTAATTAATATTTTCTCTTGACTTCGAAATAAGGAACAAGCAGACTGTCAGACAGATTTTAGGCAAGAGGAAAGGTCTACAAAAGATGATATGAGACCCATCATGATAATGTGTCTCCTTATCCGACAAATGTTACCCCAGTTTCCTGTGCAGCCTCTCTGAATGGCCAGTGAAAAGAGTGATAGCGTCCCCAAAGTAGCGAGCTGGTCAAATAATTTGAACATGTAGTTTTTAAACTTTTCTCAAGTGTACGATTACTCTCACAAACATTTTATCTCATCCCTGCAGTTTATCCATAAGCGACATGGGCGTGTGTGGTTAGAACATGTCCAGTCCATGGAGATTGGTCAAAAAGACTCCCATCGCAGCTTATTCTCTATTTGGCAAGAGATATTTCAACTCCCAAAACCGAAACGCATTCGGTTTGCAGCCATCGCAAACAATGAAAACCAAAATGGTTCCGCCAACAACAGGGGATTGTTATCAACCTTTAATGAAAGTACTGGCGGTGGCTCCGAGCACAGAGGAATGTCAGCCATGTCTAATCGTTTTCATACAGTACTCCATTCTGCCTCGTCAAGTGGACAATATGAGAAAGTGGCACAAGGTACAGTGATGGCTGATTTACATCGTCATACGCAGCGTTTGCGTCACATAGTATTATTTTAAAGTTGTAAATGTAGTGATGAAAAGCACATCATCACATTACTCCCTTATTCTTGCTTGCCTGCAGACTTGCACGTTCCACGATTTTTCTCATAACATTGAATTGTTTCCCAATACAATTTTTGTTTCTCCTGTTCCAGACCAAAACTCTATGATTTTTAAGCTCCATCCCAGTTTAAACTGATAGAAAACCGCACCCTTTACAACAGCACGTACCCATATTAACCACACCCTTGCCCCTTGGGTTTTAGCTATAGTTGAACTGGAAATTATTTTGACATTCTTCATCCATAGCAAATGAAACTTCTAACACTCGCCATTAGAAATATGATAAAGTATGCCCTATATCTTTGTGCAGAGGGTAACACTGATTAATTCCCTCTTTGTCCAGACCCATCTTGGTAGGTAATGTCCTCAGCTCTGGTAAAAATTAAAAAAAAACCCTCCCTTAAGGCTGGTTTTCACTAGCGTCGGAGTCAGAGTCGTAATCAGAAGCGTAGAGCTTATGATCTAGTGAAAACAGCGTTCCAATTCCGCTTACGGTTCCGTCGTTTACGTTCCGCTTATGATCCAGTGAAAACCAGATTGTCGGAGTCGGAAGCACAGGCGGAAGAACTAAACCAGTCACAAAGCGTGGGAACGTGAATTATGATTGGTTCACCCTTCCGCGTCTGCTTCCGACTCCGGCAATCTGGTTTTCACTGGATCATAAGAGGAACGTAAGCGACGGAGTCGTAAGCGGAATCGGAAGAAATGGAAACGTTCTGATTCTTCTGACTCCGATTCCGTCGCGCTTATGACTCTGCTTACGACTCCGATTTTTTATTTTTACTAGGTCATAAGCGCTCTTACGACACCGCTTACGACTACGACTCCATCTCCTTCGTTTAAGAAGACCAGCTTTTAAGAGTCGCCATTATTTCTTGTTCTTCTGTCTGTTTAGAAAAAGCTTCTTCTGACTTGGTAAATTTACTGATTTAATTGTTGCTTTTGTCTGTGTACAGGTTTATTTGAAAACTATCTGCAAGTTAAGTTCAAAGATCCAAGCTTTGACGCGGTAGGTAATGTGATATTTAAAACGTTTCGAAATAGATTTTAGAGTTACCTCTCGTATGTAAATTTTGTCTCTAAAATAGAACTTTTCTTAAATGACCTGTTTTCAAACCTGTGAAAAATGAGTGGATGAACCCTAGCGTGGTAGGCTCTTTCGTTTTGCTATCAGCTGAAGAGTAGTATTACAACACAAAAAAGAGAGTAGAATGAAGCTGTAACCTGTCCTGAGAGGCCTATCAGACACGTCACCGTTGTAATTTAAGTAGGCTCATGCAGTCTGGTATAATAAGTCCATTGTGTTTACTCCTTCACTGGGTCTAAGATTTTGTGGAATATTATTGTGCATCATCATCATCGTCATCGTCATCATCATCATCATCATTATAGGCGTTGTCATCATCATCACCCTTCCGATCCTCTTCGCGCTGAAATGTCGCGCCTTATACCACTATCCATCACACCAGCTTAGAAATGCCTCTGTCAAAAGTTAGGAAATATAACAGCACCCTTGCCTCTTTGTTATCACCTTCCTATTTACTTTTAGCCTCCTTGACAGACTTCCTTTTTGCTGGTCACGTAATCCTTGGAGACAATTGCGTGACTCGAGCCAAAAGGACATTTGCGTAGGAGGCTCAATCTCTACACAAAAGTAGGGTGTCCCAATAACTGACCCGTCTACAGGCCGCCCTACCTTAATAGCGCTTAACCTAACTTACATGGATGTGTTTTTTCACATTTTTAATTATGAAAGTTTGTATGGGAATGCAAAAGATTTCCTTGAAAAGTTTTGGACTAAGTTCTTAGCGCTGGAATGCAATAATGCTAGATGATCAACAAAACAACGTTACTTTGTACCGTTAGAAAACACTGTAGTGCCGAAACCTTTGCAATTCAAACTGTTTCTTTGTTGTCAAAAAATAATGTCCCCGTATGTTCCTATAAAACGGGGACTTTGTACTCTATTGAACCTAGATTAAATTGGGTTACCGCTGTCCTTAGAAACGCAATATAAGTTAGAGAAGTTGCCGGCGAGTGAGCTCTCCATTTAAGGATTTCGCGAAAGTTGCGCGGGCGGTACGCGTAAGGAGACACAAAATCGAGGGTCTCCTCTTGGCCTCGCGGCTCGCTCGCATGTTCTTGCGGGCTTCGTTTTGCTCGCCCCTAAAAAAGGAGAACTTGCTGGAGGCCATTAGAGACGTAGTCAAGGAATAATTGCTCAATTACCAATTTGTTGTCTGTTTAAGGTTGTTTCTGGAACTGAGTGGTTAGCATTTTCAGACTTCATTGAACAAGCTATCATGCAGCGACAGAGCTATATTCTCATGGGTTACAGTCCATTCCTCTCGGTAGCATTCCACATGTTTTATGCGACACAGTCTTACTCAAAGCTGAGTTACCCCAGCAGTCAGTATGAGGTAGGCGACTGACAAGACAAGACAAGCCATACGCAACTGCGCTAGGGCTATGTGGCGATATTTTCTTTGTCTCCCAGGGGCGGATCTAGGGGAAGGGTGCAGGGGGTGTGCACCCCCCCCCCCCCCCGAGATGACCTGCGGTTTTCTAATACAACTGGTATTCTGCAAAAAAAAAAAACAAACAAACTATGTTGTTTATTGGTGTTTAGTAGAGCAAGAGACGAGTGCACCCCCTCCTAAAAAAAATCCTGGATCCGCCCCTGTCTCCTATCTTTATTTCTCTATTTCCTATCTTTTCTTTCGCATCAATTGAATTTAGGAAATATTAAAACTAAAAAATCATGGTCCAGTTTTGTTATCTAAGATTATTATATTTAGGCACTGAAACTATTTTCTGTCATCTGTCGCAACGGATGGCAAAGATGGACATGGATTGAAAATTGAAAAAGTTGGGCCAACGTTTTCAAGTTTAAATTCAACGCCTGCAAAAGTCAATCACCCAAAAAAATTAGTATGGTTAGTGCTCCCTGATGAAATTTGTGTGACATCTTCATAACTGTACAGGAGCATTTTGTGTATGGGTAAACTAAAGGTATTAGGTAATGACTTCAGCACAGAATTAACGTTAAGCCTTCAACTCCCAGAAGTGATCGGCATCTAACTTCTCCTTATAATATCAATTCATTGTCCAGCAGAAAGGTGATGAGAATAGGGAAATGTAGTAGCCAGAGGATGTACTTTTGATATAAACCCAAACTCTCTGAACTAATGCACAATGAAATGTTTAGCAGCCGGAAAGGAGAATTATTAATCAAATCTTGGGAGTAATAGGGTTAAACATCAAAATCCTCCTGAGATAACCCCTTTAACTGATATACCGTGAGATTTCCCAGAGTAACTTGGTTAATATTAGTTTATCAGTGAGCCTTCAAGATGTTACTGAGGCGTAAATAATGAATCGTTTTGCGAGAGAAAATCCAAGGCTAGCTAACTAGATGAAACGAAGGGCGCTTTCCATTCAACCAAAACGTCTGGTGTGAATCTTCAGCAACTTCCAGGAACGAATGGAACAGCATTTTCCAAAATTTCCAAAAAAAGGGTAACCTTGCAAGGTATACTTAAATTTTCGAAAAATTTTTCCGGGAAGTTTTCTTTCCATTCAACTTTGTTCGCGGGAAATCTAGAATTTTCGGTTGAATTGTTCTGATTTCGGAAATTCAACTGTTTCCGGAATTTCTGGAAACTTTTCCGGGAAATTTCTGTACCATTTGCCGCCGTTTCCAAATTTTCGAAAGTTTTGGTTGATGCAAAGCGCCAAAGTCATGCCCTGAAAAAGGAACATCGGGGTTCTTACCATTTACACAAACCACCTGGCTGGAAGTCTTGTTGTTTAGACTTGAGTCTTGCGCACGCCGTTGTCACTGTCGTCAAGTGGTCTTTAGTAACCTTAAGATTTGAAGACAGGATTAGCCCATACCCAAGCGCAAACTGATAAAACTTCTAACATTTGATAACTTGTTTCCGCCACTACGAAATTCTTGCTAAAACCCTGTAGTAGAATGACAGCTACCGCGTGTTCCGGCCAAAATGACGTTGGTTCACGCACGCGCACTACTTAGTATAGAGAAAATCTCGTACTCGTAGTGGTCCTCGTCTTAGAATCTAAAGCTCTCTTTGGTGGAATCGAAGGAGAAAAAGCGTGAATTGACTTTTCTGTTTTGATGTTGTTTGTGGAGCCATCTTAAAGAAACAAAGACAAAGAACCTCGTCAAGGAGAAAAAGCGTGAATTGACTTTTTTGTTTTGATGTTGTTTGTAGAGCCATCTTAAACAAACAAAGATAAAGAACCTCGTCAACGCTATCAAGAATGAGTCATCTCCACATATTCGGCAAAATATCAATTTACGCACTGCCTGTCTGGAGCTGCTTCCTTTCATTCTAGAGGTCATTACACCTACACTGAGACCGGTAAGCTTGATTGTTGAAGCTCTTCTATGACCGAAGCAAGGGAACAGGACAGAACAACCGTAGTTAATAACTAGTGTGTGGATAAAATTCTATGTTGTGACTATACTATTGAAATTAAATTACTTGGGCAGCACTTTACTCTGGGTTCCAAAGACTTTTCTTGCGCGGTTTCCGGTTTCGGTCAAATCTTTTTTATAGTGACTCACGCTTCATTCGCTCGTTTGTGGCCTCGGCTTCGGCCGAAGGTGTGTCGGCCCACTAGCGACCGCGACGTCGACACGGAAGCTTCCCGCCGCTCTCGAGAAAAAGACCTGTGGTACCCAGTATTTGACAAAGCTACAGTATAATGGACGAAAACTGCTTGCATAAATTATCTTACTGACCTTAATTAATGTAAGCCCTCCGTATAATTTCCTGAGACATATGTATATAATATTCATATTGATTTTGCCCAAGGAAAACGATCTACTTCGTGCTGCATATTTGTAGTATTTGTAGTTATTGTAGTTTCTGTATAATAATTACACTATTCTATTATGGCTATTTCATTTTAATTTCTTAAACGAAAATGGCAAACAATTTATTCTTATTAAGTAGGTGTGTTTAAAGGGGTACCTTTTTTAAATGAAAGGAATACAAAAGGGTACCTTTTTTTTCTAAAAAGGTATATACCGTAAATCCTCCATCAAGCCCTCTCCCCACCCCTTTCAAATAATCGCCCCCCTTTTCAGAGGAGGGTAATGGGGTTGGACCTTTCTTGAGTGGCCCTTTCCCCCCCCAACTCTCCCGAGGGAGTTTACACTGTAACGGAAATGAAAGATACGAACAAGGGAACTAAAATTAATAATATTCTTGTCAGGTCAATACTCAGCTATTTTCAGCACGGGAGAAACAGCAATTAGTGGAGCTTATTGACACAATGATTAGCTATAACCTAACCTATCACCAGGAGAGAAACTTTGAAGGGCAATACACTTATGTCCTGGATCCGTAAGTACTTGTGTTCCCCGTAATATATCAAAAACGAGACTCATTGTTTATCCAAAACCTGAATGAAAGTCCTGAAAATCCATTTCTTCCTTGAATCTCTTTAATGGCCATCCTTTTGATTGTTTTTATTTGCTCACCGCGCTGTTCACCACAGTCAATCCAGATAAATTTGCAAAAGCAATGCTTGTTCTGCAAAGCTGAAGTTGCAACTTTTACTTTTGGAAGTTTAAGATGTTACCAAACCCGCTGTCAATTTACTAGTCTTAATTGTTAATTGTTAATTTACTTTGAAGGTTTACTTAACGTTCTAACTGTTTGACAACTAGTGTTGTTGTAAGCGCTATTTGGCAGCATGATTCTACTCGGGCGCGACCGATTTTCAAAGAAATGAAGCTAAATATTTAAAGAAAAGATTTAAAAAGACTTGATAGCTTAAGTACGTTAACTGATGATTTTACACATCATGGTCGATGTTTTCACTTACTGTTAAATAAGCACCCAACAATTTTAAAAAAGACGCGTGTAAAGCCCCGTGCAAACGGACGCAACATTGTTGGATGTTACATGTTGCGTCCGTTTGCACACCCTGCTGCATATTGTTGGATGTTGTTGCGTGTTGTTGCGCAAACTTTGAAACCGGTCAAACGTTTCAGGCAACAACTCCCAACATTTCTTTTGTTCCGTGATCGCCGAAGCGTAACGCAACAATGTTGGATCCGTTTGCACAGCTCTTCCAACATTGTTGGGGCCACGCACGCTCATTACGCATAGTTTACAAAGACTTATGGGTTGTATCCTTCCCACGATGCAGTACAGGTCCCAACATTGTTGGGAGTTGTTGCAACCGTTTGCAGACCACTGCCAACACGGACGCAGCAACTCCCAACATTGTTGGCGCAACAATGTTGGGAGTTGTTGCGCCCGTTTGCACGCAGCCTAATAAACGTTTGACTGCTTTGAACATACTCTGTGACGGATACGGCCTGTAGGACACCTTACAACACTTGCGTGACAAGAATTTTGTGTGCGCAAGAGCCATGGCTCTTGGTGTGCGTTAAGATTTTCATATACACCATAATCCTGACATTTTGTTGTTATTGCTTTTCTCTTCCTTGGTATAGAAATATTGAAGAAGCTGTAAAATTCACAGGTCTGCCTCAGCACAGACAGTTACCTTATGCCACTAAACAGCTGATAGCCAGAGAGGTAAAAGTCCTACCATTGCTAACACATTTACGCTTAAAAATTATCCTTGAGATACAATAATTCATGCCTTATGCAGGCCTCTGGAGTTACCGGAAGAAATGAAACGGGAAATATAAACAATTAACCTTGAGGAGGGTTTTAAGTCCATCCGAGTCCACTAGAAACTCATCGAGTCCGCTGGAGTTGAGGAAGTCTAGTCCTGAGAAACCTGAAGTCTAAACATGTTAACGTCGGGGAGGCTAGAATAATCATATACTGGTGGAGTCCATCGGAGTCCACAGGAGATGAATCAAGTCCACTCGAGTTACTGGAGGTCTAGAGGCGAATTCCGGAATTTTTTTTGAGACGCGCGGGCGTCTGTACACAGGCAAAGGAACAAGATCCCTGCGAAACAAGCACGCTACATGTGAATATGCTTTGATCTTCAAGCAATGAAACGGAGCAAAAGCGCTGCGAGCTTGTTGGAATTTCAGGAATTTCTAAACTTAACTACTTTTAGAAGGGTATCAAGTCCCAAGACTAATCATAGGAAATTTTCTATATATAAATACATAATAAAGAGAAAAGGTTTTGAGGATTAATAAAATGATTTTCGAAGTGGAAGTGCTTTGATCTTTAACCAAATTGTCTCTACTAATTCTTCAAGGAAATGTTGGAGATCAGTCTGGAGAGTTTGTATGTGGATATTGGGGCTGAAAGGGTAAACTGTTAACTGTGCCCAAATGAGTTAGGATTTGTTGTCCAGAAATATCGACGTTATTGCACTGTTTAGTCATTTTCTATCTTAGTTCAAGGCCTCATGTCCATGTAGAGGTATTAAAAACGTGGCTCTTTGTGTTGTAGATTGAGTTGGAAAAGATGAGAAGAACGGAAAGGTCTCTTACAGCTCATCAAAATACGAGGTGAGATTTAAGATCCAGTACTTGCACAACTTTGTTTGGTAATTTACTAGTAACGCCCCGTTTATGCGAAGAAAAGTTCTCCCAGAAAGGAGGGTCATCCGCCTACCCGAGCAGCCCTGAGGCGAACCAACTTTTCGTACATCTCCTTACAAAACGTGGCGAACCGTTAAAATGAGAAACAAAAAGTTAGCTCGGCTAGACAGGTTACCCGCTAGCCGGGCCAACTTTTCTCCTTATAACCACTTTGGCTTGCCCAGCCGGGTCAACTTGGTCAAGGCGCGACAATCAGAGCATGATTTAGCGCTGTTGGCTTGGGTAGAGGGGTCAACTTTTTTCTCATGTAAACGCTCGCCAAAGTTAACTCTGGTGGGAGAGTTATTTTCTTTCCCGGGAAAACTTTCCCCCATATAAACGGGGTATGAGACGCTGCACAGGATACCTTTTACGCTATATTTTTCTTTTTCTTTCTTTTTTTTTGCAAACTAATGAAAGCCTTGAGAACGTTTTACTTTTTATTTTCACAGTTGTCCGGTTGTTTCTCCCAGTGGATCCAAGAAGGCAGACGAGTCCAAACCAAAGAAGCCTCTTGTTGTTTTGTCTTTGGACACCAGTAAAGTAAAACCGCGAGAGGCAAAGGTATTGAACGCGTTAAGTAAGGTTCTGGGATACTTGTTGCCATTTTGAGTAATTCTTGATGGTTTGGTTGGTATAGACCTTTAGATTCGAAGACTAAGTTTACTAAGTAGTGCGGGAGCGTGAACCAGCGTCGTTTTGGCGGGAAAACGTGATAGCCGTTGTCATTCTATTGCTAGTTTTAGCGAGAATGTCGTAGTGACGAAAAAAAGTTATAAGATGTTAGAAGTTTTATCATTTTGCGATCGGGAGAGGTCTTGACCTCCTTCAATAAAAAGAACCGTGGTAACTTTTCTGGTTAAAAAAAAAAAATGAGTGAAATAAAGCTTTCCGGAGTGTCTACGTTTTGAGTGTAAGCTAAAAAAAAGTTCATTTAAGTCAAACCTCGTCGTCGTCGTCGAATCTAAATCTAAATGAATAACTACCTTATTTACAAAATGACTGACTGGTGATTGATTGATTGATTGATTGATTGATTGATTGATTGATTGATTGATTGATTGATTGATTGATTGATTGATTGAATAGAGCGTTGTCTTTGAAGCTTAAAGAGACCGATAAATCTGAATTCGCGTAGGATAAATAACTTTCAGATTTTTTAGGGCAAGTACCATAAATCCTCTGTTAAGTCCCCCGGGGGCTTATCTTTTTCAAACGCATTTGAGGGGGAGTGCTAAATAGAAGTGGGGGGCTTATTAAATTTAGCAAACACGATGGTCTCTGTTCTTCACAAAGGACTAGAATACAAAGTGGAAAACCTTAGTAACAAAAAGTTGGAGGTCATGCAGACGAGAATCAAAAACAAATCCGAACTTCCAGTTTGGTAATTAAACCATCCTGGATCAGTCCACACGAAGATTCACAGTCGTGATTGATTAAAACAGTCTATCTTTTATAAGAGAGGGGCTTATTAACTTTCTTCGCCTGAAATAGGGGACTTATTTGAGGGGGGGGGGGGGGGGGGCTTAATGGAGGATTTACGTACTTGTAAATGCATCGTAAATATTTCAAGTTTTACATAGAGCGGTTTTCATTTGAGTGTCGAAAAGTAATTGGTTTTGCACTTTCTACACGATGCGATTGGCTTAAAAGATTCGCGCCACCTTTTCATCCAATCAGAAGTAAAACCAAAGCCAATTGTGACGCGCTCGCATGCATTTTACCGCGCTTTGCGTCAGCCACATGTAATTACTTCGAGTTTTGATTGGTTCAATGTATTGTCTGTGTCCTATGTGATTGGCCAGAGTAATTACTTTGGTTTTGGTTTTACGACACTCAAACGAAAACCACTCTATCAACATACTGTCTCGTTATAGCACTTTCAGTGCCAAAACAAACTGATTTTTTGGTGTGAAAATATTCTTTTTGCAGCCTGCTTTGGACTTCTTTGGACGGCCTGTAAAAGTAAAACCACAGCCTAAAGGTAATCATTGAAAAAAAAAAACCTTTTTTTGAACGTTTACTGACTGACTACTCGTAATGTCCGAGAATGGAAGGCTGAATGTTCCGTATGAATAGAAGTATTTTTGTGACTATTAGTCTAGGTATAAAAAAATATGGTAAACGAATGAGACGTAAAGCTTAACGCATCGCAGAAATACAGTGTTTATAGACGACCAATCCTCTGCGAAGAATCCTAAAATCGTTTTTTTCATTTTAAGGTTCTCCTCCGTGGTGGAGCAATACACGAGTAACCGTGTTTTCAGAAGGCAGTGCAAGTGCATAGTCACCCCAGGCAAACCCAGTCTATTAGGGCTTTTACCCTGGTGATGCAATATGCGAGCTTAAATGTTTTCCTTTTTTGATCTAGAAGACAGCTCAAGTGCACAGTCACTCCAGGCAAAAGCCAGTTTAGTCAATTTCAAGGGTTCCTCTTCTTGGTGAAGCATGCTTTGTCTTCTTAAACCAAATGGCAGTGCAAACGCACAGTCATCTCAGGCAAAAGCCAGCCCTATATTGATTCATTTTTAAGAGTTCTTCTCCTTGGTGAGGTAATATCCGAGTCAACTTGCTTTGCCTTTTCTTTTTAGGGAGGCAGTATAAGCGCACAGTCACACCAGGCAAGACTCGGTCCAATCATTTTTCATTTTGTAAGGTTCACTTTGGTGAAGCCATATCCGAGTTCTGAACATGCTTTGCCTTTTCTTTTCAGAAGGCAGTGCAAGCGTACAGTCACCCCAGGCAAAACCAAGCCTAATCAATGTTTATTTTTAAGGTTCTTCTCCATGATGAAGCCATATCCGAGTTCTGAACATGCTTTGCTTTTCGTTTCAGAGGGCAGTGCAAGTGCACAGTCACCCCAGGCAAAACCCAGTTTAATCTGGTTTCGCTTCAATGAAGGCTACAGTAACGCAGTACGAAAGAGTGTGAAAGTACAAGAACTACTATGACGAGGGACACACAGGAGATCCTTTCGACTCTTATAATTCTTGAATTGTTTCTTCTATATGTGGATGTGTGTGCTTACGCTATGTACACGCTACATTCTGAAGCGTGCCTCTGCTTGAATCAAAGAGGTCACCTGGCCAAAAGGGTTAAGTCTGACATGGAAAATATGTTGGGATGTTGTGAAGATATCCTACCCAAGAACTGTCATGTTTTTCTTACCTCTATAAACCTTTGGGAAGTTTTTTTTAACCTCGAAAACAACTTTCTGATGTATTCTATACTGGGTTGGTCATTACAAAGGTGTAGTTATCAAAGGTTTTGTCTACGAAATGTTAATAATTCAACTCGGATGAATAATGAAATACACAGCTGACATTTCAATGTTTAGAACTGAATGCGAATCTGAATTACACTTTGGTAAGACAATAATTAAAATGGTGCTCCATGTCGCGTGAATGGTTGTTTATTGGTACAGGTTATTGGAGGACGAAGTTAGTAACATCAATGCGATTGCCACACGCTCAAAACTCTCAAAGCATGCATTTATTTGTATAATTATTTGTTTTAGCAATGGCTGCTCAATGTATATGTTGCAGTTAATTTTTTATTTCAGTTAATTTTTGTTTTTCCTTTGTTTTAAATTTATTAAAAAACATTACCTAAACAATGGAAAAATAAAAATTAAGTTAAATAAAAAATTAACTACAACATATATATTAAGTTACTTGAAAAAGAAGGAATTTCTTGCACAAAATATATTCTTTTGTGTAGGGAGGATGAACACCAAATACCAACAGCATTGGCGTTCATTGGCTCATGGCAGACAACTTATTTTTCTGGATCAGGTTCACTGATTCGTACATATTGATGACAATGAACTCCTCAACTTTTTTTCCTAAGGGCTATGGTGTCATTGGCGTCAATGTATTCCACCGCAAGTTATTGAGATTCCACCGCAAATAATAGGCCTTTTCGGTCCCTTCTATACTATTGTCAACTCAAATTTGCCATTAAATTTATAGTTTTATTTAAGCAATGGACCACACTTTCTATAGGTTTACGGGCGTGTTCTCCCAACATCCCAAGAAAAATCCATAGAAACCCATAGAAAAACCCATAGAGAGTTTACAGGCACAATAAACCATAGCTTTTTAACCAATCAGAACGCGCGTACTATCTTATTTTATAAAAGATAATATCCTATTAAATTTCGCCATTTTTTTGAAGTCGCAAAAACTGGTGAGACTAAGATAGCTTATAACTTAGACGTAGAGTCTAATCGGTGAAGTTCTTTTTTTTTTCTAATTCCTATTTTGACTTTTTTTTCTCGGTGTCTGGATTTCGGATGAAAAGCCTAGCAAACAGAAGAAATTGTGCATCGTTAAGTCGCGTTGCCATGATAGCAAATTTCAGGTTTTCAACAAACGGTGGTGCTGCAAGCAAGTCATAAAAAACGAAAAAATGACCCGTAAGACTCAGTCAGGAACAAAACGGTAGCCCATACTTTTCTTCCATCATTCGACAATGCAAAATGGTCGTCTGACGAGAAGGTTCGTTGAGATCCAGAAATTTTGCTACCATGGTAACTTGACGTCACACCTCTTTAGTACCGCATTTTAATCAGTGCACAGGAAGTGCATTGTTAGACAAAGTGTACGGGTGTCGCTTTTGTGGATTTACAGTATTATTGGAAGACCAGGGGGTACTCCCTATACATGTAATAGCCTTTATGGAAAGGCTCCGCCCGAAAGGGGTACTGTACCTTTTTCAGGCTTCAGATATATGAAAGGTGGATTTCACTAAATGAAGTACATGAAAGCCGGGTAGGGATCGGGGGGGGGGGGGGCACTTGGGTATTTTTTAAGTGGGTATGTGCCGCCCGGGACTCCAAATTGGCACCCCATTCTAAAAAAAATTCCCCTAAAATTGATACCCCGCTCTAGAAATGGGCCAGTTTTTTTATACCCCTTTCTAGAAATGGACCACTTTTTTATACTCCGTTCTAGAAAGTTTTTAAATTAAAATAGCCCTGTTTTTTTTTTAAAGATATTTCTTTATTTGTTCGACTTATACATCAAATAAATGCTTCTTCATAATCAGCAACAATTTTAAGCAGAAGATAAATGGCTGCTTACGAAACTGGAGCTTTCGTGCGGTCGAAATATTATACCCCGTTCTAGAAAACGCCTCTGAAATGGATACCCCGTTCTAAATCAGGAGCTTCAAAATCACGACCCCGTTGGGCGGCACATATCCGTATAGGTAATGTATGGGAGTACCCTTCCGCGTGGGCGGAGCCCCATAGCTATGGAAATGTTGTAATCTACCCATCCGAGAATATTTGGTAATCACGTGACCGTACAACGAGCGAGCGATCGAGCGACCGTCCGCCCGCACAACAGGCGTACCAATGTAAAATAACTCAATCAACAGGTATGGCAACCCAAATGCAACTCAAGGTTTTATTTGGAAGGAAATCACATGGCCGCCCGGGCTTTTAGAAGAAAAAACAACAACAAAGTCGTCCTTTTTCGGCGTTATTTTTTATGTTTACACTAACGTGGACAACAGAGAAAGAGCTAGAGCGAGTTATTGAAAACAAAGGAGACGAATTTCGTAGGAAGAAGAACATGGAAATTTAAAGCGGCGGTGAGAAAATGGGAAATGCTAGCGGCCAGCGAGGTGAAAATGAGCGGCAATGAAAAATGAAAGCGAACATGAACACAACACAGGAAACAAAATATTGAGTAAGCACATACGACAATTCCTCCATAAAAAACTATGTAACTAGGAAGTTTCACCTTTTAGTCGTGCAAAACAACGGCAAGGGGAAGACAAAAAAGCGTGCTGCACGTGCAAATTTGTTTTTCGCTAATTTGAAGAAAAAGTGTGCTGCACGCGCAATTTGTTTTTTTTTTGCTAATTAGATCTATTAGTCTGGAAGCCATTTTCATTGTCGTCCCCGTTTAGCATTACACGATTTAATTTTTTTTGTTTACACGTATTATTAACCAGAGCTTCGCTTTTAGCCCTGGCTAAATCTATATATTATATAAGGTAAGGGGTTAGACCTCGGCGTGAAGCCCACCCGTATTAAACTTTCTTGAGTACCCCCACCCCTTGTCGAAAGTGCCTTTGACGGGGAGAGCTGTTCGTGTTGTTTTATGTTCTTTAGGAGCTAAGTGCAATTTTATGGAAATTCCTTGGCTGAGCTTCCCAACTCGGACTTTGATATTTGTCTCATTTGAATCGAGCACCGTCGTGTATCTTGCATCCTGTTTTCTGACAGATCTATCTCAGGAGATTGTCCTTCTATAAAATGTGATTTCATTTGACACTCGTTTTCTTTTTATCTGCTTCCTGTGTACCACGTGATGACCCACGTGACATGTCTTTTTGCCCCAAAAGACTGGGACTTGCGGGACTCAGCTTTCAAATATGGCGTCCTGGATTGCAAAACCTTGGATTGAACAGGCTTTGATGAGCGAGACCGGAAAGAACCTTCCGAAAATTGCTAGAGCACAGATACTTAAGGTAGGCAAAACATTTTTATGAACAGTTGGTTCAAATGTTTCACAAATGTTCATGGATCAGGAAACAACAAATAGCGCCAAATTCAAGAATTAATGATCATGATAAGGATCGCAAGTATATAATGCGTCGCTTAGTGGAGGTGGGTGCCCTGGATATCCAGGGGCCTCCACTTTCGGCAAAGCTAGCTCATGGCTGGTAAACCTGCGCCTTCGAGCCATGAGCCCCCACGCCAACGGAACCAGGCACCAGTGACAGTGATTTATCAGTGGAAAAAATAAAGGGGGAGGTGGGGAGGGATGGGGGTAATAGAATGATGAGAATGATCCAAGGGCTAAACGAAGAGAGTGGTCACCAGGAAATGCTGTAACAAGCACGTGGAGATAATGCAAGTAAGGCTGAATACAACCACCACACTGACCGCTGAAGGACGCCTACACTCCTCCTAACTGTGTTAAATTTCATTTAACTGCATTTAACCTGATGATATTCATCGCGGAGCTAGTTGTAAACAACAAAAACAACTCTAATTGCCTCTGGAGAGCAATCCGCTTGTGCATACCCAAGAAGTCCGCTTCTCAAAGGAATTATTCCAAAGATGACAAAATTGTTGCTGATGAATTTAATAATTTCTTTTCCTCTGTAGGAAAGAGTACCATCAATAGAATTACTAAATTGGCAGAGGAATCGAATTATACTCTTAATCAATGTTCATTTATTCCGAGAATCTACCCATTGTCAGAGCAGTTCACCTTCAACGCAGGGAAGTGCGAACAGGTACAAAAAATTGTCACATCAATGGCCAGTGGTAAGGCCCCTGGGATTGATAAAATCCCAATCCATGTGATCAAAGATTGTTTGCCTGCTATCTTGCCATCGTTAACGTCTATTATTAATGCTACCTTTGAGTTTGACACCTTCCCTTTGGGCTGGAAAACAGCTGAAGTGACACCGATACTCAAGGCTGGAGACCACGATATTCCAAACAATAATAGACCAATTTCATTACTCCCTGTCCTTTCTAAAGTCTGTGAACGTGTCGCTCACAATCAACTTACGTCATATCTACTTTCGAGAGGCCGTTTATCATCCAAACAAAGCGGAAATAAACAGTGGCATTCAACGGAAACATCTGTCATTCAAACAACTGACGAAATCCTAAATGCCATTGACAAAAAGAAACTGACTGCAGTTGTCCTCCTTGATCTAAGCAAAGCTTTCGACAGTATTGACCATCAAATACTCCTCGCTAAGTTACAGGACATTGGTGCGTCCAGACCTGCAATAAAATGGCTCGGAAGCTATTTAACCTCGCGATACCAATTTGTGCGAATAAATACAACTCTGTCGACCAAACTACCTGTTAGTTCTGGCGTTCCACAAGGGAGCATCCTTGGCCCATTACTCTTTAACATCTACGTTAATGATCTCCCTTCTGTGCCAGAAAATTGTACATCGCAGTGTTACGTCGACGATACCAAACTTCTCATGTCATTTCAACTCCGCGATCAGCACGAAACGATAGAAAAAATGAACAAGGACTTGTTAAGCATTAGGAATTGGTGCTTTGATAATCAGCTTTTACTCAACCCAGATAAAACAAAACTAGTGATATTCGGCAGCCGGCAAATGACTGCTAAGGTTAGCGACTTTAGGCTATTTCTATTGGGGAAGGAACTCGAGCCCGTTAAGGCTGCAAGAGACCTTGGTGTCACACTGGACTCTAACTTAACATATAATGAGCATATTGTTTCTACTGTATCCTCATGCATGTCACGTTTGGGTCAAATTAACCGCGTTAAGCATATTTTTAATAAACACGCGCTAATTATTATTATAAATGCCTTAGTTTTTAGTAAATTATTCTATTGCTCTTCTGTTTGGAGCAATACTACTCAAACTAATCTGGACAAGCTCCAAGCAGTACAGAATTTCGCTTGTCGTATTTTGAGCGGCGCTAAAAAATTCGATCACATAACTCCTTTGCTAAAAGACTTGCGCTGGCTACCAATCAGGCAACAACTTTATTTTCGTTTTGCTGTTCTGGTTTTTAAGTGCATGACGAGTTGTGCTCCGGAGTATTTGACATCAAAGCTCGTTGGAAGATCCGCCGTCTCGACAAGGAATACGAGAAATTCTCAACTTTTGAACATACCACTCTTCCGCACTGCCAGCGGCCAAAGGACCTTTCAATATAGAGCAACCTCTCTCTGGAATGAGTTGCAGCCTGCGCTCAAACTTAGCCCATCCGTGACGGAATTCAAGTGTTTACTCAGGCAAAAGCTTCTTAATGACTGCTTTATTTAATTAATTTAATTAATTTTATTGACCTTTGTCTTCTTTTATCATTGTTATATTCTTATTGTCATGTACTTGGTTTATAATTTTGTATGTAAAATTGACTCTGAAAAGCCCCATGGGGACGAGCCAATAAAGTATGTATGTATGTATGTATGCTTATTATTCAGTTAAGTTTGTAAGGTTGTAAGTGTTTTTTGATCATTTACTTTTGATGTTTGCATTCTGTAGTTGCCACAGGAAAATATCGCATTCAGGGCCGTAGCCAGGGCCATATCTCCTCTAGGTTTTATTCTTTTTCCTTTTAGATGGTCAAAATTAAATTGGGCTATTTAATTTGATATCGATATCCCTACCCCCACCCCTACCCCTCCTGTTGAGGATTTTGCCTTTTCTTGTTACCCCTGAAGATTAAATAAAATTGCATTTACTTGTGAAGAATTCCTTAAGATATGAAGAATTGAAGAACGTGGGTCTACCCCTAAAGAATGCCGTGGAAATTAAAGCTTTACCCCCAAAGAATTCCATATTTTGATTTTTACATTACCCCTAAAGAAATCTTCAACTTTGTATTATTTACCCTGAATAATTCAAATGGTGCAGTAACCGTCTGTATCAGGCCTTCCTAAGGGGTTAAAGGAGAGGAGAGTTTTGATGGGGGTGTGGGAGGGGTTAGGCATATCAGGCCTTTGTAAGGGGCAACACTCAGGCTAATAGTCCAGTCAACCAGGGGGCAGATACCGTAAAATTAAGAAAATAAGCCCCAGGGCTTATATTTTTCAAAGGTCATTTTTGAGGGGCTTATGTTCGGAGTTGCTTATGCACAGAGGGAAATTTGCGTTTTCAAATCGATTGGGCTAGCCTTCTTCTTAGAAGGACATTTACCGTTTTTCTTTGTTTTACTTTGTATTTGATGGAAATTTCCAAGTACAAGACCCCCGAGGGGCTTACATTTGGAGGGGCGATTTAATGGAGGGTTTTTTGCGTTACGAGTCTGGGGGGTTATATTTGGAGGGGCTTATTTTCGGAATTTTACAGTATTCAATTACAGCTGTAAGATGCAATAGCCCAATCAGGTTTAACATTTAAAACCAAAGTTGTTTCTTATCTGTTGTTTCCTTTTTCATATACTATCTATGAATATTTAGGAAGGGAGACAAAGGAAATTGAAACTCAACCGAAAAATTTTAACCTGTTTATATTTTGACATGCTCATATTGTGACTGTACATGTTTGGTTTTCTTTTGCTTTTCAGTTTGACGAAACATCTCACTACACCATTGCCTTTATCAGTGATAAGGAATTTTTTGTAAAAGCTGTTTTCTCCCAAGCTGCTGTTGACCAGTTCAAACGGTAACTTTGGAATAATTAACAATATTATTCCTCGAGTCCGAATGCGCTCTTAGTCGATAGCCCATGAGGCTGAAGGCCGAATGGGCTATTGATTCAGAGGCCGTGAGGGTGAGAGAAATAATTGTTTTAGTAAAATCCAACTAGCTGGTCAAAAATATCGAAAATAAAAAAACTTTAGCTGGTTAAAGCTAGACTTTAATCCTTTTTTGCTGCCAAAAAGCCCGCGCTTTTCGCTACTAGTGGGCTATAACATATAGCCTAGTAGTAGCTCAACCAATCAGAATGCAGCATTAATAATAGACCACTAGTTGGATTTTACTAATAATTTATATGTGCTGTATCATAAGACATGTTGACTAAATTCACATCTGCAGCTGTCAAGCCCTGCTTTACAGATGCCTGCTTGATACAGACACCTCATTATTACTGACAATTTGCCTTGTCCCTGGGGAAAGAAAATCCTTACATGTTCTCTAAGTTCAAGCTGCTTAATACAGGCACCCCATTAATATGGTTCCCGAGTGAGCCTATTAACAAGGTTTGATTGTATTGATAAATGATCAAAATCATCTAAAGCACTACTTTAGTCATTTCTTACAAACCTTAGTAAGAGCTGTGGATGAGAATGTCTGCAATTAGTTAGCTTTGAGGTGTTGCCAGTCATCATGAAAATGACCATCTGATAATTATAATTTTAATAATAAATAGTCTACTGCAAACCTTGGATAACCTTCCTTGCAATTTTATTGGAAACAAATGCATTACATGGTACCAAATTCAAGGACTGATCCAAGAATATTTTTGGTGAGGGTTCCGAGATGGACAGCATTTTTAACCTAGGTTGATTCTCAACTTCCCTTGTCTCCTAGCTGTAATTCGGTTGAAAATTTTAACTAGAATTTTTTAATTTTGACCTGTAACATAGACGTAACTGGATATTTTCTCTTCTCCATTCAAAATTCTCTCTTACTGATTACACAGTGGTAACATTATGTTACAGTACCGCTCAAAAGTAAGTTACCAGTCGTGTCTCGTTTCCTGCGTGATGAGAATCGCGTCGCGTGAGAATCATTAAACCAGCAATTTTTGGCATAAATTATTAACGATACATCCAGCAAGAAACCAACTAACAATTTCGCTTAGTGTTACCTCGAAGACTGAGGAAAACAGCGTTAGATTTGGCATTAAGTTTCTTTCAAGAAGCTTTCTTTTAGGTTGTCATTAGCACACTGTTTAGTTTTCAGCTTTGTTTGCGATTGATTTTGACACTGCACTTGGTCATACTGTACATTTCATGTAATAACATTTCCAACATTGAAAAGACAAGTGAAGGTAAAGATCGAGTGAGGACAGGTTTACGTTTTGACAGTATAATGTACATGTACATCTGTACATGTATGTTTTTCCTCTTTCAGAGATAACCCAACCCTTTCAATGGCAGACATTCAAGGTGGCCTGATCTTTATTAAGAAGTATTCCCTTGAAGCCACATGTACAACTGAAAAAGATTTGGTAAAGCTGAATTTATTGTTATAATTGCTTTTATTATCAATAGTTTTCAATGTTCTTATCGCAATACTATATAGTTACCTAGCCACGCATGGGACTGCACCTCATGATAAGCGCTCCACGTTTTCAATAAACTCTTATTTTTGCTTCCTTCTCCTTAAATTTTCAGTAGACTCTTCCTATTTCAAATAAAACTTGTAGAATTTACTTTGTAACAACTGGCGCATCTTGTACTTAGAATAATGCCTCATTGGCAAAGTTCTAAACACATTTAATTAAACCAGGTTTTAAAAAATAACAAACAAACGGAATCTGGAACACAGGTTTTCACGCAGGATTCAAATGAAATTCAACATTTTTTGTAATTTGCGAACAACTTAAGTCAGTAAGCAGCTTAGGAAACAATTATTATTTTAAACTGTGTTTAACTAAACAGCTTTTAAAACATGTTTAAGCTTTGGTCTGAAGGAGCCTTAAGTTTAAATTACCCTCATATGTAAACAACACACAACAAAGTGAGCAACACAGCTGCAAGCCTATAACAACCTATACCAGTGGGCCTTCATGTTAATAATACATCCATTGCACTAATCGCTACAATGTACTTCGACCTTTTTCAGAGCACTGCTGAGTTTGTGATGAAGATAGATGTGTTCAAGTTTGCTGGTGGTGAAGGAAACACTCAGTTTGGAAGTGATGTCATTGACAGCTCAAAATATCCCCCACTACAACCTAGATTGCATGAACTATGTACATTATCACAGTTCAAGACTCTGCTCTATGATAAAAGCTTTGATGCCAGAGAGGCAGAAGATGGAAACAAGCTTTCTAGCATCAAAGAACTTCAGAGAACCTTGTTGGAAAACCATGAACCTGTTTTTATACCTGAGGACATGGAAAAGAAATTGGCTACAATTCCAGGTAAATTATTTCCTTATGAACAAAAATTTGGCATCCAATAGACTGGGTTATCCTTCTTTAACTGAGCGTTTGAAGCAAAAAAAAGTTACGTCAGGCAGGACATGCTATTGCGGAACTAACATTTAACATTTTTTGCGTTACGTGTTAACCACACTAGACAAGAAATAATAATACAATAAAAAATAAAATTATTACCGTATTTGTAGTAATAACAATGTACACATCAAACACCTTGAATTTCAGATCTTTAAGTCTGGCTGCAACTCTGGCAGTAATTCTGATGTGGCTAAATGTAATTTAGGTGAAACACGAGACAATGCTAGCCAGAGGTCTCCCCCTTGCTCACTAGAGGTCATGCCCTAAATATTTAATTCTATTTCCCATTAAATAAAAAAATCATCAACCTTTAGTCCTTTGAGGCCTCAAATGTACCTTTAGTTTAGCTCCAATATTGATCAATGAAGTGCTATAGTAATCTAGTTGCTTTATCATCTTTGATTTTAGTTTTATATTTTATATTAGTATATACACACTCAGTAATCTTGGTGATTTAAGTGATCTGATTGTTTCGCTATCTCAGACTATTCAACAATATTCACCTCCTAGTGAGTAGATAATAACTTGTGTGAGCTCGGTAATTTTCCCATTTTTTTATAAATTATATGATCTTTTAAAAGTTGACAAAATCCTAGGGTTGACTTTTTTTAAGGCAAGGAAAGACTTGGAGGGATTCAAAGTGGTGTTTTTCCATTTACTGTAGCTGAATTTTGTGCTCAATAGATTGTTTACAACTCCCGTTTATCTGCATGGAAGAAGCTGTTTCGTGAACTCAGCGTTTCCTAACAAGAAAATTTGGCCCAAAAATCGAAGTTTATTAATAACAAACAAATTTGAAAGCAAATGTTTGCAGAAATTATACGTTACAAGTAAATAGGAAAAAGAATACTACAGGAAGACTATGTCTTACCTTGAGCAAGCGAGTGAGCGAGTGATTTTTGTCAGCACTTCATGCGAAGAATGACGCTACAAACCCTTTTGGCTATAAACTTGGCGAGTCAACAGAAAACAACAAAACTCTACTTTTCTCCTCAGGTAAGGAAACAATTCGAAGTTTTAACGGTTCCATTTAAGCCATGTGAAGTGATAAACTTGTGAAATGCCATGTTTGAAAATTCTGCAAAGATCTATTTTTAAACTTCCATGTGATTTGATCCGTCAATCAAATCGTACTTTTATATGGTTTCCTCTCTGATTTTGTTGAGATCACTTTGTGTGTATATACTATTCAAACAATTATTCTTTTCAATCTCGGTAAATATTCAGCCACTATTCACCTCGATTTCAAAGAATAATTGTTAAGTATTGAATCTCATGAGGATAGCAAGGGTGGCACAGTGGTGAGAGCACTCGCCTCCCATCAATGTGGCCCGGGTTCGAATCCCGGCGTCAATGCCATATGTGGGTTGTGTTTGTTGTTAGTTTTTTCCCCTTACTTCAAGGAGTTTTTCTCCGGGTACTTCGGTTTTCTCCTCTCCTCAAAAAACAACACTTCCCAATTCCAACTCGATCTGGAATGCACGGACACATTTCAACAAGTTCTTAAAAACTCAAAAGTGCTCTGTGGGTAAACAAATTACAATTTTTTTTGTTACATCATACAGGTAACAGACTGACTTTTGTTAATAATATATATTGTAACTTTACCACACTCTGTTTTTAACCTCTTTTAGAATGGCAACCAGGTTATCATCCACCACTTTCTTGCAATATGCAAAGTGAGATGACGTCATTTGGTGACACACCATCAAGTGGCAGAGGACAAGCTCAAATCTCTGCTTCATCCATGGCTGTAGATTGTGGACAGTCAGTAAAACTTCAGGAAAAAATGATCATTCCAAGGTCCTTGTCTGCAAGTGAGAATAGGAACTTATCGCAATCCCAAACTGCATCCAAAGATAAGGGTTTCCGCGTTGAAAAAACTGTTGAAGAAACAATTGGCAGTAAATCACAGAAGACGTCTGACTGGACAAGAGTTGCATGCAGCTTACAAAAAAGTTCAACAAGGAGACAAGAAAGTTTTTCACTGTTTAAGGAAATTAAGGGTGCCCTTTCAAGTATATCTACACCGGAGAAACAAAACCAAAGAGAAGAGACTGTGTTTAGATTTGATGATACTGCCGCTTATCAGGAGAGTTGTAGAAAATCTGTTATTTCTTGTTCTTTTCCCACAAGAGGAGAACAATCGGTGGCTAGTTCTTCTCAGAGGGTGCTAAAACCAACAACTAAACAAACAGATGTTAAAAGATTAGAAACATGGGAATTTCTTGGTGATGACAATTCTAATCAAGTCAAGGAGAAGGCTAGAAATGGGAATTGTCTTAAGATGGCAGGTAAAAATATTCTATCATCCAAAGGATATTTGCCTGCAAGTTATGTGCCAAAAAGGTCCAACCAGGCTGGGATGTTACAAGGATTAGGTCAATATCATTTTCCAGAATATCACATCAAAGGAAAAGGAAATGACCTTGCTACAGAGCAAGAGGAAATTGCTGGTGCGTTGATAAGCAGTGATGTGGTCTCTTCTTCCCAAATGAGTGGAAAAGTGACTCCACCTTTAAGGGGTGTAGTAGCTGAAGATCAGTGTTCATCCTTAAGTGAACAGTCCAAACTAAAAGGAAGTAGTGAGGAATCGTTCTCCATTCTCAAAGAAAGGTCACTCCCTTCTTCAGAAAAGAGGTCCCCAGAGATTTGTGTTGTTCCATCAAGTGATAACAGTGAGGAGTATGAACAAGCACTTCCAAGTATTTTACCTGGACAAAGTGCTAAACATTTGTGTTGTTCTTTATCTGAATCACAGCTAGAAAATTTACTTGAAAGTAGCATTTCCTATGATTTAGACAGTGCACCCCCTTGTGCTGGAAATGAAACTAGAGAAAGTCAGGAGGATTACATGTACACTAGAATTAAACAAGGGCCTTTAACACGGAGGGAATCCACTTCTCAGCGTAATCAACTTGGAAACACAAAGGTGAATCCTGATTCGTCACAGTTGAAAAATAGTACTGCTAGTGAGCCTTGCATAGCATCAAAAAAGAACTTGTCTCCAATTAACAGCATGGCAAATAGTTCCCTGAAAGAAAAGTATAAAAACAAAGGCAAGGGTTTAGAAGTTAACACTGTACAAAGTAACATTGATCAGACTTTGAGTAAACCGCTGACAATGAATTTTGATGAACTGTTTAGCCAAAATACCTGGCATTTCTCTCAAATATCTGACAGACAGCTGTCTGTTAATGAGGCTGAAACAGACAGTCATCAATCGATGAAAAGAAAGAGATCTGAGATGGAAGGTCATGTACAATCCATTCCCTCCTCAGCTGAAGGTAGACAGGGGAATAAAGTCCTTTTGAGTGACAGTCCTGCTAGTCCAGGTTAGTGTACCAGGCATGTATAGGGTTTGCACTATTTCTGGAATATCGTAAATATCAGCATATAAGAACAAATGGATTAAGAACATCAAGCTGAAATTTGGCCCATAAAGCACCATAATTATATATAAGAACCCGTTTCAGCCTGATAAATAAAACATGTCCTTATATAATAAGGGAGAGGGTGTAGGAATAAGAAAGCAATGTAACTTTCCAGCAGACTAAAGAGTTCCATGAAGAATGTAGGAATGAAATCAATGCTACCTTATATATGCTACCTGAAAACCACACAGAAAAAATTCAACACATAGATGGAGGATGTGGGCAAATGATGAAATTGAAGATAGCTGCTGCTATAGACAGTTGGTTGGAGAAAGGGGACAATCTTGATAAAATGGCATGACAAACTTTCAGCAAAGGACAGACGAGTCTTAATTACTCAGAGGACTGGGGAGGCATAGACTGAGCTGAAACAAAATGGAGATCAAGTTTTTAATGAGGTTGTTTGATTACAAAACAGGCTGTTTGATTACAGTAGATGGTTCAGGAGATGATAAAATTTCCCCTCAAGGTTTGGAGAATTATCAGACCTGGAGACTTGAAATACGTAGCAACTACGTACAGCATGTAGTTTCTTGTGTTGACTTAAGTTTATAGCTTGCATCACAGTTGAGGACCATTTGAGCAACTGCAGGGGTACTGTAGGGCATTAGTAACTGGTCTAGGGAACTACAATGATGCCAACTCAACCGGGGCCACCCTTGCTAGAGTTTCAGATTGGCTTATCATATTTGTCCGGGTTTGTACAGGTCAATGTAAAGCCTGGAAGCTCATGGAATCTAAGCATTTCATTTTCCACGGCTGGAAAGTCATGGAATTTAGTCGTCTGTCCTTGAAAGTCATGGAAAATTAAATCTGTATTTGACAGATCAGTTACTGAAGATGACAAGGCAAGGACAATGTAAGATAAAGAGGAGTAATTAAACAGAGCAAATGGCACGCATTTTGGTGGACACCAGAGTTTGTACCCATTGAACTATTTAAGATCCAAAAATACCCTAAAACAAGGGAAGTTTTTAAGATTTTTGAAAATGACAACTAACTTGGAAAAGCTAACAAGGTCATGGAAGGTCATGGAATTTGAAGAACTCGAAAGAGTATGAACCCCATTTTTACTCCTACAGCTGTAATTTGAAATGCAATCCTACAGTGTGAGTCTTTACTAACGAAAGCAAGTTGGATTGGCTGACAAGGCAGTGGTGGCCGCAGTTGAGTTAGCATGACTGTTATAAATATTTAAAAATGTTGAAACTTATGTTACATTTCTACTTGTTAATGTTAACTAGTTTACTACCTGACAAATTTTTATGTTATTTATATTGATTTACTGATTTGTTTACTTGCATACTTATTTATTTATAATAAAATGTCCTTACTAAACCTCTAGTTAAATATTATGTGTAATATTTCTGAAAGAAAGTTTAAGAACATAATATTAAGAACATCTTCAGGCTGATTTCTCACTAAGCGCCTGATAAATAGACTAAGAACTTGATAAGCCTGAACCCCGAAATCATGTATTCTTCCTTATATGCAGGTGTTTACTGTATACCTGATAAAGTAAATAATATGTCGGAGTCCTCGGTTATAATAAATCCAGTCTTGGAGACCGTTTTGAACCATTATTTTGAGTGGCAACATACATGTAACTGATCCCCTGAGTAAGGCTGGACATTATTGTGTAGCTCTAGTTATAAGTATCAGATAATTTTAATATTTTTTTTCTATCACTTGTTATAAGTAAAGCTCACCCATTAAGCCTTTCTATATTTTTAATTTACAAGTCTAAGGTGAAAGGGACTCCTCATTTTTTGACATATATCCATGTCTGGAAGTGCTCATCCTTATTTTCCATCACTTTGGATTTTAAATTCTACCAGACAACATTCATTCTGTTGCTATTCATTGTTTCTGTCTTTCTGTTTTCTTTCCTCTTTTAGACAGTACATCACACTCTGTAAAGTCTGACAGCCATTTTGGTTCATCACAGAACCATATAAATAGTCTATCGGTAAGGAATTTAACAATGACCAGTCCCTCTACACTGTAGCAATAACCTGAATAGCCTTCTAAATAAAATATAAAAGTGATGCTTTATAGGTAGCTCATCCTCTAAGTGGTTCTTTGTCTACTGTTCTTGGTCGAATTGGAATTTGGAAATGTTGGTTTTTGAGGTGAGGGGAAAACCTGAGTACCTGGAGAAAAGCATCTCAGAACGATGGAGAGTATCAACAACAGACTCAACCCACATTTGTTAATGATGTCGGGATTGAACGGTGCATCTTTGTCATTTTTGTCTTTTTTTTTTCCTTTTCAACACTGCCAACATCATCCAGCCTGTTCTTCTTCATCATCTTAATTTTTCTCTCATCATTTTCCTCGTCATCTCTTCTCTTCACACCTTTTTTATTGTATACCACTTATTAACCGAGAGTTAGGTCATTACCAGGAAATCTCAGGCCAAGGCCTTGATGTATTGACTGAGCGATAGCGAGAGGCTAACTAAGCAGACGAATAGCTTATCTCCTCTTCAGTATCTTCATTTTTGTCACCCTTCTTTTCCTTTCCACTTATTCTAAGCCTTTTCCCCCACAGCATCTTCATATTAGCACCTTCTTCACCATCCTTATCTTCATCACCATCATTCTATCTATGATTCCCTTCAACATTACCATCACCATCCTTATCATCTTCCACTTCTAAATTACCATCCTCATCCTCTTGAAAATCTTCATCATCATCTTCTTCCTAATTAGCATTATTTTTAGGCTACTTTTCCAGACTAACATCATCATCATCCTTATCATCATCCCCTTCCTCATCTTCATCCCCTTCCTCTTGAAAACATCATTGTCATCTTCTTCTTCTTCTTCTTCTGTAACATCATCATCACCACCATCCTCTTTAGGATCCTCTTCCTCATCATCACCATTATCATCCTCGTCATCGTCCACTTCCTCAGTATCATCCCCATCCTCTCCAAAAAAATCATCATCTTCTTCCTCTGTAGCATCTTTATTATCACCACCACCCTATTTAGGATCCTCTTCCTCTTCATCTTCCGCTTCCTTATTATCATTCCCATCCTCTCCAAAAACCTCAGGGTCCTCATGATCACTATCTCGATCACAATAATATCATCTTCCACTTCCTCATTATCATTGTCTTCCTCTTTAACATCCTCATCTTCAATAACTTCGTCATCACCCTCTTCATCTTATGCATCTTCATCATCATCATCATCATCATTATCTTGCAATTCCTTGTTATCATCATCTTCCTCTGTTGCATCGTTATAATCATTTACTCTCTCTAATGCATTATTATTATGGCCATTCTTTTCAGGGTCCCCATCCTCGTTATCACCATCATCGCATCCTCGTCATCTTCCATTGTCTCAGCATTGTCCCCTTCCTCTTCAGCACCTTTTATAATCATCATCAGTATCTTCCTCTTCCTCCTAACATCTTCATCATCAACATCATCGTCCTGTTCCTTTCAAAATATTCATCATCTGTATCCCCTTTGACCTAATACCAATGATCATCGTATCTTCTCTATATCATTCCCATTAACGATCTAACTTCATCGCCATTATTACCACTTGAATTATTAATTATTTGTTATCTTTACATTTCATATCCCAGCCCTCTATTTACCTGACAAAGCCCATGGAGCTGTATTCTCAACAGGATCCTCTTGTTCTCAATTCTTCAACAGAGTCATTAGGTAGGTCTAGTCATTTTAGTAGGTCTAAAATTTCTTGTGCTTTCACTTGTATTATGGAATTGCAAATGTTTTCAAGGAATTTTTTTGTGGTAGCACCCTGTTATTAGTGACACAAACTCACCTTCTCGAGGATGTTCAAGACTGTGCCTGCCTTTCAATCATTGCACTACTCCCTATCCTCCATCGTCCTCTCATCAACGACGCAAAGGTTGATAATTGAAAAGCTTAACACCAAAACAAAAGACTCCTTTTGGACCATTTAGAGAAAGTTTCGCCCCGATGAAATAGAGAGGAGACGTAGTTACATCACATTGCCATGGTAGCCAAATTTCTGGAGTTCAACAAAGCATGGTCATGCAAACAAAGCAGAAAAAAAAAAAAAAAAATTGACATGAGAAAGATTGCTAACTCCAGAAATTTGCTACCATGGCAACATGACATCACACTTCGCCGCTCTATTGGACCTTCGTGATACAAGTGCAATATGGAAAACAGTAAGGTTTCTGTCTTTAACAGGTAAGAGAAATACGGCATTGTTAAAATTGATTGTTGTAATTTTCCATTGTTCATTTTGTAGAAAACATTGACGGTGTAATTGACAATGACAGTGGCTTCTTGATAAATGGAAGTGACACGCACGATGGCCGTAGAAACACAAGTCCCAGCATTCTTGACCACTCAATAAAAGAACCCTCAACATTGATGACTCCAACATTTGATTCCCTCCCTTCATTTCAAGTATGATTTCACTCTTTTACTGTTATCATTATTAGAAAACCCTCTTCAGTGTTCAACTGCAGAAATACTTCTACACCTGGTTGAATGCATGAATACCTAGTCTTAAGTTATTCCAATTTGTATGCTAAACACATTCCTCTAGTGATATGTGTTCCCCTACCAGGGAAACACATATCACTAGGCATATGTGTTTCCCAGGTAGGGGAACACATATTACTGGGGATATCTGTTTCCCAGGTAGGGGAACACATGTCACTACGGATATGCGTTTCCTGGGTAGGGGAACAAATATCACTAGGGATATGAGTTTCCCGGGTAGGGGAAAACATATCACTAGGGATATGTGTTTCCCGTGTAGGGGAACACATATCACTAGGGATATGTGTTTGCCAGGAAGTGGAACACATATCACTAGGAATATTTGTTTGCCAGGAAGTGGAACACATATCACTAGGAATATGTTTTTCCCAGGTAGGGGAACACAAATCACTAGGGATCTTTTTTTTCCGGGTAGGGGAACACATATCAATAGAGACATGTGTTTCTCGAGCAGGGGAACACATTTCACTTGGGTTACATGTATTTTCCGAGTAGAGGAACACATATCACTAGGGATATGTGTTTCCCGGGTAGGGGAACACATATCACTAGGGATATGTGTTTCCCAGGTATGGGAACACGTATCACAAGGGATATGTGTTTCCCAGGTAGGGGAACACATATCACTAGGGACAAGTGTTTCCTGGGTAGGGGAACACATATCACTAGGGATATGTGTTTCCCGGATAGGGGAACACATATCTCTAGGGATATGTGTTTCCCAGGCAGGGGAACACATATCACTAGGGATATGTGTTTCCCGGGTAGGGGAACACATATCACTAGGGATATGTGTTTCCCAGGTAGGGGAACACATATCACTAGGGATATGTGTTTCCCAGGTAGGGGAACACATATCACTAGGGATATGTGTTCCCAGGTAGGGGAACACATATCACTAGGGATATGTGTTTCCCAGGTAGGGGAACACATATCACTAGGGATATGTGTTTCCCAGGTAGGGGAACACATATCACTAGGGATCTTTTTTTTCCGGGTAGGGGAACACATATCAATAGAGACATGTGTTTCTCGAGCAGGGGAACACATTTCACTTGGGTTACATGTATTTTCCGAGTAGAGGAACACATATCACTAGGGATATGTGTTTCCCGGGTAGGGGAACACATATCACTAGGGATATGTGTTTCCCAGGTATGGGAACACGTATCACAAGGGATATGTGTTTCCCAGGTAGGGGAACACATATCACTAGGGACAAGTGTTTCCTGGGTAGGGGAACACATATCACTAGGGATATGTGTTTCCCGGATAGGGGAACACATATCTCTAGGGATATGTGTTTCCCAGGCAGGGGAACACATATCACTAGGGATATGTGTTTCCCGGGTAGGGGAACACATATCACTAGGGATATGTGTTTCCCAGGTAGGGGAACACATATCACTAGGGATATGTGTTTCCCAGGTAGGGGAACACATATCACTAGGGATATGTGTTCCCAGGTAGGGGAACACATATCACTAGGGATATGTGTTTCCCAGGTAGGGGAACACATATCACTAGGGATATGTGTTTCCCAGGTAGGGGAACACATATCACTAGGGATATGTGTTTCCCGTGTCGGGAAACACATATCTCTAGGGATATGTGTTTCCCAGGTAGGGGAACACATATCACTAGGGATATGTGTTTCCCATGTAGGGGAACACATATCACTAGGGATATGTGTTTCCCAGGTAGGGGAAGTCATACCACTAGGGATATGTGTTTCCCAGGTAGGGGAAGACATATCACTAGGGGTATGTGTTTCCCGGGTTGGGGAACACATATCACTAGGGATATTTGTTTGCCAGGAAGTGGAACACATATCACTAGGAATATGTTTTTCCCAGGTAGGGGAACACAAATCACTAGGGATCTTTTTTTTCCGGATAGGGGAACACATATCACTAGAGACATGTGTTTCTCGAGCAGGGGAACACATTTCACTTGGGTTACATGTATTTTCCGAGTAGAGGAACACATATCAATAGGGATATGTGTTTTTTAAAAAGGGGAAACACATTTTACCAGGGATGTGTGTTTTTCAAAAAGGGGAAACATTTTACTAGGAATATGTGTCTTTTGGGTAGTCGAACTGATATTACTGGGGATATGTGTTTCTTATGTAGGGGAACACATATCACAAGTGAGATTTGTTGGCTAGATAGGTCAAGAAACGGTCACGGGATACTATTAGGGCATCTGGTGCTCGTTTATCGGTAACTTGGCAGCTTTTCGGGTCCGAATCCAATTTTGAAATCGAAACCTGTTGAATGGTATGTACAGTCGACTCCCGATAACTCGAACTCCCGCTAACTCGAACCAATTTTCGTTTCCCCTCAGGTCATTTTCTATGTAATTTTACCCTCGATAACTCGAACCATGGTTTGAGCCCTTAAAAAGTCCGGAAAAAAAGCCGTAGACTGGCGTCTGAAACATTGAATTTTGGATTTCCTATTGACGTGTTCTAGGAGTATAGTTTACTAATGGAAGCTGATGTGGATTGTCACAGGCTAACGTGAAGCAGCTTTTCTTCTCAAAACAGAAAAACGCCTGCTCTGTTTAGGCTATCTTTTGTTACGTTACGTTCTGATTTATAATGTAGAAGTATCTTTTAATTTTCACTTGACATTTCTACAATTAAATGTGATAAAAATATTCACTGTGCAATAAAAACTGTTTTTACGTTACTCTCGGCTATTTTCTTCGAACTCCCTATAATTCGACCCTTTTTTTGATTTCCCTTGAAGGTTCGAGTTATCGGGCGTCGACTGTAATACATTTCCTTGCTCACAAAACGGTTAATTTCTTCGAGAAACATGTCCCCTGGTGCGAAGTGGACGATCATCAAATTCATCCCGTAATCCCCTGCGCCTCTCTCGTTTGTATTAATAGGATACTAGGAGAGAAGGGGACGAGTTAGGGGTCAAGGGGCAAATACCTAGCGGGTCAATTTAGGTTTCTGGGAAACTGCCCACCTACCCCTCCCCTAAGCCATTATTTCTCCCTAAGTGAGTAGTAAGTGTTAATGTTAACTTAGGGGAGGGGTAGGTGAGCAGTTTCCCGGAAACCTAAATTGATCCTACGTAGCCAGGTCATGAGTCCTGCGAGCAGTACCTCCTTTTGTCTTCTCTTGATCGAGGAGGAGAAAAGGAGGCTCTGCCTGACTGGTGTCAATCCCAGAGTTCTGGACTAGTATTGTTCTCTCTTGTCAAACTTGTTTTGGATCAATTTAGGTTTGTGAGAAACTGTACACCTACCCCTCCCTTAAGCCAACATTTATACTTACTTCTCATTTAGGGAAAAATGTTGGCTTAGGGGAGGGGTAGGTGAGCTGTTTCCCAGAAACCTAAATTGATCCCTTGTTTTTTCGAGTGCGAGCATCCGTCTGTTTATAAACCGATGATCAAAACTGAGCCCGTTGTACTAAGCACACAGCTTTAAGGCATGAGTTCGAGACTGTATCCTAGCAACGTGTAACACGTGCTCAACAAAGATCTTACACGCAGAGTCTTTTTCGAGTACGCCAAATCGAGCAAGCGAAAAGAAGACTCTGTTGGCAGGGTGTGTTGGTCAACAACAATAACTTTATTAAAAGCAATGAAATACCTTAAACATATACACTACCTACATTTAACTACAAAGCAGTTCGCGGCAGGCAGTGTGGGTACTCTACATACATGAACTGATATATTTTAAGGCATTTTCTTAATTATTATCCAGGTCCCAGCTGATAAGGGAGAAACACCAACCTCACGTGTTCAGAAACAAAAGGTAAGGGCTCTGATATATAGCCTCATCCCCCTCCATCAATCGAAAGTAAAATCAATTCTGATTGGGCTGTCTTCATCTGCATCTGTTGTGATTGGACAGACTGAAATCCTTGGTAACTTAAATTCGCTGTATGATGAAATGTTGTCTAATAGCAAAGGACTTGCTAGCATGCGTAGACATTGTTCATTATATAGCTTGCTCCCCGATCAGGCAAGATGAAGCAAATCCTTTCTTCTCATTGGTTATCCGAGTGGGGAATTTGTGCCTAAGGTGCCCGTTATGGATTTGTAGCTTTGTTTCGTAGGAGATTATTTTCTTTTGGCCGTGGTATAAATGTTCTTTCGACCTAATTTTTTCAGTCATGATTGCTGTATATTGGCCGATATCCGGCCTTTTTAACCTCACACCAGGCCTGGTAAATAACGCACACAGGTGTAAACCAGCCTAATATCTAGGTGTTCTCGGCTTGGTCAATCGTGGACTCTACCGTGAACTGTAACGTCAGCCAGAGAGACTCCACCCTTTCATAGACTTCGCATGTACAAAGGGGTACGGGATTTTTCAAAAACCATAAGGGAACATCAGAGCGCCAGATCTAAGCGTCTCTTTGCACAGCTGTCCGTATTATATAGGCAGGAATTGTTGGAATTTTGTCCGTATGGAGAAGTTTGAGTGTACTTGTGACATCGATGAGAAATATATATGGCTAAACTATCCACCATCACTAAGCCGGTAATCTTACTTTTTTCAGGTCGGTCACAGTGCTACAAGGCACGAAGAAGCTGAAACTCACCAAGATTTTGGAAACAAAAAGAAAAAACGCAAGCCTCGCCGCAGAAAATTCGACTGGTTTTCAGATTCATATTGAGTGTCATGTAACAATCAGTCTGGTTAATTCGAATATTTACAGTGTCATCTTACGTTACGTTGACGTCACTTGAGATGTCGTTTATATTACCGTAAAGGCTGGACTCTGGAGTTCCAAGCTGGAATAAACTGCTGAATTGTAAAGCATTAAAAAAAAGATTCCTTTGGGGTGTCATTAGAGAGATTTAGATTCACATTTACGACAAACGGCAGATTCATGTTGACAATTTTTCAAATTAGGAATTTAACAGATAAAAACTGTACTGAAGAATTCTCATGGATGAGTTGACGTGAAGATAAAATAAACAGTAAACGACAAGTAAACCGAAAACTTGGTCACACGTTAAAAAACTTGACGTTTCCCGTTTGCGGTAAACACAGGGAAAGTACACTGATCTCACATTTTGTCCGGATTATCGTTCTCTTTCATTTTTTGGTAAAGTTCGTAGTGACGTAAAGTGATAACCTTACACGTCCAGATTAAGTTATCTATTCCTTCTATGGCTTCTACGTAGCCCTTCTTTATGGGTTACCCACGTGACCCAGAAAACGAATCGGCCGCGCGAAAAAGCGAGGCCTAGAGAGTAGTCAACGACTAAGTATAATTTTTGTTCAAAGTGACTGATGAGCTTTCTCGGTAAGGAATTTGACAACTAACCGTGAAATGAAACAATACTTCACTGAGTATCAACAAATTAAGTTTGTAAATTCCCTGGTTAACGGTGCTAATCTAGGGGGAGGGTGCAGGGGGTGCCTTTCCTGAGATGACATACGGCTTTCTAATACAACTGGTATTTTGTAAAATATGCAGATATGTATATGTGTTCTCAGCAGTTCACATTATGTTATTGCTTAGTCAAAAGCCTTCTTCTTCGTATTCTCTGTTAAAATGTGTTTACGTCACCAGTCAGTTACGCCATTCCTTTGAGGTGCACCCCCTCTTAAGAAAAATCCTGGATCCGCCCCTGCCGGCTTGATCACGCCCTCATGCCTATCGCGATCAGCCATAGTTCCAAGAAGCTAAGCCGGATACCTTACAAATCTTACAATATATTGATATTGAGTAAAGAAGGTTTTCCTTTAACAGGGGCGACACTCGAATTCGTCTCCGGCCTCTAAACGAAAGTAATTAAGCTTCTTTAAATCGAAAGAGATATAGTAACAGGGATTATCATGCATGTTACTGATTACCACGATCAACTGGCGGGCGCCGTCGTCTGGTAACTACCTGCACTGAACAGTAAACAATGTTTTTAATAGAATTCTCTAGATCAGAAGTTGATCCAAGCTCTCTAAGTAATGAAAATAAATGTCACTACCCCGGGATACAAAACATGTACAAGAAACGCAACGTAAAATTTGAAGTTCTTTCCGCAATTTCAGAGTGAATTTCACCGCGGTGCATAAATTAATAGGGCCATTTATACGAGAAAAAATAAGACGCGTCTTAAATAAGACGCGAACTGTACCATTTATACGAGCGTGTCTTATCTAAGACGAGAACAGCTCGTATAAATGGGTCGCGTCTTATTTCTGTTCTTGACTCGTTTTCACGTAAATGTTGCCCGTAGCAACGGCAATCCAACGTGGCGCGCCAAAAATTAACGCATGCGTACTATGGGTTCGCGTCTTATGTAAGACGCGATGATGATGATGATGATGATGATGATGATACCTTTATTAAAGTGTCAAAACTGTAATAGCGGTATATAACCACTAAGTGGGGACACTAAAATAAATTTTTAAAAAAATAAATCAATTAATAAATTAATTGAAATTAAGAAAAACTATGTACAGTATAAGCAAGTGAGAAATTCGAGAGAACTATATACAATATGTACAAATGTATCCATTACTTATAAAAAAAAAATAAGAAATAAAAGATTAAGAAGTGCAAAGAGAGCAGTTAGAGCAGTTATTGTCATCTAATAGCATGCTAAGATCCACTTTTCTGATGTTATATTTGAAGGAGGACAACGTGGAAGTTTTTTTCACATTACTAGGAACAGAGCTCCAAACCCTTGGGCCCATATACCTGAGCGAGTGCTTTCCAAAGGAGACTGTGTTGAATCTGGGTATAGTGAAGTCATGATTGCGCAGTTCATACTTAATTGCAGGCTGTTCAAAGAGAGTGCTAATGTATGCTGGGCACATGTTGTTTTTAACTTTATACATGAGAATAGCTATGTCCTGTAGTCGCCGGTTGTGTAGAGTAGATATCCCAGCCATAGATAGTAATTGACCATAGGACGAATGTTTATCACAATATATAGCCCTAAGTGCTCTTTCCTGGATACGCTCTAGTCGTCTAGAATCACTAGCACGGCAAAAATGCCATATAAGGTCTCGTCTTAGCTAAGACGCGTCTTATCTAAGAACAGGTGTTAAGGGCTGTTCTAAACTAAGACGCGTCTTAGCTAAGCCGCGTCTTAGCTAAGCCGCGTCTTATTTTAGACGAAATGTGCATTTTATACGGAAAGTTCGCGTCTTATTTAAGACGCGTCTTATTTTTCCTCGTATAAATGGCTCTATTGTAATAATCAGGCTGTTTAAAAACGTTTGACGCAGAACAAAAACAATTAGTCATTTACCGTTTTATCTGTTCTCGGTAAATAAGACGCTTACCTTTACTTTAGATTCTTGATGGAAGAAGTCTATCCAGCCAGCTGAAGTTATGCAGTTTCGTTAACTTTCAAAATCAAATAATAGCGTGATTCAGGTTACGTAATGTTATGGTCACGTGGCTACGTAACCCGTCGTCGGCCAAAATCTTTGTGACAAACGAAATTTCTGTTTCTCTCCAGAAAAAAAAGGCCCTAATTGAATGAGTTTTTCCTCCTTAAATTGCTCAAAATGCGTATCACACCGAGGAATTTGTATTGGTAATGAATCATTATTTTCACGGCATGGACTCCGCCCTTCCATATTTTCGGGCACGGCCCGCATAGAGGGGGTGAGGGTGGGGGACAGTGGGATACCACTGATTATAGCTAAAGATTTGTAAAACTTTTGATACCGAATGCCTGAAATTACCTTGACAAAAAATACTATATACCTAAATATGTATATCAGGACTGAGACAGACCGTACAACCTTATGTATTTATCAAAAAAACTAGTATTAGCGTCCAAGGACAAGGCGGGAGCCGCTACGGTCGGGGTAAGGCGGCATGCTCCCCCAGAAACGCCATTTCTATAATGTTCTTAGCCTGCGTAGCAGGCGCTTGGAAGTAGTGGGCGCAAGAAATAACGGGTGTATCGCGTGTCTCCTTCGCGCGCACCCGTTCTTTCTTACGCCCACTACTTCCAAGCGCCTGCTACGCAGGCTATGTGTTCTGAGAGGACAATTTAAGTAAAAGATGTTGGTAAATCGACTGAAGAATACTGTAAATATTAAATAAATATAAAAATAAAATAAATAGATAAATGACCTTTAATCACAGGTTGACAAGGTCCTGCCTTTGTTTATGGTGCTCATACAGAGCCCACTGCGCCTGTCCTCAACTCTAACGACTCTAGCAAATTGTAAAGCTTCCGAAGGTATATTATCCTTAAAGCTCGCATTTGGACCCGCTCTATTGTACTAGGCAGATGGGCAGGAAGGGCGTTATATCAAGCCACGCAACATTGTACTCTAGGACGGAACGTAAAGGAGCGACGCAGATAGCCGCAAGGTCCACTGCACCGATTTCCGATTTCCTGGGAGACACCTTCCCCCCCCCTCCCCTCCCACTACCTAGAACCTTGTGTGAACGAACTGTGTTGAGTACTTATTGATCAATTCGTAAAGGGGGTAGCTGAGGGTCGCTTTACGAAACACACCCATGGCTCTTTACACTTTGTAGCATTAAGCTTCATCAAGAAAAGGTTTGGGACGCAGATGGAAATTGACAGTGACACTTCTTAATTTTTCTTGGGCTTAGGTGGCCCATCAGATCCTATAACAAGTACTGGAATATATTCTTCGATATTTTGACGCACTGAAAGCCACTTGAACTGGGAAGCAATTTATTGGTGCAATTTGGAAGAAATCGGTATTATGAGACACACCCAGATAAACTGATAACTTTCGGTTGACTGCAGTTCGGTCATGTGAGTCTAATCCGGCAGATTCCCTCTTTTGCCAGCCCATGCGAACTTTTGGTCAGCATATTTCGATCTCTGTGACAACGTTCACTTACTTAAAAAATTGTGTCTTAATATCAAAAAATTAGAAAAAAAGATAATTTATATCCTTATCGTGGCACTAATTAAATTCCGTAAACCTGAACAAAATTGAGCCGGGATACCTGAAAACCCAAAACCCCTGTCCAGGCCTCTCTCCTTTAGAACGTCAAAATCACGTAACCGGGATGTCAACAAAATGTCACATTAAAATACTCTACATGGAAACTACAAGACTCCCTGTAGGTGCACTTTTAAAGACTATTGCATCCGTTCTTTGGAAACGTTTTTGTCGTACTAACTCTTTTGGCCTCATATGGGACATTCTAAGTTGACAGCATAAGGGATTAGAGACCAGGTATCACAGGCCACCCCACCAGGTTCCTAATTTCAATTGTTGCACATGCGATTTCCCTTTTTTAAGCAACAAACTTGAAAAACAGGAATCAAATTTTGCTTTAAAACTTATGCTTTGCCAAGCCCGAGAAATGAATTCTCATGTGCAACAATTACAATTAGCGACCTGGCAGGTTGGGGCAAAAGGGTTGGTAGGTCACCTCTGTAATCCTTTATACTGTACGTGAATTTTAGAAATGTGCCATATAAGAGGCCAAAATAGTCATTACAAGAAACTGGTTTGAAATGAACGGATAAAAGAGGGTTCAAAAAATGCACCTAAAGCCAACCTTACACCTCGTTGGCCTGCTGCTTACGTGATTTTTGAAAACGTTTTAAAGGAAAGGATTAATATAGCCTGCAAGGCGTATTTTGCTGTGCAATCGATTTGAACTGTAAAAAAGTGATTCCAAGGAAGAGGTTGCCTGCTCCTCCTCATCGGGTCGCGCGTTAAAAGAAAAAAAACCGCCTGGGCTAGGATTAATAAGGCCAGTGGTACCATGCCGTAGAAAAGATTCATTACCAAGGTCTTCCAAAGGTTTTGGTTAAAAATTAGCAATTTTTCCATCTTTTTATCATAGGCGAAATAGGCCAGTAAAAATGTGTTTGAGAATATTCTAGGAAGAAAAAAAGCCTTTCCACGCTATAAAAACAACAAATTAAAAAAGTGGAAAATTTGCGATTTTTCCAAAGGGGTTAGTCCATGGCTTTGGTTAAAAATTGGCAATTTTTCCATATTTTACTGAAATATAGGCAAAGTAGCCCAGCAAAGTGTGTTTGAGAGTATTCTAGAAAGAAATAAAGCCTTTCCAGACTATTAAAACAACAAGTTAAAAAGTTAAAAAAGTCAAAAATTTGGGATTTTTCCAAAGGGGTTGTCATTGGTTTTGGTCAAAAATTGGCAATTTTTCCATCTTTTTAACATAGGCAAAAAAGACAAGAAAAATGTGTCTGAGAATATTCTAGAAAGAAACAAAAGCCTTTCCAGACTATAAAAACAACAAGTTAAAAAAGGCGAAAATTTGGGATTTTTCCAAAAAAAAAACTGTTGGTGTGATTTTGAGTGTTGCACGCGTAATGCTTGTTTGTGATTGGTGTGCCCGTGTCCAGCAATTAAAATCCTGTGGGCCACAACCCCCAAGGACACCTCATGAAGTTTACACAACGTACGATTCCTTGTCGCTTTGGTTTCGATCCGAAGACGCACGTGGCATGGCTACATTTGCAACTGTAACTTGTCATGTCCGACGAAACGTTTCCACGGAACGAAGAGAATATGTCAGGTAACCTTTAATATTTATATTGTCAGTGTTGTTTCAATGCATTCACCCCTGAGTCTTCACTCCCGGTCAATACCGACAGTAAACCGTTTAATGCAGAAGCAACAAGCACAAGTAGCCTAATTCGTTGCGTGTCCACTTTTCAGTCCGGTTGTCCATGGAGGACTTCATAAAGTCCTTTTGCAAAAGACAAGATGACTTTTTGTAGGGAAAATCTTGCTCAAGTAACCGACGTTTTTTGGCGGCTTACTAGCCGAACTGGAAACCAAAAGCAAACATGGCGGAGTCGATCGAAGTCGATATTCGCTTAAAGGTTTCGGATTTTGTACGGATTCAAGTCTACCTTTAAAAGGGAAACGCACTATTGAAAAGGTGCTTAGTGAACCGTAAAAGGGTTTAAAAACTTTGATGTTTCTTGTGGAATTGAGAAACGAGGCAGTTTTTCAATGTCTGTATTTTTTACTTGTTTTTCAGGTACTTCACGTGAGTTCAGTGTCCAGTGTAGCTGCAGAGTGACAACTACCTGGGCCGTTTGAGCAGGTGAGGTTAAAGTAAGAGACATTCCAACCCCTTCTGAGGGAAAATTGGGAGGTTTTTACAACCCCAAAGGAGCTAATATGAGAGCCGAAGGCACGAGTCTTCAGTCAGTCATCTACAGTAATTCTCTGGATAAACAGAATAAATCTGATGCAGAAACCTGGGTTGCCTTAACTTAACTTTAACTTTAACTTTATTATTCCATCGCTCATATAGTACAAACGCAGCAGGGGCGGATCTAGGGGGAGGTTGCAGGGGGTGCACACCATCCCCTGAGATGACCTGGGGTGCTTACCATTTGACAGAAAAAACCGGTTGGGGTGTCGAAAGCATAATGGTAAGCAATTTACCAGTTTACCTTTGAAATGCCACATCCGTTACAGTTTGAATCCAAAAAAGGGCAAATTTGTGTAGCGAGAGTCTGGAACCGGGAAGGAACCGAGAAATTGGTTAATGGTAAGAAACATTCCATTTGGTTCGTACCAACCGGAATGAAAGGACTACCTCAAAACGTACTCCTCAATTTTCGGTTGGAATTTCCGAAAAGTGACCTTACCATTTACCTTCCATCCGGAATTTCCGAAATTTTCTGTCAAATGGTAAGCACCCCTGCAGTTTTCTAATACAATTGGTATTCTTCCAAAAAAAAAAAAACGATGTGCTTTATTGGTGTTGAAGAGAGCAAGAGACGAGTGCACCCCCTCCTAAAAAAAATCCTGGATCCGCCCCTGCGCAGTAAAGCCAAAGCCGGGGGCTTATATGGCCTGTGGTCAGAATGACAGAAATTATTTTATATAGAAATGAAGACTGTAGGCTAAACTACAAAACTAAAACAAGATACAAAACTGACATTAAATAAGTTTACATGCATGCAGTCCTATAACAGTCCTTAAGTAGTGACAAATAAACTAACAATAAGCTATGAGAATCCTGCGCTAGTTCAATTTAGGCTTAAAAAGTGAAGTTTTAGTTTCTTTTTGAAGTTAGTATTAAATATTTTATTTTAGTCAGTAATTGTAACCTAACACTAAATAGAAGTGATAAGCTGATAGTAAAAAACACACTTAATTTTCCAGAAAAATGTCTGTGCATGGCAAATTGAACATGACGCATGTAATCCTCAGAGGCCAGCGGCATGCAAACCTGAACTAAAAGTGTGGATTAATCATGAAGAGGTAGGTAACACATCCTACATGGGTGTAGACATAACTGGATCCTCTTTTGGATCCCTTTTTGGGCCACTGATTTCCTTTAAATAGAGAGAATTCATATAACTCGTTTCTTATATGCTAATGAAAACTGCTAAATGCTAATGCGAAGAACAATGGAGAAGGCACGCATCAAACTGGACACTGCTACAAATTCTTAATTGAAAGAGAGTTCGAATCATGTCTTCTGTTGATTTTATGTGCGGGATGCCAAAGTTTCATCCATGTTTCTCCCAAACAAATGTTCAAATACCTGAAATACTGGGAAAAGCGCATCTCAACCGCTGGAGTTTTCCTCACTATAAAGACTGAAAGTTGTTAAACAAGTGATGCTGCAGTTTTTTGGTCTGGCTGTGGTAACTGAAAAGACAACAAAAATCAGCAAAAAGGCAAGTATATTTAAAAGTACTGCTGTTGCCTAGTACAGAACATTCTTGATTCAGATAACTATCATTAATTTTGTTTTGGAAAAGTGCATCACATTCCAACGTGAATTGCCAGTGAGTACAAATGCTGGTCATTAAGCAATATTGTGTGCGTCATTTTCATATAAGGAACGGATTATACGAAATTACACCTATATAACATAAAGAAATAACAAAAATCAACTAATTTCAAAAAGCAAGCAAGCAAATAATTAAGCCCCATACCTTCATTGTCAAGGTTGTCACTAAGATTTCAAGTTGCCGGGTAAATGCAACAAGTAGGCAGGAAATCAAACGGCTAGGGATTTCTTTTGGTTCTATTTTTCTTCTATTTTCCAATAAAAGTAGCCGGGGGTCACTCTCTTAGTAGCTGGGGAAAATCCCCGGCCCCCGGCTCTTAATGACAACCCTGATTGTCTCTTGCTTTTTTTACTACAAGGCTCGAAAGGTGACTGCAGAAAGAGCTTGCCAGATACACATTAATTTTCCAAGGTTGTCCTTAGGCTGACCACCTACTACATCTATTATCATCAGTATCTGCAAGACTTTGCGTGTTGTTTAAATGCGATGACTGCTTGTGACTTGGCTTGCAACTGCTATGACTGCTACTACTTAAAACTCCAGTAAAACTATTTACTGTACAGGATCCAATGAAATAGGCCAATTACGGGTATTTTTAGGTGACAATCACCAAATGAGGATGAACAAGCTTGAGAAAAATTATGAGAAACACCAATCATAGAATTTGAATTTTTTGCATGTCTTGTCAACAAAATAACGTGACTGTTATCTTCATAATGTGAAAATATCATGGTTGCTATGGTTACATTATAAAACATGCCTTTCACACCAAAAAAAATGTTAGTGGTTTGGCATTTCAGTGGTGTTTACATGTAATAAATTAAACATTACATGACCACTTGGAGATCCGAAATTTCTCTTCTGGTGTTGAAAAATTAATGTTTCATGAGGTAGTGATATTTGAAGAGAAAATTTTGTATCTCTGTGCTGAGATAAAAGGAAAAGCAAGAGATATCCGTGGAAACCTTGTAAAAAGCCATCACTTAAGGCACCACACTGAAGCTGTCTGTAAAATACTGAAGACATCTTATATTGTGTACTTCCAGAAAATATCCATACCTTACCTTGAAGGGAATGAATGTTGTTGATAATATTTTTGGCAATTTCTTGCTGTATGGCATCTGATAACCTCCAGGACACTGTTAGCTAATTAATTAACCATGGAGGTGATGCCTCACACTACCAACTACAGGAGTAATGTCATCTGCAAAACAGCCAGCTACATTCAAAGTAAACACCACGTGAACTTCGATTACTTCAATTTAGGTAGAACATGTTACAACAAAGCTTAGAACACGATCAAATTTAATATGATGGATCAAATGTGTAATAAAGCAACAGCTAGATAGCGGGAAGTTTACTCACAAGCTGATGACAATATTGTATTACACTGTAAGGAAAACTATGACGTAAGCCATGAAGAAAAGCATTTAGCCCACTGTAGATAAAAGATGGTCAACACAAACAAAAATACTTGTTTTGAAGACCGGTAACAGTGAAACAGTTGATAGTTTGCTCAACAGAGAAGCTGACATTTGATATTTATATATATTTTTTTATTTATATTTTCCCCTGGAAAAAAACTCTGTAAGCAACCCTTAACTCCCTCGGAAATTGCCTCGTTTTGGACTCCCTTCCCCCCGGAATTTCCATTGCACTTTGTGGGGATTATGGATATTTCCTGGAACTGCTCACTACATTAAGCAAAGGGAGGCCATAGATGAAAAAAAGAGTTTTAAAATTTCTGCAGCAAATCAACCTTCTTACAGGACAGAAATACAAATACAGCTACTGCAAATGAAAACTACAAATATGCAACTACTACAAATGTCTCCCTTCAGAGTGCTCATTGGCTACTGATTCAGATAAATTCATTTTTTGTAAACATTATTTCTCCAGAATAATGTTCATATTTTACATCTTTGTCTTTTTTGTAGGAATAAAATGGTGGGAATGATGCTACATCTCCAGTTGAACGATGCATCAGATTTCAACATGTCCATATGAGAAAGTTTGACAGGGACAGAAGGAACTAATAACTTTCGAACTTCTGGTAGGTTTAACCCATAAAACCCTAATGAGCGTTAGTCTAAATAAGGGAAATTTAGGGACCAAACGAGGCAACTCGATATGATTCGCACCCACGTACGACCTTCAAGTTAGATCTGCTGTTGTTCTACTGATTAATGCTGTGAATCCTGCATAGAGCAAGTCGTGGGCAACCGTAAGATCAAAATCTGAATTCTCATTTGTTGCCCCTATTCATTTCTTATAGATGTAGTGAGCAGAAGTTGATAAAATGTCAAGCAAATTTATCTTTTTGGTGATCATGTGCATAATTCTCATGACCACTCTGTTTTACAAAGCATTGATATCAGTTACAAACAGAAATTTCATACTGATCACTCTTAGGGCTTAAAGGGGTAAACGTTCATATCTCATAATCTATTATCTGCCATAGCACTGTGTAGCAAATGATGAAACAAACAATTGTCTCTGGCGCTACGAAAAATCCTATAAACCCCAAGCAGCGTTATCGCTACTTTATGTATGTGCCCAACCATAATCAAAAAGAATACTACAATCTATATTTTAACGTTTTGTTATCCTTTCTTTAGAGTTCCTGTCGCCGCCTAACTGCGGCGGAATTGATGTATAAGCTGCTGCATGTTCGGAGGTACATTCTTAGCGGGAGTGAATTTCGTTCTCGGCATCGACAAGTGAGTGCTTTGAGTTTGCAAGTCTTCTCCTTCCTAGATTTCCGCCATTTTCACCTTTAGTGTCTTCTCCTTTTCTGTTCCATTACAGAGCACATCAACATTTTTTACCCCAATCCAAAATTATTAACGCGGGCAACGGGAATCCTGGTTTGTTTGGGAACTGATTTTTTGTGTAAAATCGACGGGGTGTATGGGCGTTGAAACGTATCTTGCGTAGACCGCTGACACTCAAAACCGATATTACACAAAAAATCAGGGAACAGAGAAACGTAGGGAAACCAATCTAAAATTATTAACGCAAGCAACGGGAATCCTGGTTTGTTTGGGAACTGATTTTTTGTGTAAAATCGACGGGGTGTATGGGCGTTGAGACGTATCTTGCGTAAACCGCTGACACTCAAAACCGATATTACACAAAAAATCAGCGAACAAAGAAACGTAAGGATACCAATCTAAAATTATTAACGCGGGCAACGGGAATCCTGGTTTGTTTGGGAACTGATTTTTTGTGTAAAATCGGCGGGGTGTATAGGCGTTGAGACGTATCTTGCGTAAACCGCTGACACTCAAAACCGATATTACACAAAAAATCAGGGAACAGAGAAACGTAGGGATACCAATCTAAAATTATTAACGCGGGCAACGGGAATCCTGGTTTGTTTGGGAACTGATTTTTTGTGTAAAATCGACGGGGTGTATAGGCGTTGAGACGTATCTTGCGTAAACCGCTGACACTCAAAACCGATATTACACAAAGAATCAGGGAACAGAGAAACGTAGGGAAACCAATCTAAAATTATTAACGCGGGCAACGGGAATCCTGGTTTGTTTGGGAACTGATTTTTTGTGTAAAATTGACGGGGTGTATAGGCGTTGAGACGTATCTTGCGTAAACCGCTGACACTCAAAACCGATATTACACAAAAAATCAGGGAACAGAGAAACGTAGGGATACCAATCTAAAATTATTAACGCGGGCAACGGGAATCCTGGTTTGTTTGAGAACTGATTTTTTGTGTAAAATCGACGGGGTGTATAGGCGTTGAGACGTATCTTGCGTAAACCGCTGACACTCAAAACCGATATTACACAAAAAATCAGGGAACAGAGAAACGTAGGGATACCACTCTAACTCGGGTACATTTCAAATTGGAAACTTATGCTAACTTCTTAGTTTCTTCCTATCTTTACAGGCGATGGTAGCACGCTTTGGGATTACCAAGCAAACTCTATTGATCATGATTATTTCTTCCGCTTTCTTTTTTAAAGAGAGGGCGGTCCACACTACTACAATCTAAAATTATCAACGTGGACAACGGGAATCCTGGTTTGTTTGGGAACTGATTTTTGTGGAAATTCGACGGAATGTATAGGCGTTGAAACGTATTTTGGGTAAACCGCTGACACTCAAACCGATAACACAATAAATCAGGGAACAGAGAAACGTAGGGATACAAATATTGGAAACTTATGCTAACTTCTTACTTTCTTCCATCTCTACAGGTGAGGGTACCACGCTTTGGGATCGCCAAGTATACTTTATTAATCATGATTCTTTTTTTTCCGCTTTCCTAGATTTCTAACGTTTTTTTTTTTATCTCTAGTATTTTTGTTTTAGATCGTCCACAACACTGGACGTTGTAGGCTTTGACTTTTATTCAGTCTTTCAGGGTCAAAGCAAAGATGTGCATAATTCTAGCTAGAGGTTAGAATTCTGGAGTCTTTCAGTCTTTCAGGGTCAAAGCAAAGATGTGCATAATTCTAGCTAGAGGTTAGAATTCTGGACCCTGACTGATCACACAATGCTGCTTTTGCTTCAAGTTTGGCTGGTGAGTTTATCACGTTATGAATTTCTTTTAATTTTCCTTTTTAATATCTAGTCATTTTGAAGAAGCGACTTTTTAAAACATTTAGCTTTAAAAAATTGCGAAAAAACTTTTCTTAAAAACATTTAATAAATTTTTAAAAAAGGTAAAAAATACACGACTTTTCGACGTTACCGGATGTCATTATCAAGTGAAAAGAGATGCAATATCAATGTTCTATAAATTCAAGAAAAACAGTAGTTCATTAAAGGGAAAGTAGCATATAAAAATATGTTACAAGTCAAACAAAGAGGTTAGAACTGATGGAGTCACTCTGAGTGTTGAGGCTAGGCCTCAGTTCTTTGATGAATAGCATTTCGTAAACGAGGCAGTCAAATTTCTCGTGGCATTTCTTGAGAACGCGAAATTGGCCCTCATTGAGAAGATTTTTGCAGGCACTGTGCGCTTCTAATAAATGTTTACCGATAGCTGAATACTTGTGTTCGGCAATGCTTTGATGAAGGTGTCGGGCTGTGTAGCCAACATAATCTGCATCACACAGATCACGTGCAAATTTGTAAACAACGCATTGCTGACTTACAAAACTCGGCTTAATTTCTTTAGGCTTAAGATCTTGCTCCAATTTTTTGCTCACAAAAATAAGCTCATAAATTCTACCGTCAATATGTTTATTCAGAATATTGCAACTAAGCCAGAAAAGAAAACCGACGATGGCAACACGATCCGCATAGTTCTTCCATTCAAAGATCAGATAGCCGCTAACGCAGTGCGTAGGCAATTGCGTGATCTCAGCAATAAGATTGCCATCACTTTACAGCCCCCTCTTAGGAAAAAATGCGGAAGAGGAGCGTCCGTAAACAGCCTAAAAAATTTTCCCTTGCAATGAACTTGTGGAAGAATTATGCGATATCAGCCAGGACCCATAAAACTGTTATTCTTACCTTAGAATTCTCCTTTTTATTGCCAATACAGCTAATCAAATCAATTGTAGTGGTTAGTGTCCAATTGCTATTTTAGATCTGAGACTAAGGGGGCAGTTTACAGAGTTTTAAAAGCGAATTTATAATGCTTCCTTGTTTTATGAGGATCTGCCAAAGCAAAACGACAAGAGTAAGAAAGTGGAAGAGGAAGATTAGTAAACCGGACAAGGACATCAGGGATAAAACATCGGCCACACTGAATCGAAGTAAGTTTACAAGTCTTTCGCCAAGAAAAATAACGGAAAAACCTTACTCAGTAAAATGTCTATCAAAAGGCCCGGGAGAGGCTTTTTTCCAGTCACTGTTGGAAGAGAGGCCATTGCTGGTTTGCACGTGAGGTCACGGCGGCCATATTGGAGGTCAAGAACAAAAGCATTTCTCTCCTCTGGTAACTTAACTCTGTTTTCATGTAAATTCTTCAAGGAAAATTCTATTGTATTGACCCTCAACATGGCCGCCTTGTCACGTGGTTGCAAACCAAGAATTGGAGAGGTTTGCTTGATACATTCTGTTGAAGGGGGTGAAAAGATTACACCAAAGTTTCAATTTAGCGGCCCTACAGATCAAAGTCTGATTCAGCCTTTCATGGAGCCATTTGAACTCAATTTCAACCAAAAAGAGCCCTTTAAAAAGCCTATTCCAGCCCACGCTGGGACGTATTTCAATCCTTGGGTCCAAATTAGCCCTAGATAATCGTATTGTATTGTTGTTGATAATTCATGTTAACATAACGTTTACCACATAACCTATGCCAACTACCAACAGATGACTGTGGTTAACACTGGATACTCATATACGGCCATTTACATTCTTAACATCCGATAATTAATGGACAATTTTAATTTTATTTCTCATAATTAACAGCTAAACAAGGAAAGAGAACCTTGAGCCCCAATATAGTGTCGCATCTAACAGAGAAGCGGAACTTATCAGCATTGTTGTTCTGTGAAATAAAACTGGATTGTAAGAACAAGGCACTGAATGTGGAACAGAAGGATCGGTTAAATGCTGCAGGAATTTATGTCCTCTTCAAAACCATATCAGCAGATGAGATCAAGATTAAGTCACTTTTACAGGAAACATTTCGATGAAAATAGGATGCTTTAAAACTAACCTTCGTTTTAGGCGGCCGTTTCTTTTTACTAAGTAAAAGTCGCGTAGGAAGGTTTATGGAGCTTGAGCCTTGGTTCCTACCCAGATTTCCTGCCCGCATTTTTCCCCTCGGGGTTTTTTGCAATTGGGCAGGTTTTTTCTGGCCTCCGTCTGACCGCTTTTTTTTTTCAGATGTAAGCGGTAGCTCAACTCTGCCAGATTTCAGTCTTGCTTCGTTTTTTAGCAATATCTTTCAATTTACTCTAAGGTCAGTTGACCCAGAATAGGTTATAAGTTTTGGCGACATAAATTAAGATTGACTTTAGAATGTACACCTCCAGCCAGGGATGTGAACTGTATAATATACCCTTGGCTATTTGCCTGTGAGCTTGGTTGGGTACATGAGTAATAGGAGTGCTTTGGGAAAAACTGAGAAAACTTGAATTATTCGCAGATTACACGTACACGAGTTGGCTATATCGTATAACAGGGATGCTCCTTGCCAAGCCTTCCAAAAATAAACGTATATGCTTAGACACTAACCATTATTTAACAGTTGGAACTTTGTACATTAGTTCAAAAAATTGAAATTAAAGATGTTTTCCTTCATTATAGTCAGAGAAAACAACCGACATTTGGCGACGCTACCACTGGTTTCCCTGCCAAATGACCTCTGAAAAACGGGCGCAGAAATTCCATACTGATGACGCGTCACTACCCAGATCTGGGTAGTGCTTCTGATTGGTCGTGCCACGTGGGAAATTTGATTCAACCGTAACTACCCAGATCTGGGTAGTTACGCGTCATCAGTATGGACTTTCTGTGCTCGTTTCTCAGACGTCATTTGGCGGGGAAACCAGTGATAGCGTCGCCAAATGTCGGATGTTTTCTCGGGCTATTTTCATTGGTGTATATTTGTTGTTTACTTCACATATACGCATACTCGAGCGAGTGCTATCTTCAAAGACATTGCAATCGTTCTCAAACGCTAGGTTTACGATCAGTGCATCTCACTAACAGTCACCTACGGATATGTGACCTGGAATCTTACGAAACAACAAATCTTGAAACTCAGAACTATGCAGAGAGCGTATGTGAGAATCATGGCGAGATCGTAAAACAGCTCATTGGATCCGAGACAGCACTGCCGAGAACGTGGAGAAGAAACCAAAGTAACAAATATCGTGGAAATAATAAGCAAACTCAAATGGAACTGGGCTGGTTATTTGGCGAGAAGAACGGACAACCGTTGGACAATCAGCATTACGTTCAGGACGCGCCGGGGACACACAAGGAACCGAGGAAGACCAAGAACGAGATGAAGGGAAGACTTACATGGTTTCCAAAACCTGTGACCGTGTCGCGCAAAAAGTAGTTCAGTAGAGGTCAGTGGGGAAGGCCTACGTCTATCGACCGACGTTCAACGGCTGAAACTGAACTGAACACAACCGTAAGTTAACATAAGCACGTCTCATGCTCCTTGAACAAGCATTCGACAAACAGCACAGTCCTTTTTCAAGTAAAACATGGCACATCTGGTGTGGTCATGATAACACCTACACAACGTACAAATATTCTACCACCTCAAATTTAACAGATTCTTGAACTTTTGCTCAAGTTTCTCTTTAAAAGTTATTGGTCTGGATGGATTTGTGCAACCTCAGTAGGCACCCAAGATATGTTGACGAACAGGAGATTAAAGAGTTTCAGGCATATTAGACGAAAAATATTTCTGATAGTGCAAACGTCCGTCGGAGCATTTGAAGAAAATTGCTTGCACAATATATAAACGCATCACAGTGGCGACCAGCGAAACGTTTCTAAAGACGGGCTATAAAGCCATAGGGGTAAACAGTATTCGCTAAGTAAGCAACAATTTTAAATTCTAAGAAATAATATTTGATGACGTTTTAGACAGAAAAGAATCGTTTTCTCGCCTATAAAAATATGCATTTCAGATAGTCGCAAAATTTTGGTAGAAAAAATTAAATCTTTTTCATTTTATGTGTTTGAGAAAAACTGCCTAGAAATAATACTCTAAAGGTTTCGATAGAAAGAACAACCGTTTCTACCCTTTAAAAAATATACACTTCAGATAGTCGCAAATTTGCATATTTTCCAAAGGGATTAAACCAGCATTTTTTTCATCTTCTGTTTTTGGGCAAAAATGATCTTGAAAATAATGTTTGAAGATAGAAAAGAATCGTTTCTAGCCCATAAAAATATGCACTTCAGATAGTCGCATTTTTCAATATTTTCCAAAGGGGTTAACCCATAATTTTGGTCAAAAAATAAAACTTTTCATTTCTTGTTTTTGGGCAAAAATGATCTTGGAATAATGTTTGGGGATCTTTTCGATAGAAAAGAATCTTTTCTAGCCTATAGAAATATGCACTTCAGAAAGTCGCATTTTTGCATATTTTCCAAAGAAGTTAACCCATGATTTGGTCAAGAAATGGAATGCTTTTCATGTTTTCTTATTGGGCAAAAAAAATCTTCAAATAATATTTAGAAATCTTTTCGAAAGGTAAGAATCGTTTCTGGCCTAAAAAAAATATGCACTTCAGATAGTCGCATTTCTGTATATTTTCCAAGGTCAAAAAGTAAAACTTTTTTCATTTCCTGTTTTTAGGTAAAAATGATCTTGAAATAATGTTTGGGATCGTTTCCAGCCTATAAAAATATGCACTTTAGATAGTCGCATTTTGGCATATTTTCCAAAGGGGTTAACCCCTTGATTTTGGTCAAACAACAGCACTTTTTGCATTTTCGGCGTTTGGGCAAAAATCATCTTAAAATAATGTTTGGGGGTCATTTCGCCGGAAAGAATCGTTTCTGGCCTTTAAAAATTGCACTTCAGATAGTCGCACTTCTGCGTATTTTCCAAAGGGGTTAACCCATTATTATCGTCAAAAAACGGAATTTTTTTTTAAGTATCTGTTTCTGGGCAAAAATGACCTTCTAGCCTTAGACTTCAGATAGTCGCATTTTTTATTATTTTTCAAAGGGTTTAACCCATGATTACACCCTTACAGCCGTTACAACCCTTCCAGCCCTTACACCCTTACAGCTCTTTACAGTCTATAAAAACAAAAAGTCGAAAAAATCGGATTTTTGCAAAGGGGTTAGTCCATGGCTTTGGTCAAAAATTGGCAATTTTTCCATATTTTTAATATAGGAAAAATAGCTAATCAAAATGTGTTTGAATGTATTCTAGAAAGAAAAAAAGCCTTTCCAGACTATAAAAACAACAAGTTAAAAAAGTCGAAAATTTGTGATTTTTCCAAAATAGTCCATGGTTTTGGTCAAAAACTGGCAATGTTTTTATCTTTATATTATAGGCAAAATAGGCCAGGAAAATGTGTTTAGGGATATTCTACAAAGAAAAAAAGCCTTTCCACACTATAAAAATAGCAAGTTGAAAAAGTGGAAAATTTGGGATTTTTCCAAAGGGGTTAATCCACGGTTTTGGTTAAAAATTGGCAATTTTTCAACCTTAAGATTTTATCATAGGCGAAATAGGCCAAGAAAATGTGTTTGGGAATATTCTAGGAAGAAAAAAAGCCTTTCCACACTATAAAAACAGCAAGTAAAAACAGTCGAAAATTTGGGATTTTTCCATGATTTTGGTTAAAAATTGGCAATTTTTTCCATCTTTTTAATATAGGCATCCCTCTTTTTTTAAGGTAATATTGGCGAGGAAAATGTGTTTTACAATATTCTAGAACGAAAAAAGCCTTTCTCGGCTATTAAAACAAGATTTTCAAAAAGACGAAAAATGAAGATTTTTCCAAAGGGGTTAACCCATGGTTTTGGTCCAAAGACTGGACTTTTTTCGATCTTTTCTTTTTAAGCAATATAGGCCAGAAAAATGTGTGTTACCATATTCTAGAACGAAAAAACCCTTCTCTAGGCAATTAAAAAAAAGTTCAAAAAGTCGAAAAAACTGAGATTTTTCCAAAGCGGTTAACCAATGGTTTTGGTCCAAAAATAGCCATTTTTCCATGGTTTTTTTAAATATAATATAAGCCAGGAAAATGTGTTTTGCGATATTCTAAAACGAAAAAACTCCTTTCTAGGCTATAAAAACAAGAAGATCAAAAAGTCGAAAAATTGAGATTTTTCCAAAGGGGTTAACCCATGTTTTTGGTCCAAAAATGGCCTTTTTTCCATCTTTTTTTAAGCAATATAGGCCAGGAAAATGTGTGTTACGATATTCTAGAACAAAAAAACTACTTTCTAGGCTATTAACACAAAGAGTTTAAAAAGTCGAGGAATTAAGATTTTTCCAAAGGGGTTAACCCATGGTTATGGTCCAAAAATGGCTATTTTTCCATTTTTTTTAATGTAATATAAGCCAGGAAAATGTCTTTTACGATATTCTAGAAAGAAAAAAAACACCTTTCTAGGCTATAAAAACAAGAAGTTCAAAAAGTCGAAAAATTCACATTTTTCCAAAAGGGTTTAACCCAAGCCATGGTCTTGGTCCAAAACCGGCCATTTTTCCAACTTTTTTTAGGCAATATAGGCCAGGAAAACGTCTTTTACGATATTCTAGAACGAAAAAACGCCTTTTTAGGCTATAAAAACAAGAAGTGCAAAAAGTCAAAAAATTTACATTTTTCTAAAGGGGTTAACCCATGGTTTTGGTCCAAAAATGGCCATTTTTCCAGCTTTCTTTTTAGGCAATATAGGCCAGGAAAACGTCTTTTACGATATTCTAGAAAGAAAAAACGCCTTCCTAGACTATAAAAACAAGAAGTTCAAAAAGTCGAAAAATTGACGTTTTGCCAAAGGGGTTAAACCATGGTTTTGGTCCAAAAATGGCCATTTTTCCAACTTTTTTTTTTAGGCAATATAGGTCAGGAAAATGTCTTGTGCGATATTCTAGAGCGAAAAAACACCTTTTTAGGCTATAAAAACAAGAAGTTCAAAAAGTCGAAAAATGCACATTTTTCCAAAAGGGTTAACCCATGGTTTTGGTCCAAAAATGGCCTTTTTTCCAACTTTTTTTTTTAAGCAATAAAGGTCAGAAAAATGTCTTTTACGATATTCTAGAACGAAAAAACGCTTTTCTAGACTATAAAAACAAGAAGTTCAAGAAGTCGAAAAATTGATATTTTCTAAAGGGGTTAACCCATGGTTTTGGTGCAAAAATCGTTATTTTTCCAACTGTTTTTTAGGCAATATAGGCCAGGAAACGTCTTTTACGATATTCTAGAACGAAAAATCGCCTTTCTAGGCTATAAAAAGAAGAAGTTGAAAAAGTCGAAAAATTCACTTTTTTCCAAAGGGGTTTACCCATGGTTTTGGTCCGAAAATGGCCATTTTTCCAACTTTTTTTAAAGCAATATAGGCCAGGAAAACGTCTTTTACGATATTCAAGAACGAAAAAACGCCTTTCTAGGCTATAAAAACAAGAAGTTCAAAAAGTCGAAAAATTGACATTTTTCCAAAGAGGTTTACCCATGGTTTTGGTCCAAAAATGGCCATTTTTCCAACTTTTTTTTTTAAGCAATAAAGGTCAGAAAAATGTCTTTTACGATATTCTAGAACGAAAAAACGCCTTTCTAGGATATTAAAACAAGAAGTTCAAAAAGTCAAAAAATTGACATTTTTCCAAAGGGGTTAAACCATGGTTTTGGTCAAAAATGGCCATTTTTCCGACTTTTCTTCTTAGGCAATACAGGCCAGGAAAATGCCTTTTACGATATTCTAGAACGAAAAAATGCCTTTCTAGGCTATAAAAACAAGAAGTTCAAAAAGTCGAAAAATTGACATTTTTCTAAAGGGGTTAACCCATGCTTTTAGTCCAAGAATGGCCATTTTTCCAACTTTTTTTTTTAGGCAATATAGGCCAGGAAAATGTCTTTTACGATATTCTAGAACGAAAAATTGCCTTTCTAGGCTATAAAAAGAAGAAGTTGAAAAAGTCGAAAAATTCACTTTTTTCCAAAGGGGTTTACCCATGGTTTTGGTCCGAAAATGGCCATTTTTCCAACTTTTTTTTAAGCAATATAGGCCAGGAAAATGTCTTTTACGATATTCTAGAACGAAAAAACGCCTTTCTAGGCTATAAAAACAAGAAGTTCAAAAAGTCGAAAAATTGACATTTTTCCAAAGGGGTTAACCCATGCTTTTAGTCCAAGAATGGCCATTTTTCCAACTTTTTTTTTTTAGGCAATATAGGCCAGGAAAATGTCTTTTACGATATTCTGGAACGAAAAATCGCCTTTCTAGGCTAGAACAACAAGAAGTTCAAAAAGTCAAAAAATTGACATTTTTCCAAAGGGGTTAACCCATGGTTTTGGTCCAAAAATGGCCATTTTTCCAACTTTTTTTTTTTAGGCAATAAAGGCCTTTCTTCTTGTATCCCGGGGTAGTGATATTTATTTTCATCACTTAGAGAGCTTGGATCAACTTCTGATCTAGAGAATTCTATTATAAAACACATTGTTTACTGTTCAGTGCAGGTAGTTACAAGACGACGGCGCCCGCCAGTTGATCGCGGTAATCAGTACAAGCATGATAATCCCTGTTACTATATCTCTTTCGATTCAAAAGTACTTAAAGAAGCTTAATTACTTTCTTTTAGAGGCCGGAGACGAATTCGAGTGTGAAAAGAGGCAATTTCATGGAACTTTTAATCTGTACAATCATGACGTACTTCTGACACGGCCAATAATTATGCAAATACGCAAAATGGCAGATTATAATCTACTGTTGGTCGCAATCCCAGAAGATACCTACAAGTCTGAGCCTATAAACCAAAAATATAAGCTTAAAACTTTACTTTGATATGATTTTTAAACCAGATTTAGGCCGCAACTTTTGAGATATTTTCCCTCAAATCTTCCTTGCTTTCAGGGTTTGGATTAAGCCTGCAAAACAGTTATTCTTTGAACCACTGTAACTTGAACACGTTTTGATCAAAGATATTTTTTATTTAGCCTGTGAACTATCGAAGGTTAACTAAAAAAACCGAATCGAACATATTTTTTTGTGCGGGCATTCGTTTGTTTGGAACGCGCTTTTCAAAATCCATCAATTTTAGTCTTTGAAACACTCTCTGAGGAGCCAAGACGGACTCAATTCGTTTTTGGCTTGTAGCAGAGCTAAGAATAAGAATTTGAAAAAAAAAATAGCGATTTTAGTATATAGCTACTAAAGCCTCTTCACCGACAAAAAATAAAGGAAAAGTATTTTTTGCCGCGAAATCGAGTGGACCGCTTTTAGGGAGACTGCCTCTTAACCATCTCAGCAATCGGTGGGAGATCTTAGGGGAACGGTTGGATGGGTACAAACCCCCTTAATGTACCCGTCAGTCTGGAGGCTTTCTTTCAATACTTTGAACCTGCAACACTTACAATCAAAGGATTTCATACAGCTGACACCTAGCAATGCATTTGAAATATGCAGAAATGTTAGCTATTGTTATCCACGAAAATATGAAACTAGGGGACAATACCACCCCCCCCCCCCCCGGCTGAATAGTGAGAGGCTCTCACTTGTAAACTCGAAATTGCTGACAAAAAATTTGCGAGCCCTTAGGCCTACTGCCTTATAATAAATCAATAGTCCTGAAACTCAAAGTTCATATAAATCGACACTTATATTATGTTCTGGAGAATCTCAAAGTGTTCGAGCGGTTGCTTATTTGTAAAAGAAGACCAAAATGTTTACAAAACCGCTAGCAAGAGCGCCTCGACACATACTAATCAAATCTTTCTTTCTTGCACTGGGTTAGAGCTACTATTATTTCCACGATTTTTCCGACACGTTTTTAAAAATATAGAAACTGCTATGAGGTGAAATTGCGTTTCAAAAGCGCTTCGTTTTCTACCGAACAAAAAGAATTTCCAGTTTTTACCGTATTTCTAATCATAAAAACTTCATCGAGGCGGCTATTGGAGGAAACCGCTCCCTTGAACGATTTTGGAAGAACAGTTCCCACTGGTGCCGAGAAATACGGTTGCAAGTAAAATAGGCAACGTCGTCATTTCGTTGCTATGACAACTCCGATGTCATTGTAACGCTGATCATAGCAAATTTTCATCATTATCTAGAACAGCTGTGGTGCTAATTTTCCATATCTTTGGTAATGGCGACGTATTTTATGCTCAAACTTGGAAGGTATTGACCCTGAAAAACCCTGTCGAGCTACCTTAAAAATGAAACATTCTTTGAACCTTGCCTTGCAAACACCACCGGACTTGTTCAATAGGCTATTTTTGAGTTTTTCAAAGCCTCTGTTTCAAAGCGAGACTAACTGCGAAGCTATTGATATGAAAAGGAGTTCTTACATGACTCCAGCTATTGTCCATGAGTGGAATGACACATGTATTGCATGTATTGAAGTAGTCTAAAACGGACCGGTTATCATGCTGAGCTCATCAGCTCATCAGTTCTTATGTTCCTAGGCGAGCTCTTAGGTCTGCTGACCAACATCTACTGGAGCAGCCAACGCACAAGCTCAAATTGATTGGCTTGAGGGCTTTCTCAATGTGCGTGCCTTACCTCTGGAACTCACTTCCATTTGAGATTAAACGCAGCGCATCTGTCTCTATCTTTAAAGCTAAGCTTAAGACCTATCTTTTTCCACAAGCATATTTTTAGACTTTCAATTTTTTTCTTTTTTTGATTTTTAGGACTTTTAGACTTTTGATTTTTTCGATTCTTAGGATTGTTTACATTTTTTAGTGTATAGATTATAATATATTTGACACTGTAAAGCGCATTTAGGCGTTAGGAAAATGCGCTATAGAAATAAATTATTTATTATTATTATTATGCTGTGGTTTCTCATTTAATCACAACTGTGGCTTCGCGGTGAAATAAAAAACCCTCAATGACGTCATAAAATGATTCACGCCATAAGATTTTCACGCTATTCCTTTATATCGTGCCCAGTTAAACACCCGAGGGTTTTTAAGATGTTTTTGGATCGAAGTAAAAGCACAAGTCAATGTTTTAGAATAGCGGTAGAGTACCGTAAAATTCCGAAAATAAGCCCAGGGGATTATATTTTTCAAAAGCCCTTTTTGAGGGGCCTAGTTTTGGAGGGACTTACGGGCAGGAACAGATATATATTTTTTCCTTTTTTTATTAGCTTCGCCAAAAAAAAAAAACAAACAAACAGAGAGAACGTTGGGAGGGACGCCGCAACAGCTGTGACCAAGCGTCTGGGCTTGGGATGCCTGTGTAGGAACATGCCAGTTCTTAATTATGTTTTTTGATACCTGGGATAAGCCAAAATTAAATAAAAAACTTTGAATCCCGTAAATCGACTGTAAAGGAGGCTTTTACACCTCTGTAATCCTGTTAACTTCTTCTTGGCAACTCCTCGCCTTCTCACCTCACCCCTCCCCCGGCATGTCCCCAAGTTTTGACCGAGTGGAGCTTGGGACCAGGGGAAACTAAGATGGCGCCTGATGGCGCCGTTGTCAACAATGTTCAACTTCTAATCGAAATCGCAAGGATTCTGCAAAAACGCGGCTTGGTCTTTCAGTTCTGTGGTTTATTAACTTCTGGATCATTTAACTGTGATAAAAAGAAAGTATTTTATTGTGAAGGAAAAGGCTCAAGGCTGTGTACAAACCCCAGTCAATGGCGTCAATGATCTTGCACTGCATGTGGAATTGTGATCAAAGCACAGGTAAGATGTAACGGATTAAGCTTACAAGGAAATTTTAGAGCTAACGAAACTACATAGTAGTTGCTCAGTTAATAATTTTAAATTAGCTGGAATTGCTTGGGTTAAGAGTGTCAGCTAGTGTTGGTTGGGTAGTCAAAGTGTTTTGTGTTGGTGTGAAGTCACGTGCCTAATTTCCTAGCCAGTGCTGGCACAAATGGAAAGCTACAGAGTGGTTTATTTTTTCTCCATTTTTGCGCGGGCTTTATCCTGTTACCCCTAACAGTAACCAGAATCTAATTTTTCCTCACAATATCCCTTTGTAAAGAGTCAATATCTAGAATATACCCTGCCACATATTTTTCCACTTTTGCTATGGATCTGTTAGTGAGGTCTGGCGACACTTTAACAAACAGAATACAAATTAAAGCAGAGAAGTTGACACGCCTCTGCTTTAATTTGTTTTTTGTTTCCATTTTTGCATTCACCAATCTTCTCTTATTGGCCGCTTTTCTTTCTCCCCTCTTGTTCCCTTTTTTCATTTTTTGCTGCCTTTACTATCACTACAGTGGAAGCTCTATGGGGACATCCTCAGGGCATGAAGAAGGTTTCCGTTCCTGGAGCTGGCCGCTTACAAAAACAGTTCTCAGTATGGGAGCTTGCTTAATTACAAATAAACGTTGAAAAAAAACCTTTTAGTTAGTGTCTGGCTATGCTATTGTTCTGACAATGTTGTAATTCAATCACAAGCATATCATTCAAGTGATGTTTTGACGTGTAACTGGGTGTGTGCACTAAGGCTGACTTAAAATGATTGTGACAAACAGTGTTATAAAGTTGATATATTAAAAAGCAAGATTCAGAGGCAAATAAGATTCCATTTCAGGTGTCTGCTTATGGGAGCTTAAAACAAAGCTAAAATCTAACTCGTAAACCCTGAAAGTGTTCGCAGCTGCCCACGGAGATTGTCCGCTTATGGAAATGTAAAAATACCGAGTTTTTATGGGAGTTGAAATGCGGAACTGTCCACTTACAAGAGTGCTTGTTAAGAGAGCTTCCACTGGTTTACTATTATTCCAGTGAATTTATGTGTCCCCCCCTCCTTTCCCTATACCACTCCCTTGTCTCCCGTCATCCTTCCGTATGTGTCTTTTGTTTCCATTATTCATTTTGCCTCTGCTTCTCTATTTTTATTTTATATCTGCTATCTGTAATCCACTAAATCACATTTTTCTCCTTCATTCCTCACTCATTTGCCCCATTTTTTTCCCGTCCTATCTGTTATCGCCCGTACCACCTTTTTACCCTTTCCTAGTTTCAGTTTTATTATCCTACTGTCCAATGCCACCTCACTTATGTCGACCTTGCAATATCTGTACCGCTTCTATCTATTCTCTATCTTACACCTCTTTGTGACTTTCTAATGTGACTAAAAGTAATTTAGGCAAGTTCAACACCAGACAATGCTGGCCAGTGGTCTCCACCACTAATCGTATGTTGGGCAGTCTTGGGCTTTAGCAGCACTTTAGTAATTTTACAGTGCTTTTGCAGAAGTCAATCACTTTGTTCATGCTGTCTTTGCGTGCAGTAGCTTCAGACTAGAGAGCCAATTTTATATGTAAAATAAACACCTTCTAAACAGATCTGAATAGAGAGGAGAAGTCGTTACGTCATGTTGCCATGGTAGCAAAATTTTTGGATGACAACAATTCGGAAATTCACTTAAAAATTAAATTCGCACTGTTTCAAACTTCATTGATCTTATTTCATTTAATTTGTCAAATGTTGGCGAAATTTTCTTGATTGAATCCAAAAGGACCATATCTGAGTTTAGAAAAAGAAAGAGAAACTTTTTGTGTTGTGTTCACCTACTCCGTAAAGCAGGTGCATGAAATTAGGAAGTTTCATGTTCCAATCGTGCAACGATGGCTAAAAAATGTGCAAAAAAGCGTGATGCACGTGCAAAGTTGTTGTTTTGCTAATATAAACTTATTGCTTTTTTGCCGTTCTTGTTGCCGTCGCCATTGTTGTTGCCTAAGCTCCCTTTTGTTGTGATCCAAAAATTTTGCTTCCATGGTTACTTGACATCTCACCTCTCCTCTCTATTTCCACTTAGTCTCTTAAACGGCCATTTAGACCTCATTTAAATAATTAGCTTTCAGTGTTGGATTGGACTAGGTCTTCAGCTGACTAGTCAGTTCCCGTTTTCCTTTGACCACTACCACCCTTCTTTTTGAATCCCTTTATGGTTTACACATAATAATAGTAATATTAATAATTCCTCTATTTACCCTTAGCAGTATTTATAACACATATGTTACTGGGGGTGAGCAAATTACTAAAACAAGTAATTATTCAAATCAAACATGAAAGGTTTAAGAATTCCAATTGAAGGGAGGCAAACCAGCAGTCATCCCAGTCATCCCAGTCATCCCTAGGCATCCCAGTAAACTCTCATCATCCCTAGTCATCCCTAGTCATCCCCAGTAATCCTTAGTCATCCCTAGTCATCCCTAGTCATCCCTAGTCATCCCTAGTCACCCCAGTGATCCCTAGTCATCCCTTGTCATCCCTAGTAATTCCTAGTCGTCCCTACACATCCCAGACATCCCTAGTCATCCCTAGTCATCCCAGTCATCCCAAGTCATCCCTAGTCATCCCTAGTCATCCCCAGTCATCCCAAGTCATCCCTAGTCATCCCTAGTCATCCTAGTCATCTTTAGTCATCCCTAGTCATCCCAGTCATTCCTAGTCATCCCAGTCATCCCTAGTCATCCCTAGTCATCCCAGGTATCCCTACTCATCCCAGTCATCCCTAGTCATCCCAGTCATCCCTAGTCATCCCAGTCATCCCTAGTCATCCCAGTCATCCCAGTCACCCCTAGTCATCCCTACTCATCCCTGTCATCCCACTCATCCGTTGTGATCTGAGTCATCCCTAGTCATCCCAGTCATCCCTAATCATCCCTTGTCATCCCAGTCATCCCTAGTCATTCCTATTCATGTCAGTCATCCCTAGTCATCGCTAGTCATCCCAGTCATCCCTAGTCATCCCAGTCATTCCTAGTCATCCCTAGTCTTCCCAGTCATCCCTGGTTATCCCAGTCATCCCTAGTTATCCCTAGTCATCCCAGTCATTGTTTGCCATCCCTAGTCATCCCAGTCATCCCTAGTCATCCCTAGTCATCCCAGTCATCCTTATTCATCCCAGTCATCCCTAGTCATCCCAGTAATCCCTAGTTATCCCAGTCCTCCATAGTCATCCCTAGTCATCCCAGTCATCCCTAGTCATCCCTAGTCATCCCAGTCATCCCTAGTCATCCCAGTCATCCCTACTCATCCTTAGTCATCCCTAGTCATCCCAGTCATCCCTAGTCATTCCAGTTATCCCTTGTCATTCGAGTCATCCCTAGTCATCCCAGTCATCCCTAGTCATCTCTAGTCATCCCAGTCATCCCTAGTCATTTCAGTCATGCCTAGTCATCCCTAGTCATCCCAGTCACCCCTAGTCATCCCTAGTCATCGCAGTCATCTCCAGTCATCCCTAGTCATCCCAGTTATTCCTAGTCATCCCAGTCATCCCAGTCATCCCTAGTCATCCCTAGTCATCCCTAGTCATCCCAGTTATCCCTTGTCATTCGAGTCATCCCTAGTCATCCCAGTCATCCCTAGTCATCTCTAGTCATCCCAGTCATCCCTAGTCATTTCAGTCATCCCTAGTCATCCCTAGTCATCCCAGTCACCCCTAGTAATCCCTAGTCATCGCAGTCATCTCTAGTCATCCCTAGTCATCCCAGTTATTCCTAGTCATCCCAGTCATCCCTAGTCATCCCTAGTCATCCCAGTAATCCCAAGTCATCCCTAGTCATCCCTAGTCATCCCAGTCATCCCTAGTCATCCCTTGTCATCGCAGTCATCTCTAGTCATCCGTAGTCATCCCAGTCATTCCTAGTCATCCCAGTCATCCCTAGTCATCCCTAGTCATCCCAGTCATCCCTAGTTATCCCAGTCATCCTTAGTTATCCCTAGTCATCCCATTCATCGTTACTCATCCCTAGTCATCCCAGTCACCCCTAGTCATCCCTAGTCATCCCAGTCACCCCTAGCCATCCCTAGTCATCCCAGTCATCCGAGTCATCCCTTGTCATCCGAGTCATCCCTGGTCATCCGAGTCATCCCTAGTCATCCCAGTCATCCCTAGTCATCCCTAGTAATCCCAGTCATCCGTAGTTATCCCAGTCCCTAGTCTTCCCTAGTCATCCCAGTCATCCCTAGTCACCCCTAGTCATCCCAGTCATCCCTAGTTATCCCAGTCATCCCAAGGCATCCCTAGTCATCCCAGTCATCCTTAGTCATTCCAGTCATCCCTAGTCATCCCAAGTCATCCCAGTCATCCCCAGTTATCCCTAGTCATTCCAGTTATCCCTAGTCATCCCAGTCATCCCTAGTCATCTCTAGACATCCCAGTCATCCCTAGTCATTTGAGTCACCCAGTCATTCCTACTTATCCCTAGTCATCCCAGTCATCCCTAGTTATCCGAGTCATCTCTAGTCATCCCTAGTCATCCCAGTCATCCCTAGCCATCCCAAGTCATCCCTAGTCATCCCTAGTCAACTCAGTCATCCCTAGTCATCCCTAGTCAACGCAGTCATCTCTAGTCATCCCTAGTCATCCCAGTCATCCCTAGTCATCCCAGTCGTCCCTAGTCATTCCTAGTCATCCCAGTCATCCCTAGTCATCCCTTGTCATCGCAGTCATCTCTAGTCATTCGTAGTCATCCCAGTCATTCCTAGTCATCCCAGTCATCCCTAGTCGTCCCTAGTCATCCCAGTCATCCCTAGTTATCCCCGTCATCCTTAGTTATCCCTGTCATCCCAGTCATCGTTAGTCATCCCTAGTCATCCCAGTCACCCCTAGTCATCCCTAGTCATCCCAGTCATCCGAGTCATCCCTTGTCATCCGAGTCATCCCTGGTCATCCGAGTCATTCCTAGTCATCCCAGTCATCCCTAGTCATCCCTAGTAATCCCAGTCATCTGTAGTTATCCCAGTCCCTAGTCTTCCCTAGTCATCCCAGTCATCCCTAGTCATCCCTAGTTATCCCAGTCATCCCAAGTCATCCCTAGTCATCCCAGTCATCCTTAGTCATTCCAGTCATCCCTAGTCATCCCAAGTCATCCCAGTCATCCCTAGTTATCCCTAGTCATCCCAGTTATCCCTAGTCATCCCAGTCATCCCTAGTCATCTCTAGACATCCCAGTCATCCCTAGTCATTTGAGTCACCCAGTCATTCCTACTCATCCCTAGTCATCCCAGTCATCCCTAGTTATCCCAGTCATCTCTAGTCATCCCTAGTCATCCCAGTCATCCCTAGTCATCCCAAGTTATCCCTAGTCATCCCTAGTCAACTCAGTCATCCCTAGTCATCCCTAGTCAACGCAGTCATCTCTAGTCATCCCTAGTCATCCCAGTCATCCCCAGTCATCCCAGTCATCCCTAGTCATTCCTAGTCATCCCAGTCATCCCTAGTCATCCCTTGTCATCGCAGTCATCTTTAGTCATCCGTAGTCATCCCAGTCATTCCTAGTCATCCCAGTCATCCCTACTCATCCCTAGTCATCCCAGTCATCCCTAGTTATCCCAGTCATCCTTAGTTATCCCTAGTCATCCCAGTCATCCCTAGTCATCCCTAGTCATCCCAGTCACCCCTAGTCATCCCTAGTCATCCCAGTCATCCGAGTCATCCCTTGTCATCCGAGTCATCCCTGGTCATTCGAGTCATCCCTAGTCATCCCAGTCATCCCTAGTCATCCCTAGTAATCCCAGTCATCCGTAGTTATCCCAGTCCCTAGTCTTCCCTAGTCATCCCAGTTATCCCTAGTCACCCCTAGTCATCCCAGTCATCCCTAGTTATCCCAGTCATCCCAAGTCATCCCTAGTCATCCCAGTCATCCCTAGTCATCCCAGTCATCCCTAGTCATCCCAAGTCATCCCAGTCATCCCTAGTTATCCCTAGTCATCCCAGTTATCCCTAGTCATCCCAGTCATCCCTAGTCATCTCTAGACATCCCAGTCATCCCTAGTCATCCCAAGTCATCCCTAATCAACTCAGTCATCCCTAGTCATCCCTAGTCAACGCAGTCATCTCTAGTCATCCCTAGTCATCCCAGTCATCCCTAGTCATCCCAAGTCATCCCTAGTCATCCCTAATCAACTCAGTCATCCCTAGTCATCCCTAGTCAACGCAGTCATCTCTAGTCATCCCTAGTCATCCCAGTCATCCCTAGTCATCCCAAGTCATCCCTAGTCATCCCTAATCAACTCAGTCATCCCTAGTCATCCCTAGTCAACGCAGTCATCTCTAGTCATCCCTAGTCATCCCAGTCATCCCTAGTCATCCCAGTCATCCTTAGTCATTCCTAGTCATCCCAGTTATGCCTAGTCATCGCAGTCATCCCTAGTCATCTCTAGTCAACCCAGTTTCCTTAGTCATTCGAGTGACCTAGTCATCAGTAGTCATCCCTAGTCATCCCAGTCATCCCTAGTCATCCCAGTCACCCTTAGTCATCCCTAGTCATCCCTGTCATCCCACTCATCCATTGTGATCTGAGTCATCCCTAGTCATCCCAGTCATCCCTAATCATCCCTAGTCATCCCAGTCATCGCTAGTCATTCCTATTCATGTAAGTCATCCCTAGTCATCGCTAGTCATCCCAGTCATCCCTAGTCATCTTAGTCATTCCTAGTCTTCCCAGGCATCCCTGGTTATCCCAGTCATCCCTAGTTATCCCTAGTCATCCCAGTCATCGTTAGCCATCCCTAGTCATCCCAGTCATCCCTAGGCATCGCTAGTCATCCCAGTCATCCTTATTCATCCCGGTCATCCCTAGTCATCCCAGTCATCCCTAGTTATCCCAGTCATCCTTAGTTATCCCAGTCATCCTTAGTTATCCCTAGTCATCCCATTCATCGTTACTCATCCCTAGTCATCCCTAGTCAGCCCAGTCATCCCTAGTCATCGCTAGTCATCCCAGTCATCCTTATTCATCCCGGTCATCCCTAGTCATCCCAGTCATCCCTAGTTATCCCAGTCATCCCTTGTCATCCCTAGTCATCCCAGTCATCCCTAGTCATCCAAGTCATCCCTACTCATCCCTAGTCATCCCTAGTCAGCCCAGTCATCCCTAGTCATCGCTAGTCATCCCAGTTATCCCTTGTCATTCAAGTCATCCCTAGTCATCCCAGTCATCCCTAGTCATCCCTAGTCATCCCAGTTATCCCTTGTCATTCAAGTCATCCCTAGTCATCCCAGTCATCCCAAGTCATCTCTAGTCATCCCAGTCATCCCTAGTCATCTCAGTCATCCCTAGTCATCCCTAGTCATCCCAGTCACCCCTAGTCATCCCTAGTCATCGCAGTCATCTCTAGTCATCCCTAGTCATCCCAGTTATTCCTAGTCATCCCAGTCATCCCTAGTCATCCCTAGTCATCCCTAGTCATCCCAGTAATCCCAAGTCATCCGTAGTCATCCCTAGTCATCCCAGTCATCCCTAGTCATCTCTTGTCATCGCAGTCATCTCTAGTCATCCCTAGTCATCCCATTCATTCCTAGTCATCCCAGTCATCCCTAGTCATCCCTAGTCATCCCAGTCATCCCTAGTTATCCCTAGTCATCCCAGTCATCGTTAGTCATCCCTAGTCATCCCAGTCATCCCTAGTCATCCCTAGTCATCCCAGTCATCCAAGTCATCCCTTGTCATCCGAGTCATCTCTTGTCATCTGAGTCATCCCTAGTCATCCCAGTCATCCCTAGTCATCTCTAGTCATTCCGGTCATCTTTAGTCATTCGATTCACCCAGTCATCCGTAGTCATCCCTAGTAATCCCAGTCATCCCTAGTTATCCCATTCCCTAGTCATCCCAGTCATCCCTAGTCATCCCCAGTCATCCCTAGTCATCCCAGTAATCCCAAGTCATCCCTAGTCATCCCAGTCATCCCTAGTCATCCCTAGTCATCGCAGTCATCTCTAGTCATCCCTAGTCATCCCAGTCATTCCTAGTCATCCCAGTCATCCCTTGTTATCCCAGTCATCCCTAGTTATCCCTAGTCATCCCAGTCATTGTTAGTCATCCCTAGTCATCCCAGTCTCCCCTAGTCATCCCTAGTCATCCCAGTCATCCGAATCATCCCTTGTCATCCGAGTCATCCCTGGTCATCCGAGTCATCCCTAGTCATCCCAGTCATCCCTAATCATCTCTAGTCATTCTGGTCATCCTTAGTCATTCGATTCACCCAGTCATCCCTAGTCATCCCTAGTAATCCCAGTCATCCCTAGTTATCCCAGTCCCTAGTCATTCCTAGTCATCCCAGTCATCCCTAGTCATCCCTAGTCATCCCAGTCATCCCTAGTCATCCCAGTTATCCCTAGTCATCCCTAGTCATCCCTAGTCATCCCAGTCATTCCAGTCATCCCAGTCATCCCTAGTTATCCCAGTCATTTCTAGTTATCCCAGTCATCCCTGGTCATCCCAGTCATCCCTAGTCATCCCAGTCATCCCTAGTCATCTCGGTCATCCCTAGTCATCGCTAGTCACCTTTACCAATGCCAGTCATCCTTAGTCATCTCTTGTCATCCCAGTCATCCCTACTCATTCCTAGTGATTCTTAGTCATCTCTGTCACCCCTAGTTGTTTCTAGTCATTCCGGTCATCCCTAGTCAGCCGAGTCATCCCTAGTCATCGCAGTCATCCCTAGTCATCCCTAGTCATCCCAGTCATCCCTAGTCATCCCAGTCATCTCTAGTCATCCCTAGTCATCGTACTCATTCCTAGTCATCCCAGTCATCCCTAGTCGTCTCTAGTCATCCCAGTGATCCCTAGTCATCCCTAGTCATCCCAGTCATCCCAGTCATCTGTAGTCATCTGAGTCATTCCTAGTCATTCCAGTCATCCCTAATCATCCCTAGTCATCCCTGTCATCCCGAGTCATCCCAGTCAGCCCTAGTCATCCCAGTCACCCCTAGTCATCCCAGTCATCCCTAGTCATTACTAGTCATCCTAGTCATCCCTAGTCATCCCTAGTCATCCCAGTCATCCCTAGTCATCCCTAGTCATCCCAGTCATCCCGAGTCATCTGTAGTCATCCCAGTCATTTCTAGTCATTCCTAGTCATCCCTAGTAATCCCTAAAGATCCTAGTCATCCCTAGTCATTCCAGTCATTTCTAATCATCGCAGTCATGTCTAGTCATCCCTAGTCATCCCCAATAATCCGTAGTCATCCCTACTCATCTTAGTCATTCCTAGTCGTCCCGAGTCATCCCAGTCATTCCTAGTCATTCCAGTCATCCCTAGTCCTCCCTGTCATCCCTAGTCATCACTAGTCATCCATAGTAATCCGTTGTCATCCCTAGTTATCCCTTGTAATCCCTAGTGATCCCTCGTCATCCCTTGTCATCCCAGTCATCCTAGTCATCCCTAGTCATCCCAGTCATCCCTAGTCATCCCCAGTCATCCCTAGCCACCCCTAGTTATCCCAGTCATTCTTAGTCAGTGTGACTAGGATGACCAGGGTGACTAGGATGACTAGGGTGTGTAGGGTGATTAGGGTGACTAGGGTGACTAAGATTACTAGGGTGGCTAGAATGACTAGGATGACCAGGGTGATTAGGGTGACTTGGGGGAATAGGATGACTAGGATGACTCGGGTGACTAGGATGACTAGGATGACCAGTGTGACTAGGATGACTAGGGTGACTACAATCTTGGACAAAACTGTTGAGAAAATTGGATACTTGGACAGCATTTTTCTAAACATCGTAGCTGTACCGGTTCTTCCCTCTCTCCCTTCCCCTGAAAGCAATGTTGTCGTGTATTCAAAAGAAAGCCTGATCCCTGGGCGTTTGTGGGAAGCAACATTGAATTAGGGGAAGGGGTTTTCTTTCCGCAAAGGTGTAGTTTTGGAAATAGTTTTGTTGCGTAGGAAAGTGGACATGATGGGGAAAACCTTCTCAAGTAGTTTTGTCCGGGATTGTATTTGACTGGGAAAGGTGATTTGCAGCCTTTAAAGCAGCCAAATAAGCCTGTTCTTTATAAATGTAGTACATTTCAAAGAAAAGTAGATAATTAATGCAAAATGAGTGAAAAGAGCGGCGTTTATGACAAGAAAATCAATTGGTATGTCTTACTTGATTGGAGTGGTCAGTCAAGAACGTTTGTGAAATTCATTTTCCATGCATGGTTTTTACGCGCACTTTGAGTGAAGAGCAGAGGGCATACATTGTGCTTTTTGAGGATGAAAAGGACGTTTCCGTCAAGCAGATTAGCCAGAAAACGGGAATTTCACCCCCTACGATTCGATCAACAAATAACACATGAAACTTTTGCTGAATTTTCAGAGCGCGTGACCCGAGAACTTTGAACAATTTTTCCTTGCCGAAATAGTCAATGGGCAAGCACTTGCAAAGAATAAAAGCATCAAATGGAGAGAGGATTAAATATGTACAAAAGCTGCATTTTTACTTTTCACATTTGAATGCTTACTTTTGAAATTGTAGCGATATCCAGTCCAAAGAAACACTCTTTGAAATCTAGAAATGCCACGCGCGATAACGTGACAAAATGTACTATCGCGTGACTTGTAAAAGTGCATGTGTTGTCTTCTGGTTACATATGACTGCAAAAATTATGACCTAAATTGATAATTTGCAAACCAAAGCATGATAAAAGTTGCCAAAGTTGACGTCTAATCTTTTTCTCCCACAATATCTGTAAGTCGGAACGATTAACAGGACATTTTTGAGCAGCTGCGAAGATTAGCAACGGTTAACAATGATTAACAGGGAAGTTTAATAAGAATCAGAAGGTCATTTTCTATTGAAAACAAAATGGTGTTAACCGTTTCGATGCTTTTTTAATCGTAATATTATTCTATCCATGGAATTATCATAAAACGTTAACCGACTTTTAATAAACAAAGTTTCTGTAACACCCATAGTTTAACCAATTATAAGCTCTGAGAAGCAATTTCCACGTGACGGGAAATGGTTCCATATCGGATTGACTATTATGTCTCTAAATAAACACTACGAACTCCTTTTCTTCAAAGAGAACCATCATACAAGTCTTCTTCAGACTCTTCTGAAAAAGATAAATTACTTTTCACATTTTCCGAGCCTTCCATTCCGAAACTACAGGAAAATATGTAACAATTAGCACGCGTTGTACGGCTATTGCGAAATCTGACTGTTTTAAAGAGGGTGCTGCAAAAAACGTATATGAGGTCGTGCTTTTCTATGAGAAGATGGTCTGGCGTGAAACTTTGTGCTCAAAACAGCTTCTGTAAAGTGCTTTTTATTAGCATGTTTTTGTTTTGTCCTGGCAAATATTCTTGCGAGAAAACGCGAATGACCTTGTACACAATCTTGGACAAAACTGTTGAAAAAATTGTATACTTCGACAGCATTTTTCTAAACATCGTAGCTGTACCGGTTCTTCCCTCTCAATCCCCTGAAAGCAATGTTGTTGTGTATTCAAAAGAAAGCCTGATCCCTGGGCGTTTGTGGGAAGCAACATTGAATTGGGGGAAGGGGTTTTCTTTCTGCAAAGGCGTCGTTTTGGAAATAGTTTTGTTGCGTAGGAAAGTGGACATGATGGGGAAAACCTTCTCAAGTAGTTTTGTCCGGGATTGTAGGATTACTAGGTTGACTAGGAACCAACAAGCTACTATCTTGTTTAACAACTTGTTTTACACTTGTAATAAATGACAACCACTTTATGATTTTTTCAACTTTCTGATATGTCATTTCATATATAGGTTAATAACAGCATAACTTCTCATTTAATCAAGAAACTTGAAAAAAATTTGGGCTTTAATGATGTGGGGAGTGGGATTTGGAAATTGTGTATACCTCTTTCTTCAATATTCCTTGCTATGCCCCTGTGTTTTATTGCTGAAGGGTATTATTGTTTATTACCATACTTGAGGTGAGAGTTAATTCTCTACCGCAGAGTTAATGGTTTAAGAACAAGCATTGTTTGGATTTGGTCATTAGACATAAAGCAGATACTATGCTTTATTCATGTTTATAAGGTGTTAAGGTGCAAGGAGAGTTGAGATTTTTAGCAAAAAGTGACAATCAAATCATCACCAATTTATGTGCTGACAAAAACAGTTCGTATATTTTTTCAGGAAGGAAAAGACAACAAATAAGGTGAACTGGTCAGAGGTTAATAGAAATTGACTGCAGTCTTTGGAGGCGAGTCTGGATTTAGAGGACAACAGCATCACAGTCTAGGAATTACAACTGGTTTGGTATGTAGGAATAATTTATTACAGATAGTTTCTCTACTTCATTACTGAGACTTGGTTTTACACTCTGTCTATGACCCAGCCTGGGAGATCACTAAGGGTGTTTTCCATCTGTCAAAACTGACTGGCCAGACCATTCCTGCCCCAATGAGAATTTCACTTTTAATCAAAAGTATTCAGTCAGACGTATCCTAAATATTGTGCACAAAGGAGATGTTTTATTTAGCAAAGACTCTGTAAAAGCCTATTTTATTGTCAAAATGACTATTCTGGCCTTGGTCCAGCCAGCTAGTTCTGACTTTTGGTAAGCATCCTGAGTGTGGGGTTAAGCTGGCTCAGGGTTTTTCTCTGATGAGGAAGTGCAGATTTGCAGTGGTTATAATCACCCAGCTGCTGTTGCACAGCCATTTTATTAGTAATTGCTTATCTTATTTACTTAAAAAATTAATGTTTCACAAACCAACATAAAACTGTTGTCAGATCACAAAATTTAAAAATTACCTAAGCATTGCAAGCAAATCTTTTTGTTAAAATCTTCAATTAATTTGAAAAGAAGGAAGACTTCATTTATCTATTCTGGTAGGAAACGTTTTTTGCAGAAAAATGGCATCCATATTATTATAGGCAGGGAGAGTAATTCTTCCTTTCTACCTCACCGTCAAATTTACCTGTATAATTTCTTTTATCTCTGGCCATTCAACAGAACCCCTCCCACTTGGTGTTCCTGAAGATTCTTTGCCCATCACAAGTTGGATATGAAAGACATTTCTTCAATTAAAGGGATGACATCTCAAGACAAGAAGCAGAGGGATTGTGGACCTCCATTGGTGACTTCAGGCATTTTAGGTATCAGTTTTTTCCATTTTTTGTAACTTTCTTAACTGGTATAAGACTACTACATTTTGTTGAGAATTTTTCCAGAGGTACACACAATTTTCCAAATCCCACTGTTTCCCCCTTTTAAAGTATCAAATCTTTCTCAGGCTTCTTCATTAAAGATGAGGTCATCCCTCTCATCCTTCCCATTCAGCTTATTTCAGTCATCCTATTCATCCTAGTTATCCAAGCCAACCCAGTCGTCCCACTCATTTTAGTCATCCAAGTCACCCTAATCACTCCTGTCATCCCTGTAACTCTTGTCAGATTTTGCATTAGATTGCAAAATCTGATATCTGGATTTCAAAATCTAAATCTGGATTTCCCACTCAAATGCAACCCTAGTCTCACCTGTCATCCCTGTCATCCTACAATCATGGACAAACGTCTTGAGACACTTTTGCATTTCTGGGGCATTTTCCAGTTCACACAGGCCCAACCCCTCCCCTCACCCCACAAACAAAGTTGGTTGAGCAAGTTTTTTCAGAGTTTCAACTTTTTATAGGGTGGGGGGGGGGGGGGGGGGAGAACTGCAAGAAAATTTCAAAAAGGATGCACCGTTTTATGAGGGAACCCAGAATGACAGTAAAAAATGAATATTGCATTACTGTCCCAAGAACATACTGTCCATGATTGTAGTTATCCCAGTCAGCCCAGTCATCCTACTCATCTCAGTCATACTAGTCCTCTTTGCATCCCCGTCACCAGTCATCCCAATCATTCTAGGTATCCCTGTTATTTTAGTCATTCTAGTTATCCCACCCACCCTAGCTAGTTGTCCTAGTCAACAAAGTCACCACTGTCGTGTCTATTGCCCTAGACATCTCAGTCAACCAATTCATCCTTGTCATCCCAGTCTCCGTAGTTATCCCAGTCATCTCAGTCATTCCATTCATCCCAGCCACCCCAGTCATCCTAATCAACTCAGTCATCCTAGTCCCCCTAGTCATCCCGGTCGTCCCAGTCATCCCAGTCCCCTAGTCATCATAGTCATCCCTGTCATTCTAGGTATCCCTGTCATCACAGTTATCCCAGTCACCCTAGTCATCTCAGTTATCTCATCACCCCATTCATCCTAATCGCCCCAGTTATTTTCCTTTTCTTTTTCGTCACAATCATCCCTTTCACCCCTGTTATCACAGTAAACCATGTCATCGTATGCATCCGAGACATGCCAGTTGCCTTAGTCATCCCAGCCATCCAAGTCATCTCATTAATAGTCATCCTATTCATCCTAATCATGCAAGTTATCCTGGTCATCCAAATCATCCCAGTGACCCCTGTCATCCCAGTCATCCTCTCATCATAACTATTCTAGTCATCCCAGTCATCCCAGTCAGCCTGGTTATCTCAGTTATCCCAGTAACCTAAGTCATCCTAGTATCCCACCCATTCCATTCATCCTAGTTATCCTTGTCATCCCAGTCATTCCAGGAGTCACCTAGTAAGTCCTCCTAATCATCCCAGTCATTCCCGTCATCCCTGTCACCCCAGTAATCCCAGTCTTCCTAGTCATCCCACTAATCCTAGTCTGTCATCCCAGTTATCCCAGCCATCCCAGTCACATCAGTTATCCCAGTCACCCTAGTCAACCTTACAGTTTGCATGCACCTTGAGAGTCCTTGAAAGTAGTACTTGAATTTCAGTGCTTACTTTATCCAACCCAGATTCTTAAGTGTCTAAAGGGAGCAACACAGAAAGACCTTCAGGATAAAAATTAAAATTGCAGTCATGTTGTGGAAGAACTAAAAAAGACATATACTCAAGGCTATGATTGGAATCCTTGAAGAATGGGAAATGTGTCCTTCAAAAGTCCGTGAACTTTTTTGTTCAAAACAGGGTACGAACCCTGCAAGCAAGTCATCCTGGTCATTCTAGTTATCCCTGTCATCACAGTGACCCCCTGTCATCCCAGTCATCCTCCTGTCCTAGTTATTCTATTCATAATCATCCCAGTCATCCTGGTTATCTCAGTTATCCCAGTAACCCTAGTCATCGTAGCATCCCACTCATTCCAGTTACCCTAGTCATCCCAGTCACCCCAGTTATCCTGGTCATCTTAGTCATCCTATTTATCCCAGTCATCCCAGACACCCTAGTCATCTCAGTTATCTCATCACTCTAGTTATCCTAGTCACCCCAGTTCTTCTACGCATCTTTTTCATCACAGTCATCCCAGTTACCCCTGTCAAAATAGTCATCCCAGGTATTCTAGTCATCCCAGTAATACTAGTCATCCTATTGATATCCTGGTCATGCAAGTCATTCCAGCCATCCTAGTCATCCCACTTATCCCAATCATCTCAGTCACCCCAGTCATCTCAGTTATTCTACCTATCCTTTTTATCTCAGTAACCCCTGTTACCCTAGTTACTCTAGTAATCCCAGCAGCATTGGTTATCCCAGTCATCCTGGTTATCTCAGTTATTGCAGTTACCCTAGTCATACAAGCCATCCCAGTCACCCTAGTCATCCCAGTCATCCCAGTACTAGTATCCCAGTCGTGCTTATCATCCTAGTCATCACAGTTTTTCTAGGTAGCCCTGTCATCACAGTTATCCCAGCCATCACAGTCATCCCAGTCACCTAAGTTATCCTAATCATCCTAGTCATCTCAGTAATCTTAATCCTCCTAGTCATTCCAGTCATCCAGATCATCCCAGTCATCCCAGCCATCCTAATTATACTAGTCATCACAGTTATTCCATTCACCCTTGCCATCCTAGTCATTCCAGTCATTCTAGTCACCCCAGTTACCCCACTCATCCCATTATTCCTAGTCATCCCAGTCACCTCAGTCATCTAAGTCATCTTAAGCATGCCAGTTATCAAAGTTATTCAAGTCCCCCTAGTTACCTCATTAGTCATCTTAATCATTGCAGTCCGTCTTGTAGTCTTTTTTGGGGATGCACATGTGCACCATGTGTTCCGGTAGCTACTCCCATCCTATGAAGCCATTTACATTTGTGACTCAATCATAGACTTTGAACTATTGGTACATCCCTTGCTTAACTCTGTTCCTATAAATACCTACCAGCCAAAAGTCAGCAACAAGTAACAAATAAGTTAACAATTGAGTGAAAATGAATTCTTATTTTTTTCTTAGGCTGAAAAGAACAACAGATTTGGCAAACTGGTCACCGATTCATCAATAGTTCAATACAGGAGTACAAAAGTCAACAGTGAAGAGGCTGGTATCACTAGAGGATGGTATCATCAAAGTCAACTCATTATTAATAGCTAGTTTACTATTTATATAATCATATAATTTATTACTTACAGTTACAGCCAGTACCCTGCCTCAACACAGGTACTTGGTTTTAGAATATTTCTGACCCAGCCCGGGAGGTCATTGAATGCGGGGTACAGCTGGCCTGGGGTTTTCCTCCTAGGAGCAAGTGGACGTACGGGGAGGTTTTTCACCCAGCTGTTGTTCCACAACCCCTCATTCAACAGCAGTTAGGCAAATTCCTTTATTTTGGCAGTAAAAAAAATCCAAAAACAAAAAAAACAAAAACCGAAGAATATTGACTATTTCTTCCAATAAGACTTCATGCATTAGTCAAAACAGGTCCATGGTATTCCCAACAGGAGTGAATTGATTCACTTGCAATATTTTTTCCTTTGAATTTTACCGGTAGTTTACAGCTTTCCAAATTCAAAGACAACCTACTTATATTTATCCAATAAAAATTTCAGTCACTTTAGGATCTTCTGCACATTATTTTGAGCTGTAGAGTAGATTGCTGAATATGTAGTGAGGTCAAATTTTCACCAGGAATTCTGTGATTCACTATTGGAGGGAATACTTAAGGTATCTGTATTACAGTGTGTGTGCCACCATATTTGTACAAATAAGTGTCACTGACAAAATTTTATCAGCAGTTTCTTTATTTTTTGAAGTAAATGAGTCACCATCCAGTTCAGTTTAGCAACTGGACAGAGACTGAACAATTAGGCAAAGTTTTCCTAAATTAAGCAAGTTTTTTTTTTCAAATTGGATTATTTTGTTCCAAAAAAATTCATATTTTGAAAAAAATCTAGAGGCTTATTTGTACTACTTACAAATTAATTTCAAACACAAGATTCCTTTGAGTAGTACATACATCATTCAATTTTACACAGGAGATTCACCTCTGGGAAGAAAAGGGAAAAGGGTTCATTCTTGCAAGACAGTGATGAATGAAACTCTGTAGCCAAGAATAATTATTTTAATTAGTGATTATAAAAGACATTTCCTCAGGATTTGGCAATGTTATGAAAGATGAAAGATAGTATTTCTTCTTCTAATTAGATATAGAGAAATTGTTTCAAAAAAGAATTTAAGACCAGTTTTGTCTGGTAAGAATAGCAAAATTGAGCTGAACTAGTTTTGGTACGGGCTAAGGGTTCCCAGGGTCCCAGTGACACATCCCCACCCAAAAATTCATAAAGTACCACCCTCGGGCCTAGTGCTTCACTGCTCAAAGGAAATCTTGTTAAAATAATAGTAATCATGATATTATTATAGTATTTAATATAAAGTTATAGTTGTTGGGTGGGTAAGGTTACATAATTTTTATTTTATAGATTATTACATACTTAAAACCTTAAAAGCTCAATTAAGCCCCTATCTGCCTTTTAAGGAGGGTTGGAGGAGTTAGAGGTGGGGGAGGGGGGTAAACGATTGGGGGTGGAGAAAGGATATTTTTTATAATAGGGAAGGGAAAATTAGGGGCAAAGGTGCTCTTTTTATCATTAATCTTGCACAAACTGGCAAAATCTTCTTGCATTGGTTTGATGGAAATCAGTTCCTGACATTTCCTGCTAAAGGAATAGTTTTCAAGGTAAGTTGTGGAGGATGTAATAAATACTAAGGGGAATCAGGTTAAAAATCTAGTCTTAAAGAAATAGAGGCTTCGATCAGTGATAGGTAGGGGGTAGGCTGGGGCTTACAGAGCTTTTGTCGCATATACAGTTCATGACATTGTGCTGCCAGATTAGGTGGGAGTGGCCTTCCTTTCAAAATACATTAGCCATTCACTGACTTTCATTTTGTTAGACCAGTGGAAAGCACAATGTTGCCTGTATCTTTAGTGGCATGGGAAGCATTACAACCTTATCACAGCAAACATTAATCACACAGGCAGAATTTTTTAACTTTGCTTTAATTTTATTCCTTTTGTTAAAGTTCACCACACACTCAGTTCTTCTCATAGGTCCACTTTCTATTGCAACTCGTCTTCATTATAGGAGTTGTTGTGCTTCCCGTGTTATCTTAACACAGTGGAACTATGATTTTTTGAACCTCCTGTGAAAATGAAAATTGGTTTTAGAAAACTGGGAGTTCAAAGAATTAGGGAGATATTTTAGCTTTGTTTTGGGCTTTGGGCTTTCTTGCCATTTTCTGTTTGAGAAAAACCAAGGCGAAATATAAAAAGACAGTGAGTTCAGGGGAAGGAAAACAAGTTTTCAATTGAATAATCAAGAGGTTCAAAGGACCAGGATTCCACTTATACAGTATTAGTGTTAATTTAATGCTAGAATTAAACATTTTTCAGCAAGCTCATTAGCACAATATTATTTCTAAACCTCCTAAGTAACATATTACTTTAGTCAGGGACTATACAGGCTGCAAGAAATAGTAGCACTATACAGGTATACATCTTTAAATTTTCAGAACAACATCATGACAAAACAGAAAACCTATGAGCTATAATATAATTATATGGGTAGAATGTAGACACCTTGACCATAAAACTTATGATGATCTTCCATTAAGGGAAAAGATAAGCTTGAGCTTTGTCAGCAAAGGCATCTCTCTGGCTATCAGTGGCCAGGAAGCTACAGCTGGAATTGCGTCTAAATTTATAGGCTACATAGCACAGTATGGATAGGAATAGCAAAGCAATTAACCACACTGACCTTAATCCTTGAAGTCCCAATTTCACATGACAAATTCTCCTTACTGTTCTTCTTACCTTTCTTATGGTACTAGTAAGGAGAATGTATGTAAATATCAAGTAGGCAGAGTTTCATTTTTTTTTTGGATTGTTAATAAGTTGATGATTGTTTTTGGTCTCTGTTGGCACTTCAAAGTAAGGTCGGTGCACTAAGGATTTTGCCATCTTCATGTTAATTTAAAAAAAACTCAAAAGCAACTGGAAATTCTTAAGAAACAGTGAGCTTGGGAAAAATCTTAGGAAAATTAGGATCTTAAGTATTATAACACAAAGTAGATTATTCATTAGCTTACTTGAACGTTACGTCTAAGGCAATCTCCAGTCTGCCTCTGCTAAATTTTTTCCAAGACAACTTGAAGTAGTAAGAATTTTTTTCCAAGTTGGTGATTTTTTTTTTAACTAAAACAATTTTTTACTAACTTTTGAGAACTTATTCTTTTACACAGGTTTCACAGACTGCAGACTATTGATTGCATTTATATTCTATTTAAATATATGAATTTTCTTAGTGTTACATTTGCTCTCTGGAATTTTTTTTTTTCAATTTCCATAGGTTTTCAAAAGGTCTGGCATGTTAGTTGTAGGAATTTACTCCTTGGCATTCTTTTTTTTTCATTTTTCTGCACATAATCAAAGCATTAGTTGAATACATGTTTACATTACGAGGGCACTTGTAGCACCAAGAAGTATCTAGCTTTGTTTAATATGCTAATGAGCTTGCATAAGTTATCTTAATATTATTAATTTTTTGTTAGGCTTGCTTTAGCTAAGCCTTTGAAAACAGCTGACTTTTCGAGATGCTATCACTGGTTTTCCGACAAAATGATGACTCATGACATGTCACTAGCCATATCTGGGTATGGCTTCTGATTGGTTGAGACACATTATCCTTGTGGCACGACCAATCAGAAGCACTACCCAAATCTGAGTAGTGACACGTCATTAGTATAGAATTTCTTCACTTATTCTTCATTTTTGAGTCATTTCATGGGGAAACCAGTGATGTCATCAAGAATTGTTAGTTGGTTTCTAAGGCCATTAGCATTTCATTATTTTTTTTAAAGTTGTTATTTAATTTCAGACCTCAGGTGGCACACGCACAAGATTAGGAGCCCATCACTTGGGAAAGGTCATGTTTAAATCTAGCCAACCTCGTCCCTGCTGGGCTGTGGAAGCTCTGCCTCTGAGAAGGTGTGAATTCTGATGTCCTCTGAGATATTCCAACTGAGAAATCCTGGGAAACTTTGTCTGATCCTGTAATTCATGCTGGGGGCAGTTGGACACTTGGAAGATTTGGCCGTTTGTTCCCAAGTGGGGAGGACAGCGTGAAGGAAGGTGAGAGTTTGCTTCTCATGTTCTTAGAGTTTCATTCATTTTGTTGTAATGCCACACCTTTTTCCAAAAAAATAAATAGATAACCATTTCGATCAAGAAAGTTGCTTGTCTGCAAACAATATGTCTGGGAATGTTTCACTGTTGAGGACGAAAAACGGGGGTGCAAGAACGTGCTCCCCGGCTCACGCAGTAGGTGTGTCGACGGATGATTCGAGGGCAGAGAACTGAGCACTGAGTGGCATTGGTCTGGCTTGGGTGGATTTTCACAGATGACATCAAATTGAGCTGATAGTCACTAAGAATCTCTCTAATGGGGGGGCAACTGGTTAAGGATTTCTCTTCTAACCCTAAAGCTTTTCATTTCCTAACAATAAATAGCTTTCCGAAGTATAGCACAAAAACAAAATTAGCATATAAACCATTTCCATAATTGCCAAATTTTGTGCTGATATTTTTCGACTAGCTGAAAATTTAACTAAAACCGTAAAAACGAAACAACAATCCAAAATAGGTCCAAATTTATTTCATTTCCATCTGAAAATTTAACTAAAACCATAAAAACAAAACAACGCTCATAAATAGATCCAAATTTATTTCATTTCCATCTTTTTCCTACCTGATTAGCAGAAAACTTAACTAAAACCATAAAAACAAAACAACGCTCATAAATAGGTCCAAATTTATTTCATTTTCATCTTTTTCCTAAGTCAGATTATAACAAATTTATCAAAACTAAGTTTAGGTTACATCAACATCTGTTTTTTTTTACCTGTTGTGTTTTGGTCAACTGAAAACAATAGGCAAACAAACATGGCTGTTGATGTTAGACTAATAATATCAGCTTTAGATACTAAACCATTTTCGAAATAAGGAAATACTTGATAAATCAGACAGCTGTGGTAATCTGCTCTATATCCTTATTTTTAAGGAGGACGTAGAATAGATTTCCTCGGGCTGTGTGAAAAGTCAGGTTAACTTGACCTAAATTTCGGATAGCCTTATGTAAACAGCTAGAATAAACATTAACTTTTCACGCTGTAAGGCAATTTCTCGGTGGTGACTTCAATTGATGCTTCAAATTAGGGTTCGGATATAGGTCTGGAACCATATACTTAAGATCAATTTTTCATATTAAAAATTATATATTTGGCTAGTTCCAGTCATTTATCGGAATCCCGATTTGAAGTATCCATTCCAGTCACGACCGTATTTCCACGCTATTTGGGCTATTGTCACCGTCGTCACGCAATGCTGGTACAGTCGGCTAGCGTGACCATCGTGACTAAAGTTTCAAATCTCGTGGGAACTTAAAGATAGGACTATTTAATTAATTATTATGTAGAAAAACATAAAGATTTAAAAGTTTAAAGACTTGCTATCGAATCCAAATTTTTTTTAGGAACTGAAACTTTAAATTTTGCTTTACATTTCTTTCGCATTAGTTTCTTAAGGTAGAAATAAACCTTTATTCCAATGAGAGAACTAATCGAATTATTTCTACGGGAAGCAAAACAAGCAAATATTTAAATGATCTTTCAAGATCGCTTTAATCCCTTTAGTTTGGCGAAATTTGACGGCGAAACTATGCGGCACTGATTTAAACGAATTCAACATTAGATTATAAGGGCAACCAATTTTAAGACATAAAACGAAATATTTAAAGCACAATTTACGCGGCACTGTAGCAGTACTGCGTAAATTGTGCTTCTTAATGTTTCGCTTTATTACTTTCAGATAATTTCGGCTCTTTAGAATAACAGCAATAATAAACGACGCGTAAACAATCCGCGTAATTTTGACTTCCAAATTTCCTTTAATGTAGGTCTAAACACTAAATAAAAAACAATAACTAGGACGAGAGAAATCCAATATCAGTAGCTTCGCAGAGGAGAGATTATTATTGACTTGTGCTCTTTGGTGAAGTTTGTGGGATGAAGGTCGGTCAGACCAGCGCGATTCTTTGTTCAATTTTCTGGGCATCGAGGACGGAGACCCACTGAAGACTGAGTTTCACTGTCTTGCGCCCTCTTTTTTCTTGTCCACGACTCTGGATATTTTTCACGATATATTGACTTTGCAGACACGCACTTTCAAACCAAAGTTATAATTTTCACTACAAATTGTTTTGGCTAATTTTAATTCCAAATTAATTTGGTGTGGTATTGTGACAAAGTTGAATGAGACCCTGAGGGCATGAGGAGCAAACTCTCACTTTCCTTTACGCTGCCCTCCCCACTTGAGGACAAACGGCCAAATTTCCTAAGTGTCCAACTGCCCCCAGCTTGAATGAAGGGATCAGATAAAACAGACCAGGATTTTAAAGTTGGAATATCAAATGAGGACAGAAGAATGAACACCGACTCGGAGCGGAGTGGAAGCAGCGCGGCAGGGACGAGGGAGGCTAGATTACTTTTTTTTGTATTTTTTTTATTGTAAATAAATGGACAACAGAGACAAGCTTTATTCGTTCAATAAAATACTGTTATCTTCAGTACCTGTGCTGTTTACTTTGTAATCCAACTACTTGAGTGAACCAGATAAACCCCCTTAAGGCTCAGACACAGTAAAACATTACGCGCAGTAAAGGCTGGATTTTACTAACGACATGAACACAAGCGACAGTTTAGTAATGACATCAACAACAAAAGCATAAGCGCAACTTTAGGAAACCCACGCACTTATTATAATTCTTCTTCCGCGCTACGAATTAACACAACATAAGCACAAGCAAGATAAACCAAAACAAAGTTTGTTTTGTGCTCAGCTCGTGTTGTGTTAATCCTTTACGACGAGAAAACAAGAATAATCTTTGTGCTCACACCTTCAGATTTGTATTTTAATACACTTCAGTTGTTGATGACCTCGCTAAACTTAAGTCTGTGGTACGCTGCTAGTAAAAACCAGTTTTAAAATTACACTGTATTTCCACCCCCGAAGACCTTGCCCGAAATGTTTCAAAGCAAAAAAAAAAAATACTGCATTGTCATTTTGCTTTATAACTCTTTATGGGAATGGAAACACAGTGCAAAGTTACTGCGCGTAATGTTTCACTGTTTGTCCAAGCCTTTCAATAAGCCAAGTTCTGCTTTGCATATTATAAAGCTTCAAGCAATCAACAAAGCGACGGCAGCAAGATCGGCACTGGAAAAAATAATTAGCAGTTATGCGAACATCATTTACTGTCTAAATTTTCTCAGCATTTTAATTGATTTACCTTTTAATTTAAATTTTGTACGCGCACGTTTTGAATTTGATATTTGAAGGCTAAATGTTTCTGTTCTGTCTCAAATCCTTGAATTTTTTATTATTACTTTTCCTGTTGTTTTGTGTACAAAAGCGAATAAATGTGCAACAAAATGACAGCGAGCGCGCTGGGAAAGCCTTTTGTTGTTTTAATTTTCTCAGCATTTTAAATTTACCTATTAATTTGAACTTTGTTCGCGCGCTTTTTGAATTTGATATTACATGGCTAAAAATGTTTCTCAAAACCTTCGACTTCTGATTACCACATTATTGTATTTTTTTTGCATATAAAAGCGAATAAATGCGCAAAAAATAAAAGCAAGCGTGCATATGAAGCCTTCTGTTAGGTGCCACTGTTGCTGCCGTCTTCATTTGTGATTGCTTGTGCTCCAAAAGTTGAAAAAACATAAGGGGACAAATTTCAGACTCTTTCAGTAAGCAGTTTGTTTTTCATTAAACGGCATCCCACAAAATACATGCACATAGAAAAAAACCTAACCGAAAAAACATCACTATGCTATAAATCCGATGTCAAACTTCCGTGTGATCTTCTTCGCGGTCGTTTTTTGGCTTCACGACTTTGCGTGACGAGCCAAAATAACGGCCGAAAAAAAGACTCCAAGTTTCATACGAGTTGATGTTAATAAGAATTTCAGTTTGCACATGTATTCAGGAATTCCATTGTTACTGCAAAACGAACTGCTTATCTGAAGGCCTTTAGGTTACTGTGAACTTTCAGTCCCAAGCTTTAACATGTTATTTTCTTTCCTAACTGCTGCGGATTTTCTTTACCAACGGTTCTGAGAATTTGACAGTTGATCAAGACAAAGCCTCCCCTTTCACGATAATTATGTTATTTTCAACACCCTTCTGCTTGGTAATTTACTCAAAGAAGTAAAGATAAATAACATGTTGATCACTCTGGAATTGAAAAAGATGAGTGCAAGTTCTCAAAATCTCCCAACTTTACTTCCTCAAAAGCACAATAAATTTTCCACGCCCAGTTTTACTCAGTGCTTGTCAAACGTACTTTAAAACGCTGCGGCAGAAATTTTAGTGGTGACTCTATTTTAATCATTTCATTGTTGCTGTTGTTGTTGATGTTGTTGTGTAATTCTTTTTCCACTTTGCAAGCAGTAGACTGATTATATTGGCAGAATTAATTCAACGAATGTCAGAATGAGAGCCACAAGATTCATACTCGATGCCTTGTTGCTGTTTTCCACAAAGAGGTTTGAAGATTAGGCACGCAATCCAAATTGACAATCAATTAAAACAAATTAAAGGAATAATCCAGTTCACCCATGCCAAATCCTTTTTTCTTGTGATGAAAACTGTGTAGCCTAAATTTTCCCCGAACATGGGAATGAAAATGGCAGTGAATTTAACAATTTAGACATTTTATTCACTTAAACTGAGAAATCACCTTCAAGAATGGGAAGGTAAGTTACTGTAGTGAAGAATATCAGATATTCAAGCTTCAAAACAAAACAACAAATTAATTTGCCTACACCTGCAATTTTGCCTAAGAAAAAACGCTCCCCTCCTCCCACCCCTCACCCCCCCCCCCCCCCAATCAAACGTTCTCTTAGGTTGGCTGATGAGTTGATTGGTTTGATTGGTTGTATAACTATTGTAATCGTTGAAATAATTAGCGGCCAGCAAGAAGCACTACACTGCACATCATCAATGTGAAGTATATTCAGTCTTTCCTAAGACATATTTCCACGCTGGGAAATTGCTGGTTGAAGCAAGAAGAGATTTGAAATGCACTCATCAAGTTCACAGAAAACGAATATACGAGTCAGCACAGATATGCAATCTACTAACTATACCATTAAAATACAAATCCAAATAAGGCCACTGTGAATTGGTCAGACCCTCCAGCTGTCATACAGGTCAGTTCAAACATCGGTCTGTCTTTAAACATCAGACCATTCTGCACTGATTCTGGTCAGTCAGAATAAACATCAACGAACAGTCAGTTATTCAGTGTGACAAATCCTAACAACTTTGGAAATTTTTTCCATCAGCAAAGCAAGTGACTTTAACCGTCCTAGTCATCCTAGTCACCCTATCCATTACAGTCACCCCACCCCTCAGAGTCATACCAGTCATTCCAGTCACCATATTCGTCCCAGTAATCACAGTCACTCGAATCATCCGAGTCATACAAGTAACCCTAGTCATCCCAGTCATCCAAGTCGTAGTACTCATCCAAGTCAATCCAATGATACTAGTCCTCCCACAAATCCCAGTCAACTGTGTCATTCAAGTCATCCTAGTCCCCCCAATCACCCCAGTTACCCTAATCATCCCAGTCATTCCAGTCATCCGAGTCACCCTAGTCAATTTAAACATCCTAGTCATTACAGTCATGTTAGTAATGCCAAAAATCCAAGTCATCTTTGTCATCCCACCCCCCTCAGTCATCTGAAAAGTCAGTGTCATTCCAGTCATCAGTCATCCCAGTCATCCCAGTTGTCCTAGTCATCCTAGTCATCCCAGTCATCCCAGTTGTCCTAGTGACCCTAGTCATCCCAGTCATCCCAGTCGTCCTAGTGATCCTAGTCATCCCAGTCATCCTAATGATCCTAGTCATCCCAGTCATCCCAGTTGTCCTAGCGATCCTAGTCATCCCGGTCAAAAAAGTCGTCCTAGTGATCCCAGTCATCCCAGTTATCCCAATTGTCCTAGTCATCCCAGTCATCCCGGTCATCCTAGTCGTCCTAGTGATCCCAGTCATCCCAGTCATCCCAGTTGTCCTAGTGATCCTAGTCATCCCGGTAATCCCAGTCGTCTTAGTGATCCCAGTCATCCCAGTTATCCCAGTTGTCCTAGTGATCCCAGTCATCCCAGTCGTCCCAGTTGTCCTAGTGATCCTAGTCATCCCAGTCATCCTAGTCATCCCAGTCGTCCTAGTATTCCTAGTCATCCCAGTCATCCCAGTCATCCTAGTGATCCTAGTCATCCCAGTCGTCCCAGTCGTCCTAGTGATCCTAGTGATCCTAGTAATCCCAGTCATCCCAGTCATCCTAGTGATCCTAGTCATCCCAGTCATCCCAGTCATCCTAGTGATCCTAGTCATCCCAGTCATCCCAGTCATCCTAGTCATCCCAGTCATCCTAGTGATCCTAGTCATCCCAGACATCCCAGTCACCCTAGTGATCCTAGTGATCCTAGTCATCCCAGTTAACCTAGTTATTCCAGTCAACCAAGTCACCCTTGTCATCCCAGTCATCCTAGTCGTCCCATTCATCCCAGTCAACCTAGTCGTCCTAGTCGTCCCAGTCATCCGAGTCAACTCAGTCAACCCAGTCATCCCAGTCACCCTCGTCACCCTAGTCATCCCAGTCATTTTAGTTATTCTAGTCAGGTTTGTAATCCCACAAATCCTAGTCATCTTTTTCATCCCATGATCAATTATTAAGTCAGACAGTCATTTGAATAGATCAACATAGTAAGAAATTTGAAGGGTACAATATGGATTGCATATCTGCACTAACAGGTATTGTAGTATAATAACAAGCTTATAATAATAATAATAATTATTATTATTATTATTATCATTGTTATTATTATTATTATATCAGCAGAACTTGGCTATTGGTTTAAATGTTGTGACACAGTTGAACAAAGTCGATAAATGCTAATCCAGGAGAAAACTTATACACTGTAATGACCACGGTTTTTGCATTTAAGTTTTCTGGTTATGAGTACTTCACCAACAAGTGCATGTCTCTTTTCAATCACATCAATCAAATTATTTTTGTTCTTGAAACCAAAAAGATTTCAGTGTGTCTCAGCTTTCTTTCTATTGTGATTCCCTGCAGACATAAAACTAGCGATCACAAGCATTTATTTAATGTCAAATGAATAATTCATACAAAGTTCAACAGAAATGCTGAATGCATCCCTTAAAAATAATGATTTTATTTGCTTGGTCTTGAAGTACCAATTTTATTTATTCAAAAGTCAATAATAAAATTTTTTTTCAACCCTGTTGATTTCTTTTATACACTTTAGAAATGCCAGTCACTGAATCACCAACAGCTGTAGCTGTTCAGCACTACACTCAACTGGATGATCCTGAGTTCAATTTTTATTTTCACCATAATAATGTTGACCAAGCTGTACAACCGTACTTGATTTAATTTTATTTTGGAATTTTGCTCTTTTATGTTGCATTTCATTTTGCAGGTTTTTGTTTTGTTTTGTTTTTTTAGTTTTTTGCTGCTGCTGTTGTTGTTGTTTTATTGGAAAAAGTAAGATAATTTGATTAACTTCTACTCCCAAAAGTGGTACACTTGATGGTGAAATAACTGTGAAATGAAAGAATAAGGTACAATATAACTATGTTACGACAGCTTTCCCTGGACTAGCTTAATCAAACTTTGAAATCACCTGGCCAACAATCCTGTTTATCTGGTTCACTCAAGAGCTGGATTACAAAGCAAAACATAGAGCACATACGGTACTGAAGATAACAGAGGCTCTTTGCTCATGAAAGTCCTTATCCAGTCTTTCTGTGGCATCTGACCTGGAAACAAAAGTTTAAAATATTCAGTGACATTCATCAATAATTTTTAGAACAGACCAATTTCCACTACATTCAAACCTTGCTTAGTTTACAGACACCTGATTAGTTCGAAAAGCTTATTATTATGGACAGTTTTGCTACCGTCAGGTGGGTGTGTTCTTTTAATTCCTCTAGTTTATTTCTTTAGGTTTTTTCTCTGTACATTTCTTTGTTTTGTATTTATTATTTGGTTTGATTATGTATAGCTTTCTTTGGGTTTAATTGTTGTTATCAGAAACCTCTGTACAAGAAAACAGAAAATTGAATTCATTGGAATGGAGTAAAGAAGTTCATTTGTTTAGGGTGTAAAAGCTTTATTAAATTGACCCCTGCTTTGTGGACCCCAGTCAGTCACTAAGTCAGTAAGTCAGTCACTTGGTAAGTTACTCAGTTTAGTCAGCCGGTTATTCAGTCAGTCGATTAATCAGTCACTCAGTCAGCCAGTCAGATACCCAGTTGCACAGTCAGTCTGTCGGTCAGCAGGGGCACCCAACAACTGTTTTCTGTAAAATATCTGTTTGGAGAAGCAAAAATTGCCTAGAATTTTCTATAGCTTGAGGAAGGCTAAAAAATTCTAGATGACTGTTTCAGTCATGTTCAATTTTCGTAACATATCTAATAAATTCCCTATGATTTTCTAAAATTTAAATTTTCACATTTTAGTAACCAAGTTAGCCTATTTTTTGTAGAAAAAGGAAACCTAAAATTTTCAGATTAAAAATGCGATGGAGAGAGGAATCAGAAAAATTCTCACTTTTGTAAAATTTTTCTAAAATTTTTGGGAAAATAATATGGAGGCCCTTGTAATTTCGAAGAGACTCAAGTTGCCCTAGGACGACCGAACAGATACAAATTTTATAGCGCCACTTAGCATGCATTTCTAGAGATCTGAAAGTACTCTGGATAGCCTAAAAAGTGTTTTTGATGCATTTAGGTGGAAACCATTGTTGGGTGCCCCTGAGTCAGTTGCTCAATTAGTCGGTATCTTGGTACTGTAAGTTGCTCATTCAATCAATCATTAATTTTAGTCAGTTATATAATCAGTCATTCCATCAACCAGTCAGTCAGTTACAAGCAGACAAAGGAGGATTATATTACCATCTTCCTGGCATGCATTGTGGTCAAACCATATTATCAACGGCCAAATCCTTGCGCATGACTTATTTCAAAGTGTCGCTGCACAGGAAAAACAAGGGCACAAGAGAGATACAAAAAATAATCCAGTATACTCCACATAAACTGTATCAATCACACAATAGAAGCATTTAACAAGATAGCTACAGATGCCCTTCTCAGGTCTAAGATTTTGTTTACCGTTTAAATTCTCCATTGAGAATGTTTGACTGCTTGTAAATAAAAGCTGATAAAGCCTTGTTACTGGAGTCCACAAAAACTCAATAATACTTCTCAAACACTGACGAAGCAATTTGTAGTGAAATATGCATTGAATATCAATGAATATCAATATCAGGTATCAAAGAATCTGGCGGTAAGAAACTCAGTACGCAATTTTTAATACATTCATAATTAACATGATCAGTTGATATATCTTTCTGAGCTGGTGTATAAACTGACATGTATGCACCTTTCACAGCTTCAAACACTGTTGACTTCCAACACTACTGCCACAAAACAGTTAAGTTTTACAGATACAGTCAATCTCCTGTCTGAATATATGGACAAGTAAATTAATGCTTTTTCATTGGAAACTTGTTGAAAATATTACCAAATGCACTCCGCACACAATATGAGCTTGTTTCTCATCATAACAGATAGCACTAAAATACTCCACGCTTATAGATGAAATTTTTCTGGGAAAATGTAGAGTCAAAAGGAGTCGACTGGGTTCTTTACAATGTTTCAAGTATAATAGAGTGGCTTTCTCTCTCAATTCTGAATTGACTCCTCGTTTCATCACCAAATAAATAATTCAAAAATACCATGTATACAACAGATAGGCAGCGACACATGATCAGAGAAAGGTCACACCGTCAAATCTTACAAAAAACAGCATAATTTAATTGCAAAATCATTCTGTCATCCTAATGAAAGATGCGAAATTATGCTAAAACTTACTTTACCTCTCTATCTTATCCGTAAAGAAGCAAAAATTTCTCAGAAACTTTAGGTAAAATTCATGTTTTCATCTCACAGACCGGAAAAATCATGCCATAATAGGCACAAGGCACGCTGGGAAGATGGTAATATCCTCCTTTCAAGTAGACAGTCAGCAAGTAACAGTTTCTCAGTCAGTCAGTCAAAATGGTTAATCAGTCAGTTGGTCAGTAAGTAAGTCAGACAGTCACTTAGCTAGTTCCTCAGTTAGTAAGTCAGTTGCTCACTCAGTCAGTTAGTTAGTCACTTAGTCATGTTGATTTGTCAGTCTGTCAGTCACATTGCCAGTCAGTTAGTCAGTACATTGCTTGGTTCAGTCCGTCACCCAGTCAGTTACTGAGTTGCTCTGTCTGTCAGTCAGGCAGTAATTCAGTTCCTCAGTTAGTCGGTCACTTGGTCAGTTTCTTGGTCAGTCAGTCACTTATGCAGTTGAGCATCAAGATCATTATTAATTACCCTTAAAGGCAAAATGTCTTTTTTTAATTTGTTGCTGCAATTTGTAAACCAGTCTGACTCTTCTTTTTCATTAATGAGGGTTATAAGGGATAACAAGGAATTACAGGGGGTTAAAGGGGTTTGTAAGGGTTCAAGGGGGTCAAAAGAGAATACAAGAGGTTACTATACATATACGGAGGGTTACAGCTGGTTGAAGGGGGCTATTACTAGTGGTTACAGGGTTTCCCGGGAATTACAGGTTGGTTTTATTTATTTTGGAATTATTCTCTTATATTTTACATTTTATTTACAAAACGTTTAATTTTTCAATTTTTCTGTTTTATCGGAAACAGTTATTAAATATTGATAAAATTCTTATCTCCCAACTGTGGTACACTAGATGGTGAAATAACTGTCAAATGAAAGAATTTAAGGAAAATGGTATAACTTGATGAAACTTTTAACCAAACAGTTATGTTTATCTGGTTCACTTAAGAGCTGGATGAAAACACAAAACATACAAGTACAGCACTTACAGTATTGAAGATAACAGAGGTTCTTGGCTCGTAAAGGTCCTTGTGCTGTGTTCCTGTGGCATCTGATCTGGAAACAAAAGTTTAAAATATTCAATAAAGCACTTCAGTTGTTTTCAGAACAGACCAATTTCCCATTACACTCAAACCTTGTCATACAGATGCCTGCTTAGTTTGGAAAGTTTATTATTACGGACAGTCTGGTTTGTCCCTCAGCAGGGAAACAAAGCCCTTACACGTTCACTAACTTCAACCTGCTCAATACAAACAACCTGTTACTATGGAGACTTTCTTAGTACCCATATTAAAAAGGTTTGACTGCATCACATTTCATGAGTACCAGTGAGCAACCATGTTGGAATAATTTAGCACACACTGTATGATTGCCCACCCCTTGATTGAACTAGCAAATGGCACTCCTGCTTTGATTTCTGTACCCTCCCCTCCTTACACACTAACTCAGTCAGTTGATCAGTCAGTCTGTCAGCCAGAGGACTAGCCAGTCAGTTGCTTTTTCAGCTCAGTCAGCCAGTTGGTTTATTGCTTGAGGTTAGTTAGACACTTGATAAGGTGTTCAATCAGTCTGTCATTTTGTCAGTTATTCAATCAGTCATTCCGTCAGCCAGTCAGTCAATCACTTAAACAATCAGCCAGTAACTCAGTTACTCAGCCAGTCAGTAAGTTGGACAGTCAGCCAGTTAGCCAGTTACTGAGTTGCTCAGTTATTTAGTCAGCTGATTAGTAAGTATTACATTAGTCAGTCTTTCTGTCAGTCAGTTGTTCAGTTTGTATGTCAGACAGTCAATTAGCTAGTTTCTCAGTTAGTAAGGCATGGGTCGCACTTGGCAAATTTTTGGGAAAATTTGTTTACCTTGCGGTAGAAATCTGTCATCAGTGGACATTGCTAAGTGCGACCCCGAGTTTTCAAGTTAGAAAAAACTTTGAAAATCGGCAAAAACATCAAAGACGCCGTAGTGCTTGGGTGGGGCAGGCAGATTTTGGAAAACTCGAGCTAAACAATAGGAATCACAGCGGTAACTGTCAGGGCCTTGTCATGAACGTGATCCATTTGAAACACGATCAATTTAAAATAAACTCGGTCGAATTTTCAGACCTTCACGAAGAGGCTTCTACTCGGCTATCCTTCGCCATTTCAAGTTTTTTTTCGAAAACTCTCTACAGGCAAGGACTTCACTTGCTTATAAACCTTCGCTATTTTAAGGTTTTTACGGGAACTAGCTCTATTGAAGGCGAACCAGTTGGGTTCCCGTCTACACAAGCAAACACTTCACAGGCTTGTTATTCTCCAAGCCAAATGCACTATTCATATCCAAGCACTTTCTGGTCTTCTTTATCTGTTCCATACTCCTGAAACTGGGAATGGAGGAAAAAGATCCTTCGACAAAGGTTCGGACGAAGAAGAGAAAAATGTTTTCTGGTATCTGGTGTTCTTAAGTTCTCACTGTGTCAAAGCAAAAACTATTAACTCCCACTAATGCGACCCTCCTCGGTTGGACTTTAAGTTTTCTTTTCAGGTTGCGGTTTTGAATTTTTGTGGTTTTTTAGCCAGCAAAGATGAAAACTTTTCCCAAGTGTGACCCATGCCTAAAGCAGTTTCTCAGTTAGTCCTGAGTCAGTCAGTCAGGAGGTCAGTTACTCAGTTTGTCAGTTTGTCAGTTTGTAAGTCAGTCAGTTACTAGGTACACGTAAGTCAGTTGCTCACTCAGTCAGTTAGTAACTGTTACTCAGTTAATTTGTCACTCTGTCAGTCAGGTGGCCAGTCAGTCAGTCAGTTACTTGGTACACGTAAGTCAGTTGCTCACTCAGTCAGTTAGTAACTGTCACTTAGTTAATTTGTCAGTCTGTTAGTCAGGTGGCCAGTCAGTTAGTCAGTATGTTACATGGTCAGTCAGTCTGCCAGTCAGTTAACTAGTCAGTAGGTCAATAAATCAGTCAGTTACTCAACAATTCAATCAATGAGTCAGTCAGTCAGCCAGCAAGTCAGTCAGTCAACATGTTAGCCAGTCAGTCAGTCAATCAGCCAGTCCATCAGTAAGCTAGTCAAATTGACAGCCACTCAATTGGCAAGAAAGCCCTCCAGTCAGTCAGTACAGCAAGTCAGCTAATCAATCAGTCAGTTTTCCAGTTTGTCAGTCAACTGTAAGTCAGTCATTCAGTAAGTAAATTAGTAAGTCAGTCAATTACAGTGTTGTCAGTCAGTCAAGAACAAGTCAGCCATTTTGTCAGTTAATGAGTCAGTCAGTCACCAAATAAGTCAGTCAGTCCATCAGTCAGTTATTTAGTCAGTTAATCCATCAGTTAATCAGTAATGTAATCTGCAGTAAGTTAGTTAATAAGACAGTTGGAGAGTCTGTCAATTGGTCAGGTAGTCAGTCATGTAAACAGCAAGACAGTCATTAAATTAGTCAGCTAGTCGCTCATTTAGTCAGTTGGTCAATCAGCTAAGGAGCACCCATTCAAGGAAAAGGTCAATCAGTCAATAAATCAGTCCACTCAAATGGCATCATGTACATTGCAGAACTATAATAAATGATTAAAAGAACTTGGCGTTTTATACTAACATTGTAGAACAGCTTGTTCAAAGTAGATCGCGTGTGGATTGGCATTTGTCAGAAAAAACTCTAATTATTTTAAGATTTGATTTTAACTGTGCGCATGTGATTATTTGAAACAAATACGCTAGAAAGAAAAAAACCTAAAGCGCTTAATACTATCATAATGCCAATACTACAAAATAATTTCTAAGTGAATTTGAAAATGAACAATTTCTTAACTCTCATTTGCACTGTACACTCTGGCCTCAAACTGTCCTAGAGTTTTTAGCTGTCCTTCATGAAAAAATCAAAACAAACATTCATTTGATTTCAATAAATACATTTAAAAATCTGTTTTATATTCTTCCTTTGAGTTTGAAAATTGTTATGAATTTCTCTCTTCTCAATAGTAAATATTAACAACAACAAGCCAAGTCACTCAAGTAGTCTTTTCTTTCACTTGTCTATTATATTTAGACATGTATCTCTCATTAATACAGAGACACTAAATTTGAAACAGTTTTGAATTTGTGTTAAATTAGGCCAGGTATGGCCACTAAAAGTTGATGAAACTGTACGTCTATCTTACTTTAAACAAGCTGCACAACTTCAGTTTATCTGGTTCACTCAATAGCTGGATTACAAAGCAATCTATAAATCACTTACAGAACTGAAGATAAGCTCAAAATCCTGGCTGTTGACGTCTTGACACATCTGCAGGACAAATCTGATCTGAAATGAAAAATCAGTCATTTTGATCAGCAATCGCAGTAATCTTGATTCACATCATGAAGGCATTAAAATTAATGCCTTTTCTTAGCATGAATCTCAGTATATCAGCTAGCCAGTCAAGTCAATTAGTCAATGAGCTAACCAGAAAGTCAAGCAGTCTATCAGCCACAGTCAGTCAGTCAGTCAGCCAGTCAATTGGTCAGTAAGTTGGTAAGCAGAGAAGTCAGTAAGTCAATCAGCAAGTCAGCCACCAGTCAATCAGTCAGTCAGCGGATTAGTTGGAGTTGTGTGAAAGTTAACCAAAACACAATGACTGAGAGTTTCTTACGTAACAAAGGCATACAACAAGAGTATGGCTTAAGCCCAGTGTTATTTTTGTGAGACTCATAATCTGCAAGCCGTTTTTTTATCTTCATATATAGTACACAAAATGACGGTTGTGGTCCCAGGCGTTCTTAGCGGCAAGCATGGAAACTGCGAATAAGTATCATGACGACTTTCATTGTATGCAAATGAGACTCGTGAAGAGCATATGGTTTATTTTCGGCAATGATTGAGGTGATGCGTGTGGTTGATCACGTTCTAGTATGGCTTTTTGGCAATGATGTAATTTTCCCCGAATCACCCTTGATTTTCGTGTATTCATACACGCATAGCCGGACGTGAAAATATTATAGCAGGGGAAATCCTGTTTTGTGCTGTATTGAGGCATTACGTTTCTCACAATATTGACGCAAGTACTGGAACTCTACAATACATGTACATTCAACATTGCGGACTCACTTTGTTGTATAAATATATTTAATTGATAGATTTCTGCCGTTTTTAAGATGCAAAGTCCCGTTGCACTTCATAAATACTTGATATATCAATGATTTTTAACCTTCAACTACTAGACGCAACTTCAACTAGCCATCTGATGTAACATATGTGTCATAGATGTGTTTACAGGTGTAGAATTGTGCTTGACTGTCACGCACACAACTTGCAGCACTTCATCGGCCAATGGAAACTACTAGTCTACAAATTGAACTAGACTATTTATTTTCGAAGTTCTCTAGTATGGGAAATGTGTATTTATTTTTCACACTGACGTCTTCATTGATGTTTCCTTGACAGGGTTGTCACTAAGATTTCAAGTTGCCGCGTATTTGTTGTTAGTAGCCGGGGAAGTCGCAAGCAGTCATGGAGCCCCTTCCCACCCCCCCCCCCCCCCCAAGAAGGTTTTGAAGTGCAGCTTTTACCGTTTTCGAAAAGGCATTACCGCCCCAAAAAAGCAATCTTCATCAAGAGTACAGCTATCATTAGCGGTTTTATGATGATCACGTCTTTATTAGAGAAAACTACAGCATTCTGACACTAAAATAATAGTTAAATTACTTTACGTAAAGGCTCGTTGGAGGGTTTTTTTAGCGGCTGCCAAATGGGAGTGTACATGTAAGCACCGGGCCTAAAAAAAAAGGACAGGTTGGCACCGGTCACGTTATCCGCTCAGTCTTATCTTCACGCAGACAAGGCACATGCTGGCCAGTGAAGTGTTAAATCACAACGATACTTTACAAACGCTAAAAATGTTGAAAGGACAATCGATTCTTATACGGGGCAAATGAATTAACATGCACTGTAAAATCAATTGTAAATCCTCATAATTATTTTAGTTATACGTAAGGACGAAACAACTTACGGAAAACAAAAGTGAAACTAATATTGCAAATGAATTAACCCACGCAGAAGCGGAAAGAAGAAAAGCGGACGATGAATGTACGAAAAAGCATCATAAACATAAGGTTACTATGGCTTGATGAAAAATAAAAGTATGATAAGGCTAAAACAAGCGAAACGCAGGAAAAATCGCGGGATAAAATATGGCAAAACTAAACTGCACAACTGGTGACATTAGTGGTCTCAAATTTATGAACGAAACATCACTTAACATACGGAGAAACTGACCTATGGAAAAGCGTTTAAACGACAGGGATAATACTTTATAAACGACGCTGAGATGTCAAAACGAGACTCAAGGAGAAGAATGTAAAAGTAATGCTAATACTTAACTTCCCTTTTATATATAACTTCTTGGAAGTAGAACTAAGAGCATGTGATCATGGCCTGCGGACAATGATCGAATATTTCCCGTTGACCGTGCGTTATTTTATATACTCGATACCTAAAGTTAAATGTAGACCTGGTCACTTAAATGTTTACATATTAAACATGGCAATCAGTCATAGTCTTCATCTTCAAAGCCTTCATCATAATCCTAATTATCATCAACATCAGCATCAGGGAGATTTAACCCTCGGATGATGCCTCAACTTGTGATGTCAACAGAGATCTGCTCAGGTCTTTCATCGTGAACAAAGAGTGCAGAATCCTTTGCCACTTCTTCGACATGTTCAACACAAACCCTACACAACAGTTGAAACTAGGGACTTTTAGCATCGACAAAGGTAACGGCAGCGAAAACGTCACTTTTAAAAATGAATTGGCGTTTTTTCCAACTTTGTCGCGTTTATTTCAATTCGTTGAAAATAGCTAATGTAGGCCAATTTCCCTGGAGTTGATTTCTTTGGGCGCACTCAAGTTTAGAAGGAGAAAGAAAAGTTTGTCGTCGCTTGTTTTACGTCCTCCATAAAACGTGAAACTAGGCATTTTCACGTCGTAGTCGTGCAGTAACGGCAAAGAAATGTACAAAAAAACGTGATGCACGTGCAAACTAGTTTTTTTGCTCAATGAACCTATTGCTTTTTTGACGTTCTCGTTGCCGTCGCCGTCGTCATTGCTAAAACTCCCTACTGAAATTTCGCGAACAGAGAGTTTTCGCACATGTGTACTAGTACCAAATCTAAGTCAGATGTCTTTTTCCGACGTTTCTTAGTTTTTGCACGCGAGTATTTCAGATTACTTAAACCTGCTGCAGATGAAACTCGCATTTAGTTTGATGGATAGTCTTTGTGTGTTTCAAAGGTGTGCTCTTTTGGTTTAATTTAAAGACGAAAGTAGCCAGGGGCCATGCTCTGAGTAGCCGGGGGAAATCCACAACCCTGCTTGATGTCATAGATTTGCAAGGTCTCGATCCTTGCCTTGTGGTATTGCCTTTGATTGTGAAAGATTGCTGGAAATTACAGCATTATTGCCTAGACATCATCGGAAATTTTCGCTTTGGATTTATAAACTGTAACGATTGAACTATGATCTTTTTCCAGTTTAAGTTTAGTCTGACTATTCTACCAGTATGTACCATAAGGCAGTCAGTAGTTACTGACGAAGTGACCTATGCTGAGCTGCACACCATCCTTTGAAACATTTTCGCGATTATCCCAATTCGCCAAGTTACTTAAAAGAAGGGAATTTTGTTTCAAGCTGAAGAGAGGTGACTGCGCCCAATTTCCGACACTGACGTACAACAATTAATACAAAGAAGCCTCTGAGAAGCGGGGGGCAGAACAGGGATATCTGCGCTGCTCCTCTGCAGACGTTTCTAACCTAAGTTAAACTACCTATGCAACACAGGCTACAGTTCACCAAGTACTCAAGTATTAATGCAGTATCGGTGGAATGTCAGTAGCCTATCGATCGACATTTCGGCTGACAATCGGACAACCACAATCGGCCGACATATCGACCGACACTCGACCAACCAATATAACCGATATGTCAGTCAATATATCAAACAACACATGGGTCACTTTTTGGGTCAATATATTGTAATAGACCGATATGTCGACCGAGGGGTGCACAAATTAGGCAAGATCCAGAAATTGTCAGTCAGTCAATAAATCAGTGCACTCAAATTCAGGAATCAAAGCAGAACTTGGCATTATATACTTATTATCTAACAATGTGGCACAGCTTGTTCGAAGCAGATTGTGTCGCTACTCCAAGTGCACACTGCTACTCCGTATTAGTCAGTCGAAAGGTCGTTTAGTCAGTCAGCAGCTCAGTCAGTAAGCCAGTTTGTCAGTCCGTCAATGAGTCACTTAGTTAGTCAATCAGTCACTCACTCAGCATGTCAGCCAGTTAGTTATATTCAGTTAGTCAATAAGGCAGGCATTTAGCAGGTCAGCCATTCTGTCAGTCAGTTGGAGACAATCAGTCAGTCAGTCAGTCAGTAAAAAAACTCAGCCATTTAGCCAGTCACTGAAACAGTCAGCCAATCAGTCACTCAGCAAGTCAGCCAGTCAGCAAGTCAGTTAGACAGTCAGGCAGTCCATCAATAAGTCAGTCAGTTGGTTGGTCAGCCAACTGTAAGTCATCTATTTAGTCAGTTAGTGAATCAATTCGTAAGTCAGCCAGTCAGCCAGTTAGTCAGTCAGTTAGTCAGTCACTTAGTTTGGCAGTTAGGGAGTCAGTCAATCAGACAGTTAGTTCGTCAGAAAATCAGCCAGACAGTCAACCAGTTAATCAGTTAGTAAGTTGGTCAATCAGTTAAATGAATTAAACAGGCCACTCTGAAAACTGTCAGTCAGTCAATAAACCAGTCCACTCAAAAAATATCATGTACATTTCCAAACTATACTAAACCAGAACCTAGTATTACATACTTGTTATTTAACAATGTGGCACAACTTGTTCAAAGCAGATTGTGTCTACTCATAGTTCCCCTCTACTAACTATGGTCTACTACAGGACAAATTGCTATTTGTCAGAAAAACTTTAAATTGAACCTAAATATTTAGCAAGTTTAAAAGAAATTAATGAACTTGATACCATCAATCAAGAATTAATTCCATAGTGAATGTGAATCTGAATTTGAAAAATGTACTCTTTTACCTCAAACAGTCCTAAAGATTTTAGCTGTCTTGCATTAAAATATCAAAAGACACATTCATTTATTATAGATATATACACAAAAAATTGAGCAATTAACAAAAACATTTTATATTCTTTCTTTGAGTCTGAAAATGTTGTTGAATCTCTTTCTCAATTTGCAGTAGTAAACAAGATACAGCTTGCCACATATTGACAGAAATCAAGAAGAAGTCAAGTCACTCAAAAATATTTTTTTCCTTCACTAGTGTATGTTTTATTTTACAGATACATTAAATTCGAAAACGTTTTGAGTTTTGTGTTAAATTAGGCCAGGTACATCCCCCCAAAACGCACGAAGCCATGCCTCAATCTTACTTCAAACAAGCTGTACCAGCAGTTTAGTTTATCTGGTTCACTCAGGAGCTTGAATACATAGCAATACATACAGCACTTACAATGCCACAGATAATAAGTTCAAAATCCTGGCTGTTGAAGTCTTGACACATCTGCAGGACCCATCTGATCTGAAAAAAAAAAATTGATCATCTTCATCAGCAATTAGCAATCTTGTTTCTTCAGGGACAAACTCTAGGGTTGTGTTAGATTGGGAAGTCCGGATTTAGATTTTGAAATCCGGATTTCGGATTTTGCAAATATATCGAACGCGAAATCTGAAAATGGATCTCCCCTCTAGTTCTTATCATCAACTTCATCTCCCAAAATCTCAAACCTTCACCCCGCAGCCCCCCCCCCCCCACCCCCCTTCCCACTCCCAAGTCAAAGGCCTGGCTACCAAGCATACAAATAAACTGCTACATTGTACTTGCACTTTTAATAAGACCTTATAATTAAAAAGACCAATTTGCGAATAAAACCTTCATACGCTGTTGGAAACGCACCGATTTTCCCTTAAAAATCAAAGTGTTGAAAACTTCCTCAAGGGGGAGGGTGAACTATTGAAAGAGTTGTGCATAAGCCTGATAAGCAATATTAAGCACATGAGCTTCGAGGGTGAGGGTCAAGATCTTACCGAATGCAGAGTAAACCATTACCACAAGCACTCCTAAAACTGTTTTAAAAGATAAATAATACAGTTCTTACTGTTTGATCTACCTATAATCGCTACTAACCTGGAAAAGTAGATGAAAAACGAGAGAAAAACAACCATGCCTTCCGCGCGCCATCTTTGAATGAGTGTTAGTTCCCAGTGCCCCAAAACTTCAAAAATGCGCGGTATCCTTGCTCCAAACGGAAAAATAGGGCCCCGGTGGGTGCATGTGTTTGTTGCTAAAAAAAGCACAATAGATTTTATATCTTTTTAGCGACTTCGTAGCTCAAATTTGAAAAAACAAAAAGTCCATTAATTAATGGGAATAAACTTTTAGCTGGGTTGGTTTGACAGAAGAGACTGAAATACGAGGACTGTAATAGCAGAAAAAGCAAACAATAGTGGGTGCTTGCTCGCTCTGGTGTTTTCTTTCTTTTTTGTTTCGTTTCGTTATTTTCTGGATTTAGTTAGAATAACGAATTAGCGGCGTCAATGAGGATAAAAAACCGTTAATTGAATTGTTTTTGTCCTATTTTGACTTGGCATCTCACTGTTGTAGATGCCGCTGTTTAACTAGTGATTGAATCGTACAAGTTCATATCTTTAGAGATTCTGTCATTTCAGTCTTTTTTTCTTTTTCTTTTTACCTTTTGCTGTACCGTCCTGAACTCGAATAATCGCCCCGGCGCTAATTAAATTTTTTCACACCTAAAATTCGCCGCTTATTGGAGGACGACGATTATTTGAAAGTTGGACGGGAAAAGTAATTGTTTTCACTAGGTATTATAATTATCCGTATTAAACTTACAGAATTTTAAAATGGGACCGGGTCGCGGCGCATATTCAGGTGCATAGCTTATAAACTAATTATTATCCCAAATGCGGCGCTTATTCGAAGGCGGCGCTTAAGCACTTAAGCGGGGCGCTTACTGGCCATTGTCAGCGCGTGCATTCATTCTCCATTGTTACATCACAAAAAAACTACTTAAGTTGTAACGAAAATTTCACCTGCTTTGACGGTTCGTACTTGATGGTTCGTGCACCTTGACATATTGTATATGTTGTGGTTCAATTTTATCCTTGGTTTACATTTCATTTCCCTTTGTTTCTAACTCATTATCATACATTATCATACCCAAAAACAAAGGAAAATAAAATTTAAACCAAGGATAAAATTGAACCACAACATATGCATTCAAAGAAGAGAGAAGAAAAACAGGCAATCAAAGAGGGTAAGTACATTTCTACCGGAATGACTCACATTTTTACATCGGAAATCTCACCTTTTTGAGTGGGAGCCGGTGGAATGAATCTTTGAATTTCATCGATCCTCTGTGATAGTTTCAAACGAATTTTTTGCTGTTGAAACAACAACAAAAATAGGGGCGATAATATTCCCTAGCTTTTTTTGTTCCCTTTTATACGTTTAAAAAGCGCCTTACCATTGATTACGAGAACAGACGACAGAACCGCATTGCCTGTCATTAAAACTAGTTTGTATGTTAGTTGTTTTCCTTTCAAGCAATTACCGCTACATGTGTTTCCGTTACGCAAAACCAAAGAACCTACAAAGTTTTTCAATAGTTTAAAGAAAACCTATATATTACGCAATACCGTCAATTTTTTGAAGTTGCAAGATCAAACAATGAAGAATTCGGACGACTTTACGGACACTTGCATTGCAAACAAGTAACCTTGTTCTCAAGCATTATATCTTCCTTTTGTCGGACATACTTTAAGATGCGTTAAAAAATTAAAAAGGCTTTATTGTCTCTAAAATATTACTTCCTCTGAAAGCACGATAACGGTAGCTGGTGACCAGAACTACCCGTGTTTTCCTGCTAATTACTCGGTTTACGGGAATGTTTCAACTTTTCCTTTGAAAACATAGTTTCCGCCCCTTTTAAAAACGTCGATCACGTGACTGTTGATGTTGTTTTAAGTTATCAGGGATCTCAACGCCTTATAGAGAGGAGAGGTATGACGTCACGTCACCATGGTAGCACTATTTCTGGATGACAACAAAACCAACGACGACGGCGACGGAAGAAGTACGGCAAAAAAGTAGAAGCTTTTTTATTCACAAAACCACAAATTTGCACGTGCATCACGCATTTTTGTACATTTCTTTGCCGTAGTTGCACCCCCGCGAAATGAAACTTCCTAATTTCACACCCTCGCTTTATGAAGTCGGTGTTGTCTTTTTGCTCTTCTAAACTTAGATACGGTCCTTTCGGATTCAACCCGAGAAAATTTCGCCAACATTTGCCAAATTAAATGAAATTAAATAAGATCGATGAAGTTTAAAGCCGTGCGAATTCACTTTGTAAGTGACGTTTTCGTTTGTTGTCATCCAAAAATTTTGCTACCATGGCAACGTGACGTAACGACTTCTTCTCTCTATTCGAAACATGTTTAATTAAACCAGGTTCCAGCGACAGAAAAATACATTGGTCTAATGGCCGACTGTCTCAAGATATAGGGTCTCTTTAAATACATAAAGATAGTCTCTGAACACAAGGCAACTTATTTTTTAACCTTAAATGCAGTCCTTCGGAATTCAACTCCAGAAAAAATTCACCACCATTTGACAAGCAAAACGACATGGAATTCACATTTTTAGAGACGTTTTCGCCACCGTCGTTGCTTGACTTCGCAATTGTCAACTGAGGGTCGATGTTCGCAAAAGCTGCCTTTTAACCTTTGTGTCACAGAAGGCATCCGAAATGGCTTAACACGATAACGTAAAATATTATCAAGCTTAACGGCTTAACCCTTCTATTTTGTCCACCCCAAATTTTGCATAACCATTCTTTTCAGTTTCTCTTGGGACTTAGAATCGTCCCAAGATTTTGGGGGGACTTTATGGTATTTTCTAAAGTGGCAAATATAGAGTTCTAAGATGCGACGACATGCCCTGGAATGCTAATTTTTGGTAAGTAGGCCTCTTGGATGTTGTTCTTTCAAAATATCCTGACAAATCCTATAATTTCACAAATTTAATTTTTATGACGTCATAAATCCAAAACTCTATTGGGAGACTTTTTTAAGAATCACACCTTTTTTGGCGACTGGCCTTTGCTGGGACAACCTGAAAAGTATTGACAACAAGACTTTGAAAGCCATTACACTGAGCCAAAATAAGATGATTTACAAACACATCTTTATTTCATATAATCAAAACAAAGGCATTCTTGGTATTGGCACGACGGCGTTAGACAGAAAACATCTTCAAAAATACACTTACGATTTACCTTGTACCTGGATGTTCTCTTTAGTTAAACAATTCATTCTTCATATAACGTAAATCCTCTATAAAACCCCTACCATTTCAAATTAACTCCCCCTTTTCTACCTTTTTTTTAAGCCCCCCCCCCGCCCCGCCCTCCCTCGCCCCTTACTCTTCAGAACCAAATTAAAAAATGATGGACAGTATTAGTTAATCACTATTATAACACTTCATTTGGACTGCTCCCGTTTGGTTTGACCTTCTGCTACATGACCTTCAATGTAACGTGCTTGAGCTTTTCAACTTTGCATTCTAGTTCTTTGATACCATAACATCTTCTGCTTTGTTGGTTGTTTCTTTGTTTCCTTGTCTAAAACAGAAAAAAGGGAGCCGTAACTCTAATCTTTTTCTTCATTGTTTTGCTGAAGGTAACGGTAATTCGTTTTGTTAAAGTAACCACCAGCCCCGACCCCCCCCCCCCCCACCCACCACCTCCCTCACCTCTAACGCGCTTAATATAAATAAGCCCCCCGGTGTGCTTTATAGAGGATTTATGGTAAAAGAAAAATCTATATAATAAAAAGATGAATTAATATATCTTTGAGTTTTAAACTGGAAACTTCACGCCACATCGAACTTACGGAATTACTTAAATGAGAAAATATTCTTAGAACACTACAAATAGTAACAGCTTTGTTAAACGTTTCCACTTACAGGGTATAGAAATTACCAAAAGTATAAAAATATATCTGAGTCTTTAACACTGAGCTTTAAGCCACATCGACCGTACGAAATTACTTGAATTAGATCATATTCTTAAAACTACACATAGAAACAGCTTTGTTGAAAGTTAACACTTACAGTGCATAGAAACAGCTATGTTAAACGTTTACACTTACAGTGTATAGAAAGTACCAAAAATATAAAATAATTATGGCTCTTGAAAAAATATACTATATCTGAGTTATAATCCCTAACCTTTACGTCACACCGACCTTTCGAAATCACTTGATTGAGATAATATTCTTATTACACTACAATAAAAACAGCTTTTTTTGAAAGTTTACACTTACAGTGTATAGAAACAGCTATGTTAACCGTTTACACTTACAGTGTATAGAAAGTACCAAAAATATAAAAAAAGTACTATATCTGAGTTATAATCCCTAACCTTTAGGTCACACCAACCTTTCGAAATCACTTGATTGACATAATACTCTTATTACACTACAATAAAAACAGCTTTCTTGAAAGTTTACACTTACAGTGTATAGAAACAGCTATGTTAAACGTTTACACTTAAAGTGTATAGAAAATACCAAAAATATAGAAAATATACTATATCTGAGTTATAAACTCTAACCTTTAAGTCACACCGACCTTTCCAAGATGATCACTTGATTGAGATAATATTCTTATTACACTACGATAAAAACAGCTCTCTTGAAAGTTTACACCTAAAGTGTATAGAAATTACCAAAAACATAGAAAAATATATCTGAGTTATAAAATCTAAGCCTTAAGCCATATGAACCTTACGAAATCACTTGAATGAAATAATATTCTTAGAAAAACTACAATTAGAAAATCACAGTGTATAGAAATTATCAAAAATATAAAAGGGATGTATCTCGGAGTTGTAAGCCCTAATCTTTAGGCTATGTGGACCTCAAAAATAACTTTAATTAGATAACATTCTTAGCCTGCGGGCAAGCTCTCCATTTGAGAATACTCGCTATTTCGCTCGCACGGTACAATATCCTATGATTCTCAACTACTTCAGGGCAACTCAATTTATGCATAATTTACAAGCTAACAATATTAAGAATCTACGTATCCATTCTCAAGCAATCTAAATAAGTAGTGGTCCCGATTTTAACTAAACAAGAAAATTAAAATGCTTGTAAATGGCCGACTGGTTTCCTCCTGCCAGTTGGTTCGATTTGGTTTTTCTTTTTAATTACTTGAGCGGGGTGCTTAATTAGCTGAAGCAACTAAGGGTTTATCCACATTTTAAACAAAGCACATAGGTTTATGAACTTTTTAACACAGCCCCTTTCCGGCTGTTACATTTTAACTCCCACATTAAAATTCCATTTACTTATTCCAAGTAAGAAAACGTGTTGTTTTTGCATTAAAATCCTCCTCCTAATTAACTCTCCCAGTAACTTTGAATCCTGCGAGCTGATAGAACTCAGCAACGCACATTAATTATCCTGTGGCATTCGCTTGCACTACTCTTCAGTATTAGTTTCATCCCACGCAATTTACCTTTAAAGACCGGGAAGGTTTTGTTATTTTTTTTCTTTCAGTGTGTACCATCAGAAGGAAAAGCATATCATCCTGACATTTCTTGTTTTCTTCCCTTTTGTACTTAATGTAATGTACGTGCTATGCTTGGAAACAAAAATAATCTGGTGATACAGGAGGCTCGTAAGAAAATCACCCGGTACTCCCAAGGATGCGAGTGCTCCCAATAATCTGCTACTAAAATACCACATTTGGCTATATACAACACAACCACTGCTGTCAAACCCTTCTAATATTTTACAGCTTATCGGCGATTACGGGAATCCCACAATCGCATAAGACTTGATAAAGTTCTCCCACCGACATGTAACGCTGATTCGCGACAAAGCCTAAGAGAGCATCAACTGGATTCATGTTACGTTCGTCAAGGAAACGGATCTCTTCATTATTCAAACCCAGTTTCTCAGCAACAAGCTTCCACTTATCGCCACCCGCAACTATAATGGAGAGAAATCGAAACATAAACGTCTTCAAAAGGTTCGTTATGCAGTGTTACGTAGCATTTACAGCAACAACTGTCCAACAAATACCTAATCCTAAACCTAACCTTATCTAACCACGGTAGGGTAAGCCAGCGGGATATAATGGAGTTCTTCGAGCCTGGGGGATGAATCAATACTCGGCCAAGCCTTTGTCCAACACACGGCTAGATCCTTCAGTACGAGACGTCAAAACAATATTCTAAATTTATGCGAGTACTGAGACAAGACTTTCGCTTTATTTAAGAAAGCATTTTTTTTACAGACTAATGTCCCATTCATACCACCTAAACGTGTTTAATAAAACCTGATTATTTTAAAAATGAAAAACAGTCACAGAAAACTGGAACATGATAGGCTTTTACACAGCGTTTAAATGAACTTTAACATGTGTTTTTTAATTTACTCTAAATTTGCAATCAGTAAAGGTCAATAAGCAGCTGTAATGAAGGAAACAATTTTAAAAACCGTGTTTAACTAAACAGAGATTTTTTAGCACGTTTTATGAATGGGGCATAATATGTCAAATAGGTTGATTTAATCCTAAACTCCATACCAGTCAAGGCGATGGTAAGCTGTCTTGCTTGCGATAACGGGATTCTTCTCACGTCTAGAGATTCAGGTAATAACGGACCTGGAATCAAGCATGCATTTCAGTGCGTTAATTTGCTAATACGTTGGATATATCAAAATTCTACCATGAACCCGAGACTTAAAGGACAAAACTGAAAATTTTTCAAGATTCCATTGTCTCGCATAACGAAGAAGAAAACCAAACCAAATAAAGAAATATAATCAGAAAGCCTCAGAGCCATGATACAAATTTGATACTGTTTTGATACGTCGAACATGGGGTTATTGGGGGAGCGTTTCCATTGATCATTTGTGGAATCGGGGATTCAATAGAGTAATCTGGAATACCGTGACCTGCTGTTGCAGCTGCGGAGTAGCTGGAACATAATCTGCGCATTCTGCTCCCTGAATACGAAATAAGGACGTCATTTACCTCGCGTAGTAGCGGCTGAGTTTTCAAAACAGCATTGCTTAATTCACTAATTATATCATCAAACAGCCTAAGACGAAAGCATTTTTCTCTCATATGAATGCAATGTTATCAATCCCCCCTAATCGACTCGAGTATTTCTAAATTTTAACTGTGACCACGTTAATTAATTCAAGGATCAACTTTCTTCCTTTAAATGAAAGAAGTAACAATAATCTATTCAACTTAAAATGGATTAGCATGAGCGCCATTGGATATTACAAGATCTCCAAGTAGGGTTTGAAAAAGGTTAAAAAGGGACCAAAGTCAAAGCACTACCCTTCCCTGATCTTCCCAGAGATGATTATGAGCAAAACTGACAAACACTCACCAGTGGTTCCAGCAGGTGTAATTTTTTTTAAGTGTTTGACCACATCAAGTCTGCCACAGCGACTAGCTTCTCTTGCCAAGAAGCGAATTCGTTTCTTGGCGTCAGAGTCTGGCTGTTCAAGAGACGCTTGATCCAACTGAATAGTCTCCTTCAGTCGGCTAACAACCAGTTTGGCATCGCACGACTTGGAAGAAAGATGTTCAAGTACACTGCTACGAACTGCCAATGCCTTTTCTTGGTTTCCTAGAATTAAAACAGTGCCACACTCACTTAGCCAAACATAGCCTGAAAGTAACACCTCAATTTTCCTCTGGTAAATCGTTCATTAAAAAAAGATGTGGTCGAACAATAGCTAAAAACTTATTAAATTAAAAGTGTCGTCTGTACACTCTTCCCCGGAGACTATTCCCCTTACTCTTCTTCTCAAAATTTCGTCTGCCCATAAATTTATCACTGATATTTTTGTCTCAGCCTTCTAGACTCTTGTCTGCCAAGGTGGAAAAAGTACCGGAGGCTCCATCCCGTACACTTCTAACTAAAAAAACCTCAAAAAAAAGAAACCGCCACGACGCACATGACAATAACAATGCTGCATTTATCTGAAGCAATGACGTCAGAGTCTTCCAGTAGGAAGCAAGGAAATTACAAGACCACCAATCGTGCGTTTGTGCCGACACACTCTTGAAATGGACTGTCGTTTTGTAGAGAAGATATGACGCTAAATTTGCTAAAATGGTGTGCTGTGTTTTTTCAAATGACTTTTAAGCCAGTCTCAATAGTATCATTATCCTTACCTTCATCAAGAACAAACAGGTCTCCGTTACATTGATCATTTCCAAGCTGTAATTAATAAAAAGGAAAAACACTCTATTCCTTCTTCATTCAGAGATAGCTGACGCTATTGGTTCAATTTCAGTGCCAAAGTTATAATTTTAGTTCCAAACTCCATAGCTTTTCCTTTCAGCGTTTGCTCAAAACTATCATCAATTAACGCGAGCTTCTTCAACGTGGAAAATTTTTCAAGCACTTTAGTTTAAAAGGTTTGATTCGGCGATAAAACTACTTAAATTACAAATTGGCTACGGTGGTCAGAGGAGTGGACGGGCAGGGATGGATAGAGAATCTGCTATTAAAGAAATTCCACGTGACCACAAAAAATCCCAGTACAAATATAGTTCAATTACCTGTTCTTCTTGAGCAGGAAACCAAGGGGAAAACTGCCTGATTTCAAACGTGGTATCTCGAGCAAAAGCAAACCTCCTGCAGGAGATATTTCTACTGTCACCACACAATTCAGCCACATTCCAGAAGTGAAGGCATTCTTCCTGTTTGCATATTTTTGTACCATGGGTTTGACAAAAGGCAACTTCCCTTCCTTTGGAGCAGACGGGACATATGACACACATTTCATATGTCATATTTTCTAGCCAGGGAAACTGATTGCGCATACACTCAAGAATCAAGCTCAGCTGTCTACACACCCTACGAGCACAGGTTTCCTCTCCGCTGCTGGGTAGGAAAGATGCTGAATTCCCTCCATGAACAACGACCTCAACAGATGAGGAGTGGGATATAAAAATAACGGAACACGCATCTTCGGAGGTATAAAACCTAGCAAAACCCATAAAGAGCTGAGGAGTCTCTTCTGACCAAAATCTTTCTCTGCCCCACTGAATAAACTGTACGACCAACCGAGGGAAAAAAAGCTGGAGGAACTTCACCATTTGAAAATTTGACAAAAAGGGAAGGAATATTGGCCGACTCCACTAGCTCAAGAAGCTCAGTTGTTGGACATGACATCAACATTGACGGGACAAGATACTGACTGTTGCTCGAGCCATGGACTGGCCAAGGGCATAGCAAGCTAAATCTCTCCATGATTCCAATGAGACTCTCCAATGTTTCTTTGTCTTCAAACAAAGGGCCCCATACATGAGCCACAAGATTTTCATCCAGTACTCCTGTCGACTCAAGCTTACGCCACAGATGTAAGAATTCCTTTTCTTGAGGATCATACGGCTTTACAGTTATCACCTTCTTGAAAACATCAACTAACCATTGAGGTTCTAGGACTACCAATTTATTCAACTGCACTGTGTCTTCGTAATGAATCAAACTTCTGATGTCATGAAGATAGTTCAGCAAGGTCTCAAACTCTTTCTCGTCAACAATGTTGCAGTCTTTTTTAGCAATATCTTTCGCGGACTCCAGGGAAATGCGTTTGTTTCCCACTTCCTTTCTGGCCTGAACAGCCTTCTCGAACTTTAACCAGTTGATTGGAATGGTCTCATTTATGAAAGGAAGCTCCTTGGCAACAGCAATTATTTCCTTTCGTAGACGGACAACCTGTGGACAGTCAGAATTGTTGACGCTTAGACTTGTGTTATCTATCCAAAATACGTCACACAGATGAGCACCATACGGCTTTCTCTTTAGATACCCAAATATCTTTCGCGCCAGTTTTTCTGGATCGTCATGACCATAAGGTTTATCAGCATGGGTACACACGAGGAAAACGGGAGGAAGCTTCACAGATGTCGTCTCTTCTAGTCTAGACCCTTCCGCTTGACCTCTGGCTAATGAGGCCACAGACCTCATCCAAAAATCAAGATAATCAACATTTGTTTTTATATTGTAGTTTTCTTCACTTTCTTCGTAAACTCCTTGTTTTAACACGGGTTTTGCTTCGTCGTCAGGATTCAGGCTTAGATCATACACCAAGAGGAACATCGCTCTGGCTGTAAGAAAAAGCGGATGAGTCACATAATACACTGACTGTCCAGCAAAGTCCCAAAAAGTAAAATAAATGTCTTCTCTGTTGTCGTCCACATCTCCTCGGAGGAACCGTTTAGTTACAGCTGCTACCTCTTCGGGTACAGTTGAACGAGAGAAGCTGTCATCATTTAAATCACCTCGGGACAACCTTTCAGCTGCAGCTGCTTCCTCTTTTTGGTCTTTGTCTCTTGATTCTTCTGTGGTTATTGGTTGCTCCGGCAATTCAATAATTTCAGAATCAAGGAAATCTCTATCTGTATTCCGCTGGATGGAGTTTTCTTGCGTCTTTAAAGAATCTGCAATACATCTTGCCAAATGATATTCAAGGTAAATGGCTTTATCGGAATTCTTGTCGTTACCTTGCTCTCCCGTCCGCCACGTCTCAGTGGACACTTTAAAATGGGAAGGATCTACATCAATCCCATCAGTTCTGTCCTCGTTTGGATCAAAACAGATACCTTTCAATGATTTCTTTGTGGTGGTCTTTCCAGCACCGCCTTGTCCAATCAGCATTAAAGGCACCCTCCTGACAGAAGTTTCACCACGTGCAAGGGCCTCTTTATAAGCTTTTAAAGCTAAAGGACCTCGAGTGAGAATATCCAGAGGAACTGAAGGGAAGAAAAATTAGACGAAACATTTTACAAAGAGAAAATCAAATCCAAAGTGATCATCACTTATTGTCTTCATTGTTGTAAATCAATGTCTCAGTAAATTACCCATCTCTCTTTTCTGAAGCAAGTCACTTCCGGTAACCTTAGTAGTCGAGAACTCTAAGGAAAAATCTGACACTTTCCAATAAGACAGCGTCACCAAAGCGCGGGAATTAAGAGAAATGAAAATAGCTAAACAATGGCAACCTATAGAAGGTCGTGAGCCCCATATCCAGATTCCAAGTGACGATGGAGAATTTTTTGGGGTAGGAAAATTTGTCAAGCACTATTTTTGTTGTGTGGCTTGACTTAAGTAGTGGGGGGTGTTTAAAACAATATGAGGACTCGTGAAAGTGCGCACGTTTTCCGGCCGCGTAGTTCTGCTACTAAAGTACAATCAAGCTTGTACTTGTTCCATAAATAAAGGCAGGAGCACCCAACGACGGTTTCCTCCTAAATACATTAGAATCGTTTTTTAGGCTACCCAGAGTACTACTTTAAGATCTCGAGAAATGCATTCTAAGGGCCGCTATAAAATTTGTACCTGTTTGGTCATCCTAGACGAACTTGAGCCTTTTTGAAATTACAAGGGCTTCAGTATTACTTTGCAGAAAATTTTAGATGCAATTTAACGTATTTCGAAAGTGAGAATTTTTCTGATTCTTCTCTCCATCACATTTTTGAATCCGAAAATGTTAGGTTTCCTTTTTGTATGGAAAATAGCCTAACCTGGGCAGTGAAATGTAAAGAATTAAACTTCAGAAAATCGTAGGGACATGATTAGATACGCTTTGAAAATTGTACATGAATGGAACAGTCATCTAGAAATGTTTCACCGTCCTCAAACAATAGAAAATTGTAGGCAGCATTTGCTTCTCCGAACAGATATTTTACAGAAGACAGTCGTTGGGTGCCCCTGATAAATGTCCCTAAATGTAATAAAGGTCCTAAGTGTAATAACTTTTGGTCCTAAATGTAATAAAAATCTTAAGTGTAATAACTTTTGGCCCTAAAGGTAATAACTATTGGTCCCGAGTGTAATAACTTTTGGACCCAAACGTAGTTACGATAACGTCATTAGCAGGGAGATTCACTTTCTATACGACATTGTGTTCTCTGTTATCATTAAAAGAAAAGCAGCCAACAACAAAATCATAAATAATCATGATGATATTGGTCAAATTTCTCTGAAACCAAAACAGAGCTCATAATAATAATAATAATAATAATAATAATAAAAGATTCAGTGAATTCCACCTGCAAACTGATCATGACTGATTGATATGACTGTTCCTTCAGATAGAAACATCGCACTGAAGGAAATCGAAAGGAAAAGCAAGTACAGAAACCTAGAACTAGAAATACAGAGAATGTGGCATATGAAAACCGTAGTAATCCATGTGGTCGTCGCTGCACTCGGTACAGTAAAGAAGGGGATGATAGAAAACATCAAGAAAGTATCAGAGAGAGCTACTGTGACAGACTCAAAAGATCTGCATGCTGGGATCTGCGCCAATCCACAGAAAGGTCCTTAGTGTATGAACAGAATGATTGACTTGAGTGACTGATGCTCCAGGTGCAAGGTTTGCGCCCGGCTGATGAACAAAAAGAACACCAGCAAAATAATAATAACAATATTAGCTATTATTTAGGAGCAGGCAGCTGCACTGAAATGAGATTTCTCTGGTCATTGCCTGTCTAAGAGTTTTTTTCGAGTAAAATACTATGTACAAAGTTTTCGCTTTTTGAAGAAAAAGCATATATTTTTTTATATCGTGGAGCTCTGTTATGAAGTTGCTGTTGAGTGGTGTCACAAAAGAAAGGTAAAATAAAGTAAAACTGCCTGAGATACATTGTATTTGGGATTCCATGGATACATCCATGACGCAAAAAATACAAACACCGTCAAATCATATGAAAAGTTATTATACCTAGTTCCTTTCTTTACAGTTTTTGAAAAAGTAGGCATCGAAAGTGAATCGCCTGACTTATTGAAGTTATCACATCAGACCATTCTGTGTTTGAGTCATGAACTTTATTACATCATCCAGGGCCAAAAGGTATTACACTTAGGACCTTTATTGCATTTAGGGACATTTATTACATTTAAGGCCTCAACTAAACATGACAAAAACATTTCTTACGATCTTTCAACAGAAAATCTATAAGATATTTTTGTGATGTTGTTTGATGCATTGAGTTGATTGTATCAGGTTACATCGCAGACTAATGGCAGGGTTGCACAGTGACTCATACTAGAAAGCCAGAACGGAGATTTTTCAAGTGTATTTAGGCAGTACATAGTTCGGTTAAAGTTCTTTCATGAGGAAGGAAGAGAATGGGTCCTGGGAACGGAGTTGAAAGCGCTATGGTTATGAAGCCCGTCACACTATTTTGTTATTTCTTTTGGTTACCTTCTTTGGACTTGTCTGTGCCCTCAGTAGCAAGATTCATGTAATTTTGAACTTTTTGACCAACAGGAACGTCGCATTAGTTTTATCAAGTCCAAATTGGTGAAAAAGGGCAAAGGACTGTTTCTCTAAGGTCAGAGAGCCACTACAGCACAGTTGGTTTCATCTTTCAAGACTTCCGGCTTTCATAACCCTTTTTCTCTATCAACTAAGGGCTGTATGATCACCGTAGTTGAGAGAACAAACAATCATCACACATCAACAATATTTCATCTCCCGGGAGTGCACAAAGCCATCAACATCTATCTTGCTATTGCTAAAATCTGTTAACCAAAAGGGGCGCTCCCAAAATATTATTCATACCAAGGTCTACTATACTAAGAACGTTTTATACATTATATATTACCTTCAAGAATTTGGTCGTCATCGGAAGTTGGTAAGGAGGCTTCCTCATCTGAAAAATCTGTAAGAAACAAATAGTTGGTTGTTTTAATGAATCCAGTTGGACAACAACTGGTCTTATCTGGGATCGTACCATTCCGAGCTAAGATGATTACATGTAGTCTATAGTATTGTCTCTCTTGACTAACATGGTGGTGTAAAGTACGTAGTTAGAGTCCAGATTCTGTAGCTAAAAGGATGGTTGGACACGTCATTCAAGAGGCTTAGATGACAAAATATTTTCTGTCGCTTTTCAGAGAAGAAGAAAAGCTTATTAGTCGACGAGCTTCCTTTAGCAGAGCGGGACTCTAAAAGATGCACGCAGTGTTTCTTTTCTTTTGTTTGTTAGTTTGTTTGTTTTTTTATGTTTTTGTGTGTCCTTCCCAAAAAGGGAGTCATAATCCCAGGCAGGGCTTTCCACAAGTTGCTCGGGAACTTTTTAGAAACTTCTGGTATTTGGAGCAACTTTTTAATTTCGTTTCGAACAACATTTTGCTTTCTGAGCAATTTCTCTCGTTCTCTAGTAATTCTCAGATATCGGAACAGCCTTTAGAGCTTAAATTGGCCTTTCTTAAAAAGGAGCCAGATCCTCCTCCCTGGGGCAGATCGTGGGCGCGAGATGTATGTAGCCGGGCTGCTAGGTCAGCGGTTTTTAAAAGAAAATTGAAAATGGCGGACGAAACCTGTCTCCGGTGAAGAAGGTCATTCAACAATTTCATTGGCTCATACTAGAATTTTTACAAGATTAATTTTGATATTGACAGGAGCTCATGACTATGAGGCCATGGGCTCTTGATATTGATGCATAGTCTTTACTCATAAATTGTTTGGTTTCAATTGAGGACAAAGTTATTTAGCAACGCCCTAAAATTGTACAATAATGTTTAGAAATTGTTTATTTTGTTTTATACAATTTGCATATTTTTGCTTCAGATCAAATAAAGGAGGAGGGTAAAAAAAGGTTTTGTTTTTTTCTTTTTTAATCTTTTGAGCAACGTTCGTCACAAAAGCATCTTTTGACTTTTGTTTAGCAACTTTTAAGCAACTTTTTGAAAAATTACGGGAAACTTCTTGAGAAATCTCCAGCAACTTGTGGAAAGCCCTAGTCCCAGGCGTTCCTAGCGGAGACCGTGGAAACTGGGAATAAGAATCGTGACGAGTTTCATTGTATGCAAATGAGTCTCGTGATAAGCATGCAGTTTATTTTCGACGATGATTGAAATGACGCACCATGTTCACCACGTTTTTGAGCTTACTGGCTTATAGCCAGAAAGCTTTATGGGCATCGGCCTAAGGGCCTGTTTAAATGGAGGTGGGGGACCCCAGGCTGGTGAGGTAGCCCGCTCCCGCTTCGGTGGGGTAACCCGCCTGTCCATATAATCCCTCATTTTAATTTGATCACCTTTACATGGTAGGTGAGGTGACCTGCCACACGTTACTTCACCTATATGGGGTCCTCCACCTCCATGTAAACAGGCCCTAAGAATGATGGTAAGGTCAATTCTATTGTTCCCGTGAGTGTGGTGAAGCGTAACCTTCGGAGCCGAAAGGACTGTGTTCGATACCTGCTATCTCCCATTATCTAACCTGTTGCTGTGTTACACAATATATTGTGGTATTCACCGCAATGTGGTCGTGTTCTAAGCCTTCTTCTAATATATTTTTAACTGAAAGGAAGAAATTAAAGTCCACTCGATGTTCAGTTTGAATTTAACTGGTTCTCATTTCTGCAATGCATCGCCTCCATGTTTCATTGAATTACCTTAATTATTAACTAAGAAAGACCTTTACAAGACAAAATTTAGATAATTACATGAATTATAGGATTTTTGTCTCTTAATCGCAGAAACAATAATTGTTTCACTAATGTTGCACTATACTATTTACATGTGAAAGTTAATTATTAATTTTCACACATAAATCGTATAGTGCGACATTATTCTTGGCGTAAATATCGTTTCCAGGGAATGCCTACCCAAGTTGAAAAATTAGGAGGGTCTGAGAAGCACTCCCCGGAATGGAAATTCTAAGGGAGTGGGGGGGGTGGGGAGGGGAGGTGTGGATATTTTCTGGAACTACACATTGTGTCTTTTGTGGGAAGGAGTGCATGAAGCGTTTATTTACCAGACCAATGGCACGTGTAAGAAAGCCAGAATCTGGTAGTATTTCTGATTGGTGAAGACACAATAGCGTCTGACACAGGTCTGCTCTGATTGGCTGAAGATTAGGGTACTTTTCATTCAGCCCAAAACTTCAGACATTTCGGTTAGAACAGGATTGCATGGTGGTATGATCGGTCAAGACAAGTTTACGTTCGATTCTACAGTAAACAAAGGCGAATCAGGCTATTAGCTGAAACATTTAACTGCAAGCAAGGACAGAAATAACTCCTCTGCTCTCTGTGGGTTTGCAAGCTGTTTGCAAACCCACAGTCATGCGATCCTGTTTGTAACAGGATCGCATGACGGTTTGATCGGTCAAGTGACATCAGACTGCTCTTTGCTATGACATTACAAACACTGGTGACCCAAACAGACTGTGAGGGCTCCCTGTGTTCCAACCACCTTCAGTGTTAAATTTACACCTGCCAAAAGAATCTCAAATTTTCCACCAACGAGAAAGTGCAATTCTTGGCCCACCGCCGAAATAAGGACGACCAATACCTCCAGTCTTGCTTTTGTAGAAAGCAATTTTTGTTCTTTCCCTAAATTTTGGAAAGGTTTCATTTCATCTTTCTTTGTTTTAGGAGTGATTTTTGGACATTTATAGACGTTTTTAAGAATATTCTAGCAGTTTAGCTGCACTGCCAATTTCAGGCCCGGCCGGGGGTGGGGGTAGTGAGATACCACTGTACCCGATTTTTTCTTCATAAGATACCAATATACCTAAAAACTGTAAAATCGTTTGTTACCGAATACCTGAAATTGCTTTGAAACAAAGGAATAATTTAACAGTATACTGAGGGATTACAACCAGATACAGTGTAAGTTTTAGCACAGTAGGTCACGAGCTTTTTCTATTCCCCCCTTTCTAGCCCCTGGCAAAGTTCTGGTGAGCATACCAAACACCAAACATTTAGGAAAACAAGATATTTTATACCCATATTGGGACACCAAACTACCGTATACCTAGCTAAAAAAGACCCCGAATACCCGAATACCCAAAAACTCTGGTCAGGCATGACATTTTTTAGCAAATGTTTTGTTCCTTTGGACAGCAGAATCACGACAATTATTCGAAAAGGGCTAAACAAAATTTTAAACGAACCTGAAAAGGTGTCTTGTGTGTCCACCTCTGTCCTCCTTCGGAGAGACTGCCGGGAGACTGTAAGGGTAATACATGGTATGGTATTTTTCATAAGTCGAGAACTTCCTATCTCGAGTTATAACGTGAGATCGCCCGCCAAAACTCAAGATCTCGACTTAAAGTGCGAGATCTAAGATCTTTACTCATAATGCCTCGAGCCATAACACGAAATCTCGTGCTATTAGACGGGATCTCGATGGAAAACTCCAGGTCTCGAGTTATAAGTCGAGATCTCGCATTTTAAGTGGAGAACTCGAGTTATAAGACGAGATAATGCCAGGTCTTGTCTTATAACTCGAGAACTCGCATTATGACCATAGATCTTGTATGATTAGGGATCTTTAATCTCGCACTACAAGTCGAGGTCTTGAGTTATAAGGCGAGATCTCACGTTATGTTATGTTTCGGATGTACAAAGAAGCTATAACTGCTGTAAATGCTAACCTTCTGCAGATCTACCATTAAATCTCGCTCACCTCATCTGCATGTAAAGTTAGCGAGAAGATTGTTAAATCCGTGTAGTTAACTTCTGGCAAGCCCTAAACGTCTTCAACCCAAACCAATTTGGTTTTCTTGAAGGAAAATGAACTCTAACTCAGTTGCTGTGTTGTTTTTGATGACTGGGCATCATCAAGAAAAAAATCAAGACCCACTGATGTTATATTTTTAGATTTGTCAAAAGCGTTGACTCTGTGCCTCACGAACGGCTGATGCTCAAATTAAAATGTCACGGGATCGACGGCTCATCACTGCATTGGTTTAGAAGCTTTTTTACTGACCGCAAACAATGCATTGTTGTTCGAGGCACCCACTCATCCTGGCCTTGTGTAACGTCAAGGGTTCCCCAAGGTACGATCCTGGGCCTAATTCTATTTGTAATTTACGTCAATGACGTGTCATCTAACGTGTCGTCTACATGACGACACCAAACTGTACAGAGAACTGTCAAACATAGCAAGGTAGTTAGGTACAGTGAAGCCCTACAATTTGATGTAGATCAGTTAGTGTCCTGGGCATCTAAATGACAACTGCGTTTTAAAGAATTACATACGTATAACGCACAAACGTGACTTCTCCCTAACTGCGTCCTCACTGGATACGAGCCTTAAAACCGTAAAGTGCATCAAGAATTTGGACATTAAGGTTTCTTCGGATTTATCTTGGAGCGAACACGTTAATGTGACCGTTAATAAAGCTAACAAATTATTGGGTTTGGTTCACAGAACGATAGGCTCGTCGAATCCCGGTGCGTTCCCCGTTATACAAATCTCTTGTGCGCCCTGTTCTTGAATACGATGCTCCGGTCTGGAGTCCATGTTTGTCTAAGAATGTGCTAGCGGAAAAGTTTAGTGAATAGCCTCTCGGCCTGCTCTCGGGCAAAAACGTGGGGAGATGAAAAACGAAGATCGTTTAAGGAAACTGAAGTGGCCTACACTCGAAACAAGTACATTTTTTGTTTCCTTAGTTGAATGCTACAAGATCGTTTTTGGCATAAACAAACTAAACTTTGACGATCTTTTTGAATTTAACAAGTACAATTCAACCCGCGCAAACCACCCGTATAAGCTATATGTTAAGCCAGCAAAGTGCAATTCATATAAATATTCTTTTCCTATCAGAATCGTGCGGAACTGGAATAGTCCAACAGGGTCTATTGTTGAGGCTGGGCCGAGCCTGAACAGTTTTAAGAGCACGCTAAAGCGCGTCCTAAATATCCATTAGTTGTCCGTCTATTGTTTTTATTGTTCATCGGTAATCCAATTTATATTTTGTTAATAAATGTAGTTTTTAAATGTCCTATTTTATTCATTTTATTTTGTACATACCTTATATCTGTTTTATATTCCTATTTAGGGAAACATTATAGGGTTAACCTCTAGTTTTCCTTTTCAAGATGTTTCCAGGAATTTTCATGTTTCCTCCTACACTACACTTTTTTCCTGCTCTAGCTGCTTTACAACAGAACAGAGCACAGTCAAGACTTCTTTATTTGTTAATTGCGTATTACCTCACGTCCCCTCATATTACGTTTTCGCCCGGGGAATTTTTGGATGGAAAAGTGCCGCCGGGACCCTGGAACCCTCATTTTTTAGCCTATACCAAACCTCAGTTCAGCTAAATTTAGCTAGTACCCTATACTACACTAAACTCCCCAAAATCCCTCCCTATCCTTAAGTTGCTATCATAAATTTAAATTTGAGGATTTCATTTATTTGTGTGCCAATTTCCGGTTTACCTAGTGTAGTTTAAAATCTTCAACCAAATGATCAGTTCCTTGGAAAGTGATACCTTGTTCTAGACCCAAACTCTCTGATTGCTATATACCCTATCCCACACTCAACTGCCTAAAAGCCATGATACCCTTCACTGTGGCACATATGATACCTTTATCTAGCCCATATATGGCAGTATCCACCACCCCACCTCCTTGGCATTATCGAAGCCAGCTGGCAAACAAGTCGCTGAAATGTGGCAAGCATCTTTTAGCAGTACTGTTGACTTACAGGTTTCTATACTGATTAATCCTGTAATCATTAGTTTTTTACCTGGTGTTATATTTCCCATTTCCTAACAAATGGCTTCTTTAGATTCTTTTTAATTCCCTCCCACGTGGTTCTCCTTGTTCTGTCAGACATCTTTCATCATCACATTACCTAATTTAAAACAATCATCATTTAAAAAAAGAAATTGCATTTGAATGTACCAATTGGTGTTTGAGTTTTAGCTGGATGCTATTTTCACTGCACTAGACATGTGGTCTTTCCTAGGATAGATCTGCATTGTGAGAGGGCCAGTCATTTCGTACCCTGAAAGAAGAGGCCCCTCCATCTTCCTAGATCCTAAGTCCATTTATCTATGAAGATCAAAAGGCCTTTGTTCACAGGAAATCACTTTAGCAGGTCTCTTTTGGGGTACTATGCTCTAATAATGATAACAATCATCACCATCATCATCAAAATAATAATAACAATTATTGTCTCTCTTCTCATTGGTTAAGAGTCTACAGCTAAGTTTGGAAGTCAGCGCAACCTACAGATTAGTTAGTTATCTGCTAGCAGATAACTTTCTGTAGGTTGCACCCACAATGCATGACTTCCAATAATAATATTGATGTAGGTTCCTTGCGACGGTGTGTTTGTTATTATTTTCTTCAAACCAATGTATAATAAGACAATAATTATTAGATTTGGTTTTTGTGATATCCTAAATAATCAAGGTCTTGGTAAGTGTGACAGTACTATCGTGACTAAACTGATCTCACCAGAAAATCCAAAATTACCATTGTTCTACACTTATAAAATTTGATAGGATCAGTTTTGATGTTTTAAAATACTTTTCTTAACAACAAAGTTCTGTTCCCTAAAACTCACAAAGCAAACAAAGTTTCAGTTTTATTTCTGTCGGATATTGCATTTAAGGTCCTTCTAACTATGCAAGTGAATATCGTAAAATTCCGAAAATAAGCCCCGGTACTTATATTTTTCAAAGGCTCTTTTTGAGGGGCTTATTTTTGGAGGGGCTTATCTACGGAGGGAAATTTGTGTTTCAGAATCGATTAGGCTAGCCTTATAGTTGGAAGTAAATTTACCATTTTTGCTTAGTTTTCTTTCCAAGTACAAGCCCCCAGGGGGCTTATATTTGGAGGGACGATTTAACGGAGGGTTTTTTGCGTTACCAGCTTGGGGGGCTTATATTTGGAGGGGCTTTTTTTCTGAATTTTACGGTATGTTCCTATTTGATGGGGCGATCTCCAAATATAAGCATATTCCTTTCTTGTAAGGAAAGATTTTTCACATGCAGGGAGAAAATTGTGACAAGTTAAAGTTTTTCCCTTAGGGACTGTGGGAGGGCATTGTTTCTGCAGCTCCTGCACAGGCTGACAACATCATCGAATACTGTATTTAGATAATCATTCAGTGTAGATATAGGGCCAATAACGTACTCCATGCAATAACTTTGGGTTCGTTTCAAATCAACTTCCAAATCTGTTCTGACCTGAAGTGACTTGACCCCTCCCAGAAGCTGCACCGATTTGTTTTTTTTCTGGATTTGGAAGTTCCATAGGAATAATCTCGCAGTTTTCATCTCCACCTTAGGAATCTAAACTTACCATGCTTCATTACAGTCAAGCCCGGTCGAAAGTTTGAGGGCATGAAGTAGCCTTGCTTTCATTAAAAAAAAGGGAGAAGTTTTGTCTTTATGCCGAAATGTTTAGGAGACCTTTTTTTAACAATAATCGCAATAACATGGTATTAAACTGTGAATAACACAACCGGAAATCGTATATAGTTAAGCTATTAGCAAACCTCCGAATATTTTAGACGAATGGAATGGTTATCCAGAAATTTTTAGCTTTTCTCAAGCTTTAGAAATTTCTAGGCAATATTTGCTCCCGCGAACACTTATTCTACAGAAAAGACTCGCTGGGTGCCCCTGAAAACTCCACATTTGAGGCACCAATCTCCCGGTTTTTGGGAGCTTTTATTCAAACACTCTAGATTCTCCAGGTTTGCATGGCTTAGGGTTGGAAGGTCTGATACCATATTATACCAATGTAGAATACGCAGTCGCTATTACCCGACATTACCGTACCTATTTAACAAAAGATCAGTGTTTGATTCATGTGCAGACGCTACATGTGTGGCTGCCGAAATCGGGGTGATAATACTTATCAAACTTACCAATTTTCATCCATTCTACATCATGAACTTGATTTTAAGTAATCAAAAGACATCACGATGCCTATTTAAAATGCTGAAGAAGCGGAGGATCGCACCCGGAAGACGAAACGCGAGAGAGAGCGCGAGGGGTGATGGGAAAGAGGGTTCTCTCCTACCCGTTCCCTTCCCGTTCAATACGGAGCGATAGAGAGAGACGTGTAGGAGAGAGAACCTGGGAACGAGGTTGAAATGTTCGGTGCGGATGGGGGCAAAAACTTGCCTGCGTGCAGACGTCTCCTATTACCTTTGTTGCACGCAGAAAAGGGACGACGTCCTGTTTCCGAGTGCAACACTGGAAATAGGATACGTCTGCACGCAGGCAGGTCCCCGACCAAATTTTGTCGATGGAATCGTCACACTTTCAAAATGGCGCTGGAAAATCATATGGTTCGCGCCATTACTTTCCGAGGGATTATTGGATTATTGTCTCTTGGTTTGGGAAGCTTCAGAAGATATGGACTGTGATTTGAACTGATCAGCGTGCAAAGAAAGTAGTGTCCGATAGCCCGGGGCTAGTTGATTTTGCTATTGGGCTAGTGAATTCTCAGTGTTCTTAACTTGCCCGACGGGCAAGTGAAGTATTTTGAGGAATTTAACTTACAGAAGAACTTTGAAATCAATTCTGCTCATCAAAAAATTTTGGGGGCTAGTTGAAATGACGTTTGGGCTAGTAAATGCTAGATTCAGCTTAGACATATTAAATTCTGCAAGCAGAATACTGCAATGCTGATCGTACTACGTGAAAATTAACTCTGCAAGACATCAACACGACAGCAAAAGAACTCAAAACAGAGTGGGATTGTAGCCATAGACAGCTGTTTCGCCGTTTTTGGGGCTCGTCAGTATGGCGTAACAACTAGAGAAAGCTCTGATTAAAAATATCCACGCACTAGAACTCTCAACACCCACAGAATCACGCCATACCACGTGTCTTCTAGGGGGCAAGAGTCCAAGTGTCAAGTTGATGTCTCGCAGAGAAAATAATGGGTTGGCCAAAATCAACCTCTAAAACATGGACAGAACCATGCAAGAATTACAGCATATCGGATCTATAAAAGATCTACGGCCCCAAAATACATAAAGTACAACATTTACCATAAAGTACTGCAAAGGACCGCAAACGAATATGCCGAAGAACGTAGGATCTATAAAGGCCTGATCAGCAAAAATGACAAGTAGACATATTAAATTCTGCAAGCAGAATACTACAATGCTGATCGTACTACCGAATGGCAAGCTGTAAAAATGACTTTCTTTGCACCCTGCTGATGCAGTTTTTCTACTCTTTTTTGTCTGTTCAGCTGATTTGGAAAAACTTTGCACCAGGTCGTTCCCCCCCCCCCCCCCAACGTCAAATTTCATAGATTTATGTTTATGCGAGACTGTTTATGCCTTGCCTGCGTGCAGACGTATCCTATTTCCAGTGTTTCAACAAAGGTAATAGGAGACGTCTGCACGCAGGCAAGTCGAGGACCGACCCCCACTGCGGCTTTAAATCGAAAAGGTGGTCACAAGATCAGGTCCAACCAGGTTTCTCCACTCGACTACAAGGTAGTATGTTGTTTGAGGGGAGGGTGCGACTGCACACAGGCTATAGAATCACTTCCACGACGGGTATCCGCGCTCAAATGATAACAAAAAAGCCTGCCGGTTTGTTCCGTTTTCTTATCATTTAAGTGATGAGACTCAAGTAAAACAAAACTGTTATTTCTAAACAAAAAACACGGACTTAGGGAAAGTTCATTTAATATGACAAGGGGGGGGGGGATGAAGATATTGAGGGGGGGCTCCGAAAATTTTTAGACACCCGAAGGGGGGGGTCTGAAAAAATTGTTGCGCTAGGAGGGGGGGCTCCGAAAATTTGTATACTTCAAAACCAACACATGACATCATCATACAGATCGGATGGTTTTCAACTCAACAATTTAATGACCTGTGCAACTCAGCTATATCACGTGGTTTACAGATATAACAAATGTAGTCTCAGTAATTATTACACTCTTGTTCATCCCAAAAATGCTTTAGAAAATTGTATCACAACTGTATCTCAAGTTTGTCATAGTATAAACCATTGAAGACAATAACGGTAAATATATTTAATACAGTCTAGCGATCTTTTTTCAGGGGAGCAAAGGAATTGAAGGAGGAGGGGGGGGGGGGGGGCTCTGAAATTTTTTCGACTATCAAGGAGGGGGCTCCTAAAAAATTGAACCGCTAGCGAGGGGGGCTGCTAAAATTTCAAGCTTCGAGTTTTAATATCTTCATCCCCCCCTCTTGTCATATTAAATGAACTTTCCCTTATTAACCAATTTATAACATACAAGTATTAACAAGTATGAACAATCCTCAAAGGAGGTCCATTCTAACTTAAAGGAAAAAGCTTTGTCTGCATTGGCCAGGCCAGTTCTGTTAAAAAAGAAAATATAGAAAAAACAACCTTGAGTTAGATCTTACAATAAATCAATTTATATCAATACGTTACTACGAAGCAATAAGGCAACAGGGAGAACACTTTTTCTATCAAACAAGGGTAACATTGTTTAGAGGGAAGGAATTAGAGGGAAGGAAGAGGAAAACTGTGGCTCCCACCCCACCCCACACGCTTTAATAAAAAATTGTTGCGCGGTCCCCGCTTTTCGTTAGAAGACAATTAGCCGGTGAGACAGGCATCAAAAGTGGTGGGAAAAAAAGAAGAAAAGGGCTAAATTTCCCCTTTCGTGCTCCCTCCTCCCCTCCACTCCACTTGCGTCATGTTCATGACTTCTACACTTCTTCGTTTAATAAAGTCACATGTGACCAGAGTTTGCAGTTGCCTACAACAATTTCAAGAAAGCACAGAGTGTAGCCTGCGTGGCAGGCGCAGAAAAGCGGGGAGGGGAGGGGAAGACAAGAGTGAAAAGAGATAAGGGAAACGCACACACAGAGGGATGAAAAACCCACTTCAGAAAGCACAATACCTGAAACGACAACCTATCACATCGACTATATGGGGAAAGTGACTAGCTGTTTTAGTTCTTCAACGTTCTTAATGACCTTCAGGTTCGTAGCTCAACCACTACACTATCTCTAGGTTGTTCCCAACGTCGCTCGGTTTCAGTTAAGTCTTTCTAAGGACCCGGGAATTCATATTTTTACAAAGTTTTTAAAAAACTTTACTAATACTAAGGGACTGGTCAAAAAGTATAGGGGGGGGGGGGGGGGTGGGCCGGAGCAGAGAGGGGGTGGGTCATGAGGTTTTGAGCCTTGTGCAAGGGGTGGGTCGTGCAATTTTCAGCTACCCTTAAGGGGTGGGTCACCCTATTTTTTACTAACTACTAACGAGACAGTTGACTACACTTGTTATATAAAACACAGCCAACTGGAATTATTGCTAAAATACTCACAAACCTGTTGTGCGAGAAAATACAAAGGTTAACAGGCCGCACATCTATACGGGCGTGGAACCCTCTGTTAACCTTTTTTTTCGGCTCTAACGAGCATGTCCTTTAACGATTTCCTTTTTTCGTAAGGAAATGATTGGTGGTTCTTTAAAAATTTATTGAAGTTATAGTTGGTTTTGTATAAGATTCCATTTTTTCATTCAAGCTTCCTTTATAGTAGACACTGAGGGCTGGTATTGTGTCACGAATGGCAATATTTCTTTTTCCTCCTTGTTGTTTTGTTTTAGGAGTTTAGACTCCCTTTTGTGAATTTTATTTCTGATAGTAGGTTTTCTATCAAAGATAGGGGGCACCTAACAAGAATATACTTCAAAACCAATTTAAACAGTAGATATAGGCATATTTTTATCCCCCCCCCCCCAAATTTTCCATCTGTTCGGATCTCCTAGCTGAAAGTCTAGTGATACGAAAATTATAGGGATCAAAACTTACTTTTTCGAAAATTTCAGCCAGAAAAAAGGCTCCCGAAAATTCTAGGTGACCTTTTTAGGGTAAAAATCCGTTAAAAATGAGCAATTATACCGTTTTTTCTAGATGTTCGAAAATCCTAGGAGGGGCAGACAAGCAAGAAGTTTTACAACAAATGTTCCGAAAATTCTAGATCTCAAATCGTCTTTCGAACAGATATTTTCCGAAAATTGACGTTGGGTGCCCCTGAAAGATTGTGGGTAGCCTCCGTCCGTCAAGCGTTTTTTTTTTAAATTTGAATTATTTTCCTCAAAGGTTGTTTCTGAGCAGTTTTTTCGTAGGATTCTTAAAGCTTCTCCTTTGACAAATTCTTTTCTTTACATTTGGAGGGTGACACGAGTTGAAATGTGTGTGCAAGAAGCTTTCCGTTTGTTTAAAATGTGTCTATGTATCAAGGATAGATTTTTCCTTGAATCATGTGCCTTTGTATACAACAGTGTCTAAAAACGCAGTCTCAGTGTCAAATGTTTCGGCTGTGAATTCAATAGTTGTGCGATGTAAGCTTGCTTGTTCAATGAAGGCTTCGATGTCTGGTTTACTCATGTCCCATAGGGAAAAGATATCGTGTATGTGGCATTTCCAAACTGTTGTTCTAAAGACAGTTTTGCTTAGAGTCGTTGTTTCAATATATGTCATGAAAACACTGGCAAAGGAATCAAAACTACTGTCTTTGTGCCATTGCAGTTCCATGGTTTTGTAGGTAGTGGTTTCCACTGAAGTGGTAGAAATTTTCTTTGAGGATTAATCTAAGCATTTCCGGCAAGTAATGTGTAGGAATGGGTTGTCTTTGTTGAAATTTTCATATGCTTTGTGACAGATAATTTCAATATACCCTCGTTTTGCTGTATATTTGTCAAGACTCATAACATCCATTGAAACAAGAAATGTTCGGTTTTTCACATTCGTCTTTTCAGTGAAAGGTATGATTTCTGTGATTTTGATATTGGTTGTAGCAGTGTATCAACAAATTTTGTCAAGCACAGAACAAGGTTTTATTGGATTATTAAGAGGAAACCGAACATCCATGTTTTAACTAGGGGGTGGGTCATGCAATTTCCAACCTTGCTTTAGGGGTGGGTCAGTCATTTTTGTGCCGAAGGGAGGGGGTGGGTCATGTGTTTTTTACCAACCACATTTCCAAATGCTCCGGCCCCCCCCCCCCTATACTTTTTGACCAGTCCCTAATCAAAAGTTTTTTAAAAAAATTCTTTAACTGCCCGTTTTTCCATTTATTAGTATACATTATGTAATTTAATAAATTTGCTTGTTTAACTTTCACTGTTAAAGTTTTTTGCTAAAAATATTTTTACTAGTACTAGTAAAGTTTTTTGAATACTTTGCAAACATCTGATGACCCTAAGGACCCGCGCGAATGGCTTCGTCAGATGGCGTTTGGTCGACGATTTGGCGGCCTGCGTCCGACACCAAAGCATCATCCTGTAATCCCAACGTACCTTAAGGACATTAAGGTAAATTAATAGAAGATCAAAAATCCTCATACCACTGTCCAGGACAATGTCTATTGGTGTTGTGTATCTTTTAAGGTATCCTGACGGTGTGTTAAGGTCTTGAGAGTTCAAAACGTATTCGATTAAATCTGTGCGGAGTTAAAGTACAGAAAAAGTGTTCGTTAGATGTACGTGGTGGACCCAAACGGAAAACCACTCTTTAAAGTAGTTTGAGTCGTATTTAAGCAATCGTATCCAGAAGAGCATGGTCAACTGCCATTTTCGACAAGAAAACAAATCATTTGTGGAGTCCCTCAAGGTTCCATCTTAGGCCCGTTACTTTTTCTTAAATATATTAACGATCTCCCAAATTGTCTAGAGCGGGCTGCTTCTAAAAAGTGGATGGCTTTAACAACTACTGGTATGGTGTTTTTGCTGTGTTTTCAGTGCTTCAAGGAGCAAATTATAATGTAATAGGTTTTCCTACCACTATTGTAAGAAACTTTGCTGCTTGTACCAACCCCCAAAATGGGACGGATCAGAAATTCCAAAGAGGTTACAGACAATTGCGGCAAGAGCACAACCTCCATCTATAGACGGATTAACGGTTTCCAATGTTAAAAAATGTGAATAAAAATAAAGAGAAATATAATGCAGACCAAAAAGCGAGGCAGGTTGGGGTGCAGGTGAGGGGAGGAGAGTGACCACTTTATGATAATGATACTAAGATTGTAATATTTGCAAGGCTGCCGACCTTTCTGGTGTATAGTCGGGAAATCGTGCTTAATCAGTCAAACAATCAAAAAGAACCAATTGCTAGACTTGGAAATAGCAATGCATTGTAAACTCTGGTCCCTAAAGAAACAAACTGGATGAACTGTGAGCTATTCCATCCTTATAATGCTCAACTTTACCCCCATTCTAAGCGTTTCAATTAACTAAAATTACAATACCTTGTCTTACTAAAAGATCAGGTACTTTTTCTGGTAATTGATCCATGGTGTTTGTCAAACTGATCTGTAAGAAAAAACAAGTCAATAAAGTATTGAATTTACTGAATTTGTTGAATGTAAGTTGTCAAATTTGACGCAGGGTATAGCCTGATATTTCACCTTTGCTTCAGTATCATATCAGGTTTTATCTAATAAAAATCAAGAAAACTATTCAACTCTGTGTAATTTGTTATGAACTGTCTGTCTTATTGTCAGGTCAACACTAACCTTTGGAAGCTTTGCCAAATATTCTGCTAACTTAATAACAAGTGAAAGGGCTTCTGTAACCTGGAACAAATTGGAAACATTCTTGACAAACAACACGATTACAGAGACTCTAAACAAAAAGTCTTTCTCATGAAACATTACTTGAAGGTACAGGTAGTAGATTGCAGATGGCATAATCAGCATGGGTAGTACAGTGCCGGCTCCAGACCTTGAGATAATGGGGGGTGGTGGGTGCGCAGCTCTCCAAAAAATTTTTTTTCGACCCTTTGGGCCTCAGTTTGGTCTAAAAATAAGGGGTGACCCGGGCCCCCAAGCCCCTCCCCTGGATCTGCCACTGCAGTGTAAAGTATAGTTTAGTAGATAATATAAATAAAGCTGGAGTAAGTTTGGGTAGCTTTCTGGTGGACAAAGTGAAAAACCATAGCAGCCACACTTGTGGTATGACTTGTGGTCAAGACATCCAACACAAAACTGTTTGGAAAAAAGAACACACTCAATATACATGTATCAAGCTGGTTCTGACTTACATTTCAAGGAAATTAAAGACAATTGAGTTTGATGTTATGACTGAGGATTACGGCGTAAACTGTTCTTAAGGCAAATTGTGTGGAAAAGGTCCAAAACTAAAACGATTGTTAGAGAAGTCTAGAATATTCATTTAGTAGTATATGAGGGGTGGACTTGAGCTGCTTGCAGAGGAGGACTCTCTTAATTTTTAGATAAATTCCTTTGCATTTCCATGAAGTAAGCATAAAACAGGCTACTTCATTCATTACCTGCAACTCATGGACGCCTCTATAGCATTTAGACAGTTAAAACTTTGAAAAACCCTGTGGTACATCAACACAAAAGGGAAAGAGCCAAGTGTTTGCATAACTGAGGTGTCTGAATATTAGAGGGGTAGCAATTGTATGAAGTTTAGTATTATTGGGAGCAAGGGAACTGTCTAGAATAGGGAGGTGTTTATGTTTGGACAGTGTTTGTAAAAGAAAGGTGTCTGAACAAGCAGTTGCACTGTATTATTTACAATATAGTATGCCTACTCAATAGAGTGTAACTAAGCAACTGTCAGTTAGTACCAAATGCCACTGTACTTAGAAAAAGACTTACCACAACATCTATAGGTTCGTTTGTTGTAAACTCTTGTATTCTTGGAGCAGCAAGATTAAGAGTTCTAAAACTCCACTGGCCAAATAAACGGTTATTGAGCTTGCTATAGTTAAGGTATTTTGGAGTACATTGTTTTACAAAAATTATGATGTTTGTCTTAATGTCATTGGTAAGTGAAATTCAGTTGTTACATAATATCCCACCTAAATATGCAATGAATCTGACCACTTATGAATTAGGATACTCATACTTTAAATCGAGACCCATTTATAAGTAAAGTCTGCGGTGTCACTTTTAAACCCAAATGCTATGTTGAAATTTTGCTTCTGCGCATGGTGGAACTTCAGAATAGCTAATACTTTGCATTGATGTGGAACAGAAGTCCCTGAAGAGTTTGACTTATAAATGCCAGTTTTTGCTCATTGTAGCCAGTCAGTGACCAGAAAACAGCTAGACTGGTATCAAAAGGCAATGTTTGGTAAAATATCCAAGAGTAAATGGGTTAGAGTTAATCTCTATGGTCTTCTTGGTAGTACAAACAGCACCAAAAAGGATACATCACCAGTGCACACAAGAATTTTGGTGTTTAGTAGCATACCACTGCCAAAAAATATTTATGATTGTTAGGCCTTTTTATAGGAATTTTTCCATTTTATCGTAAAAAAAAATACCTCTAACAATGGAATAACCTTTTAAGGTGGAGCATACTTAGAAATTTTTTTTTTCTGTAAAACAAAACTGAATATATTTAAGATGTTCATTAACCTCACAAAAGATAAACAAATAATTTGTTTATTATTACAGCAAGTTTAATTAGGGGGTAAAAAAAAAACAAATTCACTTAAGGTGCTGATAAGGTTGTCATCCCATGATAAAGAATGGTCAGTACGAACAATCAAAGAAAGACTATCGTCAACTCGTGGGTACGTTGTTTAGAAAATAATCAAGTAGTTATCACCTCTGGTTTTCCCACAGTGAATTTTAGGAAATGATAGAAATTCAGATAATATACTATCCTTGTTCTGGAAACACAATACTTTTCTTGCTGTTTATTGCACTTTAGTAACAGTTATTTAAGTATATATTTAAAAACAAAAAAACAAAAAAAACAGCAAAACAAATAGGCAAACAAGACAACACAAAAAAGAAAAAAAAAAGGGAAGAAAAGAAAAAGAAGGTCCTCAGCAGAATTTGAACCCAGTACCTTCGGGCTGACACGACCTCACATAGCCACTACGCCATTGAGAATGGTCACGTGATTTGGCGAAAAGTCTCAGTTTTAATGCCTTTTCCATGGAACTTCCGCCGGCAAACGGCCGGAGCAAACGATCGAGCCATACTTAACCGATTGAAAAAACGACTCGAAGCAATTGGATGAAATTAAGGCTAATTGAAACCAGGCTACTGACAGTAAAAAACAATGTAAACGCATTTTCATGGCAATGAAAGAACATAAGCGATACAAAGCCGACACAAATCCTCTGCGAAGTAGGATGCAAAACATTAGCTTATGTTTTCTTATCTCGATTTCCGCTGTTATTTTAAAGGTAATGCTCAAACTCACATCCATTTCCCCCCGTGATCTTGGGGAGTCCTTAAGAAGAAGAACAAAAAGAAGTGCCTTTATTTACCATACATTTCACCGGTCCGTATTTTATAGTCCGTATTTTACACGCAGTCCGCAGTCCGTAGTCCGCAGTCCGTGTTTTATACTGACCGCCATAAATTCATTAATACACACATAGTTACTAGAGGGAGACTATGATACACATAACCTACTACACTACTACAAGGTAGGAGATCAAGCCAGCGTCGAAGTTGAAGGAGCCGAAGAGAAAATGCTCATCTTCTCGTCAAGTTTAACGCCTGGATGGATCAAAGGCTTTTGAATCGTACTAATTTGAAAGATTCCTGCGTGTCTTAAATTTGGTAAGACCTCTATCCTAACCGTGCTGTAGTGCACGATGCACACTTTCAGCAAGGAATTTGATGCTACCGAACTTCGGCGAGCACGTGCTTCTTTAGAAACAATAGATCTTCGCGCTCTCGAGTTCGGACACGATTAATTATGAAGTGCGTCTACTACGAGTGAGCGAGTGACTCATTTGCATATCTCAGTCCCTGCAATAACTCGTGGTACGCTCGCGCGTACCCACGAGTTAAAAAGGATGGGAGCCAACATTACAGGGGGGTGTAAGACAACCATGCCCTAGATGTATGATTCCAGTCTTTGTGTTACTAGGTTGCAACAATAACAGTTGTTTTTACCTTATACTTTGTTCATCTTCTAACAAGTCCTTTACAACTTTGAGAAGCATGTTATAAGATGTCTACAGAATAATAAATAACAATCAGATAATATGCTTTGGTGTCATAAACTTGTAACAACGTGAAAACTTTGCCGAAACTGATCATAAATTTTTATCAGATACAAAATTGGCATTAGTACACCTTGCTCCCCTGACTTGATTATTTCTGGCAATTACTTAGAAAACACAACAAAACTAAGATGAATATATTCACTAGTATAGTCAACAATATTGATTTAAGTATATTAAGGCTACATTGTAATATCCAATTCAAGGGCACTAAAAAAGTATAAAGTTGCCCTTCACACATAAAAGGACAATAATACACAATGGCCAGAAATATATTTCTCAATGTTTCCACACATTTCTTATAAATTCAAATCAAGGATCTATCACATGCAGCTCATATGGCTCTCCTGTGAAATATTTCACAGTTCAATTTGAGCTGTTAGTTTCACGCTTTAAAGCAAAGTTTTCAAATTACTTATTATTTTGAAGGTTTGAAAGTGAATAGTGAATACTGGTAATAATTTGAAATTATGTCAGGAATGCATGAGCAAATGTTAGAGAGTATGAATAAAAATATGTAGGAAATGCACATATGCATACATGACTAACATAAATGAATGAATCAAAGCATGGAACACACAGTTTTGCAAAAGATGTTTTCTCTTACCTCTATGACATGAATTATGTGAACTGGGTAAATAAGAAGTAGTCCTGTGACTGCCTCACCATGGATTTGTGTTTGTAAGTCCTTGAATAACCGTTCATAGTGAGCTGAAATAATAATAAAAATCCCCAAGGGTTTACCACACACCAACAATCCAAAAATATCTACAGTGGTAAATCTCAACAACACCCCCTTTCCCTTAGGTCAAGAGAGCCCACTTGATAACAGCATTTGCTTCTAGGGGTCAAGAAGATTATGGACTATGATTATGGTATGTCAATTTTCAGCTTAGAAGGATTTTTTTTATCATTATGTGAAATTGGTGCAGTATTTTACAGACAAAAAACTCTCATAATAGACACCCCTGCAAGGGGGCAGTGCTACTGAGGCAGCATTGACAAAACTGCATTTGAACTCTCTGCAATACAAGAAATAAAGTGGTGTAAGCCAACTTCAGTTGCAGATCACCTTTTCTGCTTCCTGAGGGTGACCACATAAGGAAACTTAACTTTGACTAAATTATATCTAGCTAGAGACTGTAATGGGACAATTTACACACCAATTCAACATATTTGCATGGCAGTCACATGTTGTCTACAGGTTACCCTTTTCAGTGCTCTGCTAACTTCATTACCAAACCGGTTGAATGTATTTATATATGTAGAGGATATTACAAAGCTGTGTGAAGATATGAATTTTATTTTTGAGTGGTGAGAACAATATTATACGAACGAGCGCAGCGAGTGAGTAAAATATTGTTATTATGCATAATTTTCTTTTTGTTATAAAAACAGCACAAACTTTATTGTGAACTGCTGTTGTCTGGTGGCAGGAATTTCTTGAAGTTTTCTCCTTTTGTCTTCATTTGTCTTCATTTGAAATCCTCGAATAATTTAAAGTCAAAGAAAGATTTCTTCTTCGTACCAACATTCTCCTGCTCCTCAGAGAAAGATTAATTTTATGTCAGCTTCAGATACGTAGATATGGAAAATACACTACTTAAGTCTCGGATGTAGTTTCGTATGAACTTTATAAGTGGTCTGTTTTAAACTAAAAAACTCTTGTCTATATAATAAAAACATTATAAACACTTTGGTATAACACCTACTGTGTTTAAGGAAAGGTCCCTGGATGGAAGATAGAGTTGATTATGTCTTAAAATGATTAGGCGCAAGGTAAACATGTGACAAATGGGGCAATAATTGCCCAGTTTGTTTATTTCTTTACTGTGCTCTTTATAAATAAGCAGCCTACCTCCAATTTCTTTCCGATCATTTACATCCTGACGAATTTTGGATACATAAACTAGCCGATGGACAAGTTGTTTCTGCAATCAAATGAAGATATAAGCTAATAAAGCATCGCTCAACCTTCATATTAACAGTTCCAACTTGTAAACACTTGCATATCAAATGAGCTTTAGAAGGATAATTCATTGTAATTTTTCGACAAAAAGAAATTAAAATGCAAAAATGGGAAGAGGTTTTCTTTACCTTGTTTTGAGCACGGGTTTTTTCCAGAATAATATCAAATAAAGACAATCTTCCCGTGTCATAAACAGAATCTTCTTCTGCCCCTGGACTTGCCGCCATCTTTGTTTCTCCCGCTTTAACTTTCGTTTCCATAGTAACATGGTAAACAAATACTGACAGCTTAGTCAGCGGTTTCTTTTGTGATTATGCGCATTCTTATTCGATCGCCAAAAATATTGCGAAGGAGAAAATGTCTTACCGTGACTTGAGAAGTAAGTGAAATATTCCGGCTTCTGGTTCTGTTTTCTATCATCTTAAGTTTGTAGTGTTGCCATCAACTATCTCTTAAGGCAATGGACCTAGATTTAGACTGAAACCACGTCTTTTCTTTTTGTAGATTTTACCGAAATGATGCGAGCCCTGGGTTATCCCAGACTCATATCGATGGAGAACTTTCGTTCTCCTAACTTTCCGTTGGTCGCCGAGGTCTTGATGTGGCTTGTTAGAAGGTAAATATCAACTTATAAACTCAGTTAGTATCTCTCCGTCACTAAAAGACCAGTGGCTTGGGAGGTAATGGGTTTGATTGTGTGTTTAGGACGCAGTCTATTTTCACGTTCTGAAACTTGAGATGATTATAAGTTGCATGGAAAAAAAGTCTCTATAACTTTTGATCACATCAAAAATTCCCGCTTTGTTTCTTAATCAAACACAAGGCAATTTGAAAGGGAGTCTGAAACATCAGACAGGAGGGGGGAGTTACAGGAGGGTAAATCTCCCTCCTCCTTACTTTTTCAGGCCATTTCTCCCTCCTCCCTATTCTTTACCTCCCCCTCTCAGACAGGGCTGTTACTGAGGGCCAGGGGATGGGGCCTTCCCCTAGCAACTATGAGCACTACCCCCATCCACTTTGAGAGAAATCAAACAGAAAATAGAACGTAAAAAACGTCCTTCCTGTTCAATTCCTTGCCTTTTAATTGCATTAATTGCTTGGCAACTTGAAATCTTAGTGACGGTGCTGATCAGAAGGGCCAGTTTGGGGTTGGTGGGGGTGGGGTGGGGTTGCTGATGGAAACCTGGTACTACAAAAAAACCCTATTAAATCCCGGGTGCTTAGCATATGATTTCTATAAAAAAACAAAGATTTCTTTGTCACTCAAGAACAAAAGTAAAATGCCAGGGGCCACAAAGTGCTACTAGAGCACAGCCAAGTGCTCAGTATTTTTCTCCCTTAAGTACCTTTAGTTATTAAATACTGGTGTTTTTATCGTCCATGAAGCAGGTTCTTTGGCTTAGTTGTATGACTTCTATTTTTAGATATGACCCAAATGTTGAGTTGCCAACAGATGTTGACACAGAGCAAGACAGAGTGCTTTTCATAAAGTCGCTGGCCCAGTTTATGGTATTCAACAGACAATTATTTTTCTTAAGTTCATTTCAGTGCAACTGTAGCTCTCAGTGACAAATTGTAGAGAAGGCCCCTTGCTCATTCTGAGCTTAGAGAACTAACGCCTGAAGGAAAGGAATTAAATTTAATTTGAAAAAGTTTTGTTTATTTTTTCTCTCACAACAGTCACTTTTAGTTATTGACTGCATCATTTCGACCCCGTACTTCAGATCTTCTTCAGGCGTTAGTGACAATTTACTGAGTGGGACTTTTAGTATCAACTGCTTTTGATTGGTGTATCACAAACCACACTGTCTGATGGTTGGTGGGTTTCAATCCAAAGCATTATTAGAGTGGACAAAACTGTTCCCTCAGTAGTCTGTTGTAGTACTGATGTTTAAGCTGTTTGTTGCACAATACAGGCAACCAAAGCACATATCAAGCTGAACACAAAGAAGCTTTATGGTGCTGATGGGTATGCTGTCAAGGAATTATTAAAAGTAACATCAGTTCTGTACAGTGCCATGAAGACGAATGCAGGAAATCAGGTAGACACTATAAATTATGTACTAACCCATGTCCTCTGTGAATTGGCTGAAAAAAGCTGTTGCTGGTTTTGAAACATGAAATTACGTTGTTTTTTTTTTAATTCAAAGGCATCTGAAGAATCCAATGTGAGCTCCTTGACATTTGATATCTCATCAAGAGTAAGTAATCTTAACTTAACAAGTAAAATTCCATAATTAAAAAATAATAATAATTTTTTTTTATACAGAATTTTCATGTCCATTGGCGAGACCCTCTTAGGAGGGTTAGGTATGTCCCTAGTCTGAATTTCAAAACCTGTCATTTCGCGTATTGAGGAAAAAACACATTTGGCTGTCAATACTTCATGTTGTATTTGTGCTTTTCTCTGTCACTGTCGTAGTTTCAACCTATCTTGGTGTTATTTGTTGCCATTTCTGCTGCCCTATGTCGTTGTTTCTAGGCAACTGTTTTAAAACAAAATGATTATGAGCACCCTGATATACACGATTTATTTTCAAGTGGATATCTTGTGTTACATGTGTATTTGCCTGCTAGCTGTGTAGCCCCCATTTGTAATCCTTTATAGTGACTAGTCATCAAACATCTACTTTGTCAGATAAGTGACTTGAAAGCATCTCGTCAGCTTGCATCAGAAATCACATCAAGAGGAGCTGCACTCTATGACTTACTAGGCAGGGAAGTTGAACTAAGGGTAAGTGCATATGATTGCAAATGGCCGAAATAATTACTTTTTCACATTGTAGTCAAATACTTATTTAGAATTTGAGTCTCTGTATCTCTGAATAATATTGTCAAAGTCCGAAAATAAGCCCCCCAAACTTGTAACGCAAAAAACCCTCCATTAATTCGCCCCTCCAAATATTAGCCCCCAGGGGCTTGTACTTGGAAAATTGCCCTCAAATACAAAGTAAAACAAAGCCAAAACAGTCAATTTACTTCCAACTATAATACTAGCCCAATCGATTTCGAAATGCAAATTTCCCTCCAAAAATAAGCCCCTCAAAAAGGGCCTTTGGAAAATATAAGCCCTGGGGCTTATTTTCGGAATTTTACGGTATTTTTTTCATCCACTTCCCATGTAACCTAAAGTTTCTCAAATATCAAATTCAGTTAGCTATATTGTTAATATTGTTTTCATTGTGGACTCTTAGAGGCTTCATTAGGAAAGTCTGTTGCTACATTTTTTTTCATATTTTGTTTTTTTCTTCAGGAGCTAAGGACTAGTGCAATAGCTAAACCACTGGAGTTAAATGAGTTAGAAAATGGAATCAAGAAGAGTGTAATTTCTGTTCAGGTGATCAACAGTGCTTAAAAAAAGTGTACATTAAACTGCTGATGGCTATTGTGTGTATTAATATTAATCCAGCAGCCCTTTTTGCATTGGGTCTATAAGCTTGTAATATTATTACAATAATAAACCTAAGCCCAGGAAATGACAAAAGCTTTGATTTAACTACATTAACTTTGAATTATTTCCATAAGTTACGTTTAATTTCTTTTGTCCAGGATGAAATAAAGAAGACCAATCAGATGTTGGACAACATTGCTTCTGATGAAGCAAACCTGGAAGCTAAAATAGACAAGAAAAAACAAGAACTGGAAAGAAACCAGAAGAGATTGCGAAGTCTTGAGACAGTCCGGTAAGAGTGACAAGCAATAGTCTCTCTCAGTTTACATTTTTGATTGGTCCCTTAATCCTTTCCTCCTTGACCAAGTTATGGTGGGATGATTTTTCATTGTAACTTTTACATCCATGGACAAAATCCTATGGTGTTGCCATTCAAATGAAACCTCTTTGATGGTACTTTCACATGTTGTTATTTATTTAGTATGTTTTTCTAACTTTTGAATCTGTGGACAAAATCCTATGGTGTTAGCATTCAAATGAAAGATCTTTGTCAGTACTTTCACATGGTACTATTTATTTACATGTAGTATGTAGTTTTAACTTTTAAGTCGTTGGAGAAAATCCTAGGGTGTTACCATTCAAGTGAAACCTCTTTAGCTCTTTTGCAGAATATTTGCATAACTTTTATTATAATGTATTATTTCCTAGGATTAAACAAAAAGATATTTACTAATAGAATTTTTGTGAATTTTTTTCATTGGCATGCCCTAAGGCCCTAAGTGACTTTTGATGTTATGATAAATTCTCCTTTTGTTTCACAAGCAAATACAAGGCAATCTGTTATGAGAATCTCACAAATCAACAGAAGTTGCTCAAGTCTTTTTTTCCGCTCACCCCATCAGTTTTTCATTTAGCACCCTTAATGTTCCCCTCTGTAACAGAACTAATGAGTTTTGCTGAAGTTGACCATTCAAAAGCCATTAGTTAAGCAATTATTGATTCTTGTTGCCTTTGTAGGCCTGCTTACATGGATGAATATGAAAAACTTGAGGAGGAACTCAAGAAAGTGTATGAGGTACATTGTAGTGTTGTTTTGTAAGCTACTGTGTGTTACTTGTTAATCTATGAAATGATTGAGGATAAGGAGGTCGGAGCTTGGGAGAATCAGGGGTGGTAGGGGTAGTGGAGGCAGGAGTTCTAAATGGCTGGGTGGTGGAATAAGTCAGGGGAAATTGCACAATGGTGCTTAATATTTTGCAATTGAATAGAGGTAACGGAGCCAGGAACGCAAGGTAAGGGGGCTTTAGGTTTGGAACCGCTCCCCCTCTTGTATTAAGACATATATATTCTTATGTTTACTTTATTACAGGTATTTATGGAAAAACACCGAAATTTATCCTACCAAGAACAGTTACTCGAGGACATCAACAGGGCTGAACAAGACAAATTTGAGGTACCAGAAAACCTGATTTTAGATCTGATAAGATCTGTTTTGCATTTGTTTGTTTGCATACCCTTGCAAGCACAGCCAGTTTCGATGCGATAGAGAGGTTTCAACTATCCTTCCTTTTTCGTTCAGGTTTTGAGTGACCAATATCAGTTTTCTCAAAATTTTCACTTAAGAGAAAATGCTTTGATGTTTTATCAAATTCTCCCAACTAATTCTTTTAGGAAATGTATGGAGATCAGTCTGGAGAATTTTTATGTGGATATTGTGGCTTAAAGGGTCAAGGCTTTTTTATTTGTTTCTCCCTGTTGTAACCTTTCATTCCAGTTTTAAGCAATTGGCCATTTTCAAGTTGCCCAAAGCCTCTGTTTCAATGCGAGGCTAAATGCGAATTTTGCACTTAGCTTCGTTTTGAAAGTGAGAGGTTTTTGAACTCGAAGAGGGACAATTTTGTCTGTTTTTGTTGTTGATATCCGGTAGGAGTCAGAAGCAACTCTAAGAAACATGCAAGCTGGAGACCATGGCCGAGGACTCACCGCTGGAGAGGAACTTGGAGGTTTAGATGATGAAGGAGATGAAGAGGATGAAATTGTTCTTGATGCAAGCAACACACGACAGTCCAACAGGCCTCAAGGTATGTAGGTATAAAAAATCTTCCGTTATAGCCTTCATACAGACTTCTTCTTTAGTGAAAGGGAATCTGGATTCCAGAGTCCGGGAAATTTTTGCTTGTGAATCCCACCAACGATTAAAATCTGGAATCCCAGTTCCACTGACAAAGTATCCGAAGTTCAGTACTTGGAATCTGAAATCTAGAATCTGGAATCCAGAATCCAGGATTGTTTCGGATTCCCTTACATTGGGTGAGAAAACCCTCTTCAAGCAAACTTTGGGAAATCAAAATTTGATGTAACTGGAAGTTTTATCGTTGGTGACCATTTCGTGAATTCTCATGTTAGATTCATGTTAGACTGATAGTTCGGCACGATAAAATTCCCAGCAATTTACAAGAATTTCTTATTTTGTCTTCGTTTTACTTACAGCCGCTGAAGCTGGTGGCCGCGTGTTTGGTTCTATGGGAGGCGGTCTGGACTCTGATGAGGTCAGTAGAGATCATGGGTGCTTACCACTAGCACCACCCCCCCCCCCCCCTCCCCGCCCCAGGTGAAATCTTGTGCATAGACATAATAATATAAAAAAAATTGCATCGCCTCAAACCACAGCCCATAATTTTTAAAGTTTCCCATACGGAATGGCGAGAACCATTTGTTTTTCCAGCAGGAATTTCCCGTTTTCCCATGTACATGATAAATACCCCAGTAGATTTTTTCTAGTAAACGACAGTGAGGACTATCGTCCACAGTCGCCATGGTAATAACCAAGAAATGTAAAACGCTAAAACTCACAACTTACTGATTTTCTGAATCTATTTCTTGTAGGACGAGAGTGGTTCTTTGTCGTCCGGGGAGAGCGATATCGGCGTGGATGACGATGATGACGAAGAACTTCTTGACGATGACGACATGGAAGAGGGCCGCGGGGAAGGCCGGGATGACGGGTCCCAAGCTAACAGTCTTAATGACAGCGATAATGATTTCTGAATGAACTCAAGTCTGTAAATAGAGTGCTATTGAATAAAGCTATTTGAGATCTTGATATTGAGTTCGAAAGTCTTTTGGGAAATAGTGCTCTGTGTACGTTTACATGCGAAATAGGGGCCTTAAGATCCTTGGACCGTAACAGCGACGAAAAGGTCGCTTAAAAAGTGAATTCGCGTTTTTTCAAACTTCTTTGCTATTATTCCAACTTACTTACTTTGCCAAATGTAGGCGAACTCTCCTGGAGTTGAATTCCTAAAAGCCACATCCAAGTAAAGAAGGGAAACAAAATTTCGCGTCGCTTCTTTACGTCCTCCATAAGACGGGAAATTAGGCATTTTCAAGTGGAAGTCGTGCAATGACGGCAAAGAAATGTACAAAAAAGCGTGATGCACGTGCGGAGTTGTTGTTTTGACAATCTACCCTTAATGAATTTTTGACGTTCTCGTTGCCGTTGCAGTCGTGCGAACAACAAACTTCAGATTTAAGTTGATAATTTCTCTGATTAGAAAATGAGCTGCTAAAAACTGTCCAGAACAATTTCTCTGGATGAAACTTGTATGAAACTTAATTTTGTGAAGAAGCATTTTCAAGTTGACGACATTTAATTACAAATACAATAACTAATTTCATTTTTAACTTTCTGATATAAATTTGTCAATCCCGCTGAGGGTTAAAATCAATAGCCCAAATATTCGCGCAAGGAAACATCAACACTGAAGTATTCTAGTAGTTGTAGTATGATGACGTCATCGTGCAACTGTCCTATTTCCAAAGATGTCAACCACAATGCTGACCCAGGTTGCTCAACAGGTAGCTCACGTGTAGCCCCAGGCTAATAAAAAAGGTTTCTGTTTCTCTACCGTTGAAGTTATAAGCAAATGTCTCTCATTTCGGAACATGCAACTGCCGCTTAAACAAGATTCTCGACCCTTTTCTAAGCCGAGTCAGGACAGTTCAATGCGGTTTATATGAATGATAGATCCTCTTCCCCTGCACGTGTCTGCTTGCTCCACAGCCATTCTCAAGGGTTAGCGTATGTGTGTGTGGCGGAAGGGGGGGGGGGGGGGGGTGCTGGAGACAAGCCGTGGTTGCTACAGCCATACAGAGGTGTCTGAAATTCCCTGACTTTTTTCTGACAAAAGTAAAATTTCCCTGACCAACTGAATAAACAATATATTAGTCCTGATGATGGACTCAACCCTCCCCTCCACAGCCATCCCCTCTATTTATTTATTTAGCTCGAGCAGGAAGTGAAATAAGAGTCATCGCCTAGGGCGCGCAAGGAAAGGGAGGGGGAGGGGGTGGGGTTAGAGGAAAGCGTAGAAAGGGGGTTTACAAACGCCCAAACCAAACAGGACGCTTGTTATGACTCTGGTATTTCATCATAGCAAAAGTAGCTACACATTGAAGCAAGCGATTTTTTTACATCAAAATAAATACAATTTATTGGCTCTTATATTAACTAAGTACAAATGGTTGAAATTTACATGGCATACAAAAATTGTCAGGTTGGTTTTTTTTTTCGGCTCTTTTATAGAACAAAAATTACACACATGCATACAACACATTCCTCTTACCTCTAACTACATGTTATACATTTAATACACTGTAATACTACAGTAACCACTCTAACGAGGGGTTAGCAGTTTTCTCCTTCACCTTGAAACTATAATACTGACTGAAATTATAATTTCTCCTGACAATATCATTGACAAACCAAACATCAAAATCAGAGGAATCAAGATGATGAAGACAAAAATGTGCTTACTTTTCCAACAATTTCTCCTCATTAGTGCAAAACAGCATGGAGAAGATGCACGTTGATATTAGAGACAACCTGAAAGGCAAGGTTCGTGGGCACCAGAATGAAAAGAGCAAAACGAAAAAAAAGGACATCGCCGCTAGCTTGGATTTCTCCTGTTGGATTTTCTTATCACATCTCTTTTTCTTCGAAAAACTTATCTCAATTTTTTTTTGTGACAACTTATCCGCCAAGGGATGTTACAGATAAATGGTAGTCACAGCTTCTGCTTAATCCAGAGCGTTATTACCAAGATTTTCAAGCTACCTTGAATCTTATTTCCAATTCCATACTAACCTTTTACGCGATTAAAGAAATAAGCACTAGAAATGATATTTTGATATCGATGCAGAATGATGCTGACAAAAGAGGTTATTTCAAAGGCATTTTGTTTTAAAAGACTAACTTGGATTCCTTTCTTTTCCTTCGTTTTGTTCTTCGAACATGTCTTCTTTCGACTTTCTTTCTGTGTTTTTAAAATCTATTCTTACCACTGTCATTCTAGTGTGGCTTTCACAAACGTATTTCTTTGATCTTGTTCTGTTCATTTCTGTTCGTCGATCCTCTCACGTGTCTACTTAGACTCTCACCCCATTATTCTTCTTCACTTTTCATATCCGCTTCCTTATTGTTTTGTCTTTCATTGCCCTGCAGTACTTCATCCTTTCTTCCACTTTCGATTCCATAAAATTTGTCTTCCTTACCACCGAAACCTTTATTTTCCACATTATTTCTCTTCTCTGACTCACCACAACTTCCGTTTTCTTCCAGTTTTGTGTGGTCTATTTCCACTTCCGCTTCCTTATCCTTGACACTTCCGTTTCCTGTAAGTTTCTCCTCTGCCTCTACGTTGTCATCACTTCCGTTTCCTAACAGCTGCTCTTCATCAACTTCCTCCTCGCCATCGCTTCCACTAATTCCCAGTTTTTCATCTTCACTTTCATTGGCTACTTTCTTGCCATGTTCGTTCTTTTTCCCTCCTTCCTGCTCTTCATCACACATCATTTCTTCTTCACTCCCACTTGATTTTTCCGTTTCCTTCTTTCCTTCTCCATCCACTTTTTCACTGCTTTTTATCACACCACTCCTAATTTCCTCTTTTTCTTCACTTCCTACTCTTTCTTCCATTTTCCTCCTTTCTTCTTCACCATCATCTTCCCCTTTCGTTTCCTCCCCACTCATTCCTTCGTCACTACTTTCGTTCTCTTCCTCTTCGCTCTCATCCTGTTGCGCGCCTTCATCGCTGTCATGTGTCTCCTGTTCTTCCGTACTGTTTTTCTCATCAGGGTTCTCATCCCCAGGGGAGACCCCTGGGTCATCACTTTTCTTTCCCTTACTATCGCTTATCTCCTCTTCCTCTCCACCCTTCTCATCTTTAGATTTTTCCTTCTTATGTCGCTTATGCTTTTTGTGTTTCTTTTTGTTCTTACGCTTCTTCCCGGAGGATGTCTCATCCTTTTTGTTTTTGTCCTTCTTTTTCTTCTTCTCTTTACTCTTCTTTTCTTCTTTCTCTTTCCCCTTTTCTTTATCACCACTTTTCTTTCTCTCCTTCTCCTTTTTCTTCCCTTTCTCTTTTTCTTTCACTTTCTCCTTTCTTTTTTCCTTCACTTCTTTCACATCCTTCTCTTTTCCAACAACCTTTCCCGTATCCTTCCCCTCCTCCATTTTCTTATTACTGGCGTTGTCCTTTACAGGCCGTTTGTGCTTTTTCTTCTCCGACGATTTCGCTGCATTTTTATCAGCAACAGCCTTTTCTTTCTGCTCTGTAGAAGGTTCGCCTGCTTTGGCATGAGAAGTCTTCTGCTTCTTGCGTTCTTTACCCTTCTGCTCCTTCTTCCTTTTCTTATGCTTTCTCTTCTTCTCCTCAGCGGAACCAGCCTCAGCTTTGCCGCGAGATGAACTAGGCGAAGGAGAGCGTGACTCGTCCCATCCTTCAGGAGTCGGCGATCGCGCAGGACTTTGCGACGAATGTGATCGAGACCGTGACCTTGAACGTGAAATAGACCGTGAGCGTGAGCGTGAGCGTGAGCGTGAGCGTGATCGCGATGGAGAACGTGACCTTGAGCGTGACGGAGTCAAAGAGCGAGAGCGTAATCGCTGACGGCTTTTCTGAAGTTTTCTGTATTCGGAGAGTTCGTCGTCAAAGTCGAAAAGGCCGCCAGCCGGGTCTTTCTTAGTGTCCTTCTTAGGCTCTTTTCTTGAACGCGACTCGCGAGAGGGGTAACTTGATGAAGGATGTTCATGTTTCTTTTTCCTAAACATGACAAATAAAAACAGTCAGGACAGCTACTAATGAGCGTAAGCAACAGGACGGCTGAAAGAAGACGACGGCAAAATGCTTGTGTGTGACCAACGTGACAGGGCTATTACTTGCGAGTTTTGTTTGGATCTTTACTTAACAATACTTTGTTAAGGCCTTTCACAAAAAAATCTCTGTAAAGGAAGGTAAAGTGTGGCGGAATTTTTTTCCAAACAAAATTGTCGTCACGCTTGACACACAAGGTTTGCTGTTTTCTTTCCCCCGCCATGGAAACCAGTCGAGAGTCTGGGAAATGAAAGAAGATGAACGTACAAAAAGCCTCAGCAAGAATCAGCTCTGTGCGATATTTTATGTGCGAGATATTTGGAGAAATGTTTAACCCAAACTTATAAATCTTTGTATGGAGACACCATGTTGGTGTCCCTTTAAGGGGTACAAATATGGCCGCCGGAAGCCAGCAGTCTGTCTTTGAGTTTTTGTGTAAATGCGTGAATTCATCGCTTGAGGAACTCTTTAAGATTAAAGTAATATTTATTCTGAGACAAGGAATGTTGAGATACCAAAATCTCCAAAAATCGGTAAAGTTTTAAACCCACAAAAGAGCTTTCCCGGCCGCCGGCTAACTCCCTCGACACGCAAAAGCATGGATATTCAAGCGTCCTTAATCGCAAATCGAAGAACCCTTTCGAAACGAAAATTTGTATGAATAAAGGTGTTTAGCTGCTGTAACACCTTATGCAAGTAGAAAGTCAGAAGAATCAACATTATTCTGGTGACGTCAAATGAAAACCAAGAATTACCTTGATTTGAGTTTCTTTTGCATTTTGTAGAATTCCCGTTCTGACATGGGAGGAGTGAGAGACCTGGATACATCAACAGGGTGGAGTGGGTCAAAGACTGGCGCTCCAAATGCTGGGTGGTGGGGTAGGGCCGGCCTCACCATGGTAGGGACAGGAGGTATGTGAGGAACGGCTGGTGCAGGAATCGCTGCATGCATGACAGGCATATAACCAGGTACGTTCATGCGAGGTCTCAGATGAGATGGACCTGGCATATTAGGCCTGACAGCCGGGACTCGGGGTACATGATCGGGCGGAAGTCCATGAGGTATAACAGGTTCAGGCAATCCATGGCGGACATCAGGTACCCGAGGTGCCGCTCTGTAATATAAACAAACAAATGATTGGTTTAAAAAGCCAGGATTTTTTCCCAGGAGTATGTCCGCAGATATACCACAGTTTGCCTTCAAGGCACAGGAGCGGATCTAGGGGAAGGGTGCAAGGGGTGCGCACGTAATTTGAATTTTCCCCAAAAACCTTCACTCGCCCGTCGGGCGAGTCAACAACAGAATTCACTAGCCTGATAGCAACATCCACTAGCTCTGGACTAGCGGACACTGTTATCTTTACATGCTACAACATTACCATCAGACCTACCATGCAAGGGCAATACTCTTGTTTAAGTGTGCTAATGGCAGGTATAACAGGCTCTACTCAGCCAAGCACTTTAGCAGGAGACACTCATGTGTAATGCACAAAAGATGAGAAAAACCACCCGCCAGAGTGTTAACCCTTTAATCCCCAAGATCGACACACAAATTCTCCAGACTGATCTCCATACATTTCTTTTAAGAATAGTTGAGAGAATTTGGTTTAAGATCAAAGCATTCTCCCTTTGGTAATCAGTTTAGTAATTCTCATAACCTTTACTCTTCATGATCTGCTGATGATGTTAGGGGAAATTGATGTTGGTCATTCTTGGGACCTAAAGGGTTAAAAAGCTTCGAGTGGGTTACCTTGGGTGGAAGTCTCCTTGTCTTCTGCGAGGGTCAAATGGGGCTCCAGCTGGCTTAAAACCAACACCTGAGTAAAATTAAAAGACCGTTTTTTAAATAAATTATTAGGCTCCATAGAAATGAATGCAAGGAAAATAATCACAGTTAAATAGGCAACTTATGCAGCTGAGAAAAGAAAGCCTGAAAAAATTCAGGCTTGTGGAGATTCTGCCCCTGACCTCTGCGACACCAATGCAGTGCTCTAACCAATTGAGCTAGCAAGCCAACTGGGAGCTGGTCATTACTTGGTTCATAATATACTTGGGAAAGATGAATTTAATAATGAATATACCTGCCTGTGAGACTCCATAGAGTTATGTGTCTTTGTAACAGAAACGCCTGTACTTAAATGCTTTCAATTAACTGGTCAATTAACATTGTTTATATAAAATTTTTGCTGTGTTGCTCGTCCAGTGTGAACAACAGGCAGGTAAGTGACTAAAGCATAATCAAGGATCTGTGTACCTTGTTGTGATAAGGCATCTCGGTGGTGGACTCTGATGGGTTGTGGTTCACTTGCTGGTGGATTGACTACCTGGGGAGGCTGTGTAAAGGTGAAAAGAGCACAGCCACAAATTTTATTGTTATGTAGCTGGAAATTTTTTCCCAACAGTGCACACTCTCATTGGTTACTTCAAGGTCACATGACATCTAACACTGAAACTGTTTCCCGCCAAAATCTCTGAGCGGGCAACAGTGTACTGTTACCCACAAATGTAGACTGATGACCACCATTACTGTGAGATTTAAGAGATTTGTCCAAAATGGCGTCAAAAAAAAAGTCTGTACAAAATAACACTATTTTGTTTTCCCACAAATTTGCAAGCTCTTATCGTGATTTTTTTCACGAACAATATGTTATCAAACACCTAATTTATCCAATACCCAAATGTCTCAAATTCAGCTTCAAAAATTTTTTACTCGTTTTGTTGAACTTGGTTTATGGGTATCAGATCATTGGAAACTCTTGCACGCACACATCACGATGAAAAGGTAAATACATTACAAAATTTGTGACGCTCTCTGTGTTACAACATTATCCTCTAACTGGGCTTAATGTTATAAAGAAGTTGTAGTACTCACTTTTGGTGAACTTTCCCTTGTTTTTCTCTCATTATCATTTATTTCTTTCACTACTAAAAACACAAAACCCATGATATTAGTGATTTCACGCTCATAATCAATTTAAGTGGTGTATACAGTACAATAAACCCACCCAAAAAAATAAAGAACGGTGCCATTACCCTTATTTTCAACAGCTGGTTTACTTTCTGAGACAGTTTTGTCACTCACACTGAAATGAAAACAATGACATCAGAAAAATTTCAAGAAACTTCATGAAAATGTGGAACAAAATTAATCATAATCAATGATAACGTATGACTATTCCTTTCAAAGGGGCATAATGCATGTATCACTACAGCCACTGCTTTTTGACAATACTTAATGATTTTCTTGGCAATATTTTTACATTTTTTAACAGCAGCAGGATTAGCTCGGTCAGTTGAGCACTTGACAGTAAAGCAGGAGGTCATGGGTTCAATTCCTGGGACCGGACCAATACTCAGGGTCTTAAAATAACTGAGAAATGAAGGTACTACCTTTTCTCTGCAAGCAGCTAGACCTTCGAGTGGCTCAGATGACAACATAAAATGGAGGTCCCGTCTCCAAAAGGAGACATCATTGACAATAGTGTCCCCAATAATATCAGCTGTTTTGTGATAAATACATTGACACTCGAACGAATTGCTTTTATTCTGTGGAAATTTTACCTGTCAACAACATCCTTTGAAGGTGGTTGAGACTTCACCTCTGTGTTTTTATTAGTAACTACTGCACTTTTTGTTACTGGGGTGACATAAGGACTGGCTGGACGAGCATTTTTAAAGGTATTTACAGCCTAAACAAAGGAAAAATAACATAGGAAACACTAAGAATGTGTTTTTTGTTGAATCAATTTTGCCTTGTTGAGTGGGTATTCCTTTTTACATAGCACAACTGGGTGAGGTCTGGTTTCCATGTATTTGTGATTGCTCTGGAGCTGAAAATTTTAACTGTGTTTTCAGCTTAGCAGGGCTGTAACAAAAATTTCAAGTTCCCAGTATAATTATGTAATATTTACTGCGCTTTTCAAAAACACAAGAACTCTGAAGATCAAAAGCTGCCTTCACAATTGCATTTTTCCCTGCTGTCAATCATTTATTTATGACAATCACAAGCAACGAACCTTGAAACACTGGAACACACAACACAGATCGAAATTCACCAATCACCAATCACAAACCATGACCTTTTGAACCTGTTGAAGTAAATTTCTGTTTCCTGAGAGATCCTCTAAGATGATTGATGGCAGTGAAAAACACAAACATCAGTTGGCTTTTGAACTTTGGAATTCGTATGTTTTTGAAAAGCACAGTAATAGGCAGGGTATTGAACAGGTGGTTTTATTTTCTTCTTGTTTCCTCTCAAAGTAGCCAGGCTTATGCTCATAGGAGCGACAGGAAATCCCTGGTTCCCTGCCCTTAGTAACAATCTTGATTCAAGGAAACCAAGGGCACAAAAAGCAGTCCTGATCAGTTGTCAGGGACAAGTAGATTTTCCTTTTGAGCAGGTAATAGTGAGGTAACTGTTCACGCTTTCTTGACTAATGGCCAAAGAGCCAAGCAAGTTATGTTCTAACTAAATTACAAACTTAGACAATGCAGTGGACCATGGCTAACCAAGTTTGAACGCGGCTTTTCTTAGCTGAAATTCAGTGTTTTCAAACCACAGAAACCTAACATTTTTGTTGGTTAGGAAATAACTGACTTACAAACAGAACGATATACAAGGCCACTGAGTTAAAATCTTGGATAACATTTTATTCTTGTGAAGTTAGTTTCCCTGCTGCTATGAACTTATGAAAAAATACAATACTACCCTACTTATGCAAATCAAAATTGTACCAAAAGTGACAGTTACCTGTCTAAGCTGTTTGTTGATAACTAATGAGTCAGGTGACACATTCTCTGCGCCACAAGATGGACATTCTTGTTCATTTTCCAAAAGATAGTTTCTAATACCTGACAAAAGTAAAGAAGCTTTTCTTAAAAATAATTTTAATGGGCTTTAATACAAACAAAACAAGCTTCCAAAAGAAAGGGCAATTGTCATAACAAAACTGGAAACAACAGGAAAGTATAACCCACGTCGCAGATTTGACTAAACTTAGAGAGTAACGTCTGCAAAGTAGTACCAGGTATCCTTATCCTCGGCCCCCAATGGACTCAACAACTAAATATTGTGAATGCATTTCAAATTTCCCTTCAACCTGACTGGCAAGTTGACAATGCCAATCAAGGTGGGTAATCAAATCCTGGTGCACACATGAGAGCCCACGACAAGGATTTTGGTGCTGTTTTGCAGGTGGACTCAACAAGAAGTTTTGTTCTGTTTGCTGCACAGGCTAGGAAAAATTGAAGTTAGTTTAACCTGTTAACAGAATAAAACCTGCAAGAGCCTGTTTTAGCTAACTTAAGAAAATGCCAGTTCTTCCTATGTTGAGGGTTTTTACTGTATTGCTAGTATCAATTCAGAAGCCATGATACATACAGTCATCACAATAACTTGTTCCACAGCAAGGAATGAGTACTGCATCAGTCAACAAATTGCTACAGCTTGGGCACCTTAGTTCTGAAGGAACTTTCTTGCTACTAGAATCTTTGTCTTTTGCTTTGGTTTTTGAATCACCACTACAGTATGGAAATAAAAATACAATAATAATTCATTGAACTACAACTAAGGAACTTTTCCTTGGAGATAGCTCTGTTTGAGGAGCACATGTTGGCTTGCTATAAAGATGCCAACTGTGAAACAAAATAAATGTTGTAGTTGATTTTTTATCTCAGGTAATTTTTGTTTTTCTTTTGTTTTTGAGTATGGTAATGTATGCTGTTTAAAGTGAAACAAAGGGAAAAGAAAAATTACCTGAGATAAAAAATTAACTACAACACAAACGTATATGAGAACTAAAGAGATAACACAATTTAATGCAGATGTAATCTTTGCAGTTATATCATCAACCTAACAGGTTGAAGAAAAAGAAAAGCCTTAAAAACATTCCGGCTTAGCGTGAATTTCTTGAAAGACCCAAAAACGTTTGGACCCACAATAGGCCTGAAAACAATTGTTGTTGACATTGAAGAAAGAGGTTTCTATAGTTTTGCAGAAAACGTAATAGAACTATCAGTTAACGAAACAAACAAAATTTGTTCTTATATTTTAGATTCTGATAAGAATATTATTTTGATTCTGGTTCCGAAAAGTTACAGGGACTTTTGAGAAACACGCCCCTGGTTCCAGTTGTTTAATAGGCTAGATCTCCATCCAGTGGATAATCTGGTTTCCCTAACACTTATCCACCAAATATATACCTAATTTATCTGGTGGATAGTGCTATCAAACTTTTGAACTACTGTAGCCAGAAGAGAATTTGAATCGCATTTTTGGGAAATGAAACATCTCTGTTTAAACAGTACTTACTCTGGCAATGAGGGCGATGCTCTGGTTGGAGGCGAGGCTGCTCCCTCACTAGTTGTACCCAGGAAAGTGCGGGGAATTCCAGTGGTTCGTTTGGCTTTTGGAACATCAAACCTATTATCCTAATGAAAAGTGTTTTGTCAAAATCTCTTTTAAAACATCATTTCTTATGAAAACAAATTTTAGTTCACTAGCCTGCAGTGCAGGCATTTTCTTTGGATGCAAGAAAGTTTCTTTTTGAAAGAATGAATATTGGAAAACAGTCAATTCAATCTACAGCACTGTAAGCTCTAGAAAAATCTTCCACATTAATTGAAAGACCTCCCAAATTTCTCCTTCCAATGCATACTAAAGCAATACCTATTGAAAAGACAATTTGTAAATTGACCATAATCATTCTTTTCTCCACATAGTTTATAGCGTGTGTTATTTATTTATTTTCTTTATTGTTTTTTCTCTTTGCTACTATTATACTTGTTACCACTGCATTAAAAATATCATTTTATCGCTAGGAGCTAGCACAAAAATGTTTGTTTATTTAGCTCCTAGACATCGTTTAATCATACTGCATCATTTTCATGTAACAAATTTTTTTCTTTCCAACAGCCATCATAGAAAGTAAAATTCTCTTTAATTGGATGTAATAAAGGTTATTGTTGTTTTGCTCACATAACCACTATGCTGAATTTAATAATAGTCAAGAAGTTAGGAGGAGTATTTCTTCTCTTCCCAATCTTCTTCGGTGATAAAATCAAGAAGGGTGGCCAAAAACAAGTGTTCTATGAATAAAATTTAAATTTTTAGCAATCTAAATTTCTGGCTCAGTTTGTACCAATTTGTGCCATTGTGACCTTAATCACAGCCACCCGTGCCATTATGCAACTTCTACCATGAGTTGGAATAAATAATCAAAAGCAAAACTTAGAAAAAAAAACAGTTTCATTTAACCATTTCCTTATGGTTATGATTATATCTCTTCCATTTGTGTCTTTTTGTTCTTTTTTAGGTATCCATTCCCACCAGATCATAACTACATTCAAATATGAAAAAGGTTATGTTTTATGAACGTTAAGTCCTTAGCGGCAACAAATCCTTAGGGTTCAGCAGCGACTTTCTGTGACTTACCCCATTTGTTGGACAGTTCCTTATGAAGTGGCCTGGTTTACCACACCTATAACACACATAGTTTTGAGGAACAGGCACACCAGGGGCATAAGGTCGGCGCCCTCTCACATATCTAGAGAAAACATCATATCATATCTTCAGCAGTGGCAACAAACTGAGTACATGTTCCTGTAACTTCTTGGAGAAAATAAAATCAGAAGATTGCAACCCACAAATAAATGTCAGGGACTAATTGTATCTATAACCCCTTTAATATGATTTTAAGCATGGACTTACTGTGAAGGATCCCAATCCTCCCCAGACTGTTTCATCATGGCCTTAAGCTTGTCCTCTTCTGATGCATCTGCATTTGCCAGATCTGCCACCTAGGGGTGAAGGGTCATATTGTATGCAGAATTGTAACCACCCACCCTACGCCACCCATATGAGACAAAAGGCAATAATTAATGGAAGGGTCAAACTGTGTCCTGACTCAACACATTCTCCATTAGCTCTGTAAGGGAATTAAGTTCATGTGAAGGTGTTTATTTACACACAAACAACCCTAAGATAACTAAGGGCCTATTAACAAGGAGGTGGGAGACCCCAGGTAGGTGAGGTAACAGTACGTAACCTGTCTATCCTAATAACCTCATGTTTTAATTTCATCATGATAGATGGGGTGACTATAAGAGAGATTATATGGACAGTTGGGTTACCTCACCAACCTGGGGTCCCCCACCTAAAGGTAAAAAGGCCCTTAAACTATTGGCATTCTGACCTAAAGGTGGCTCGGGTAGAGGGACCTCACCAAAATACCTCTTTGCAAATGTGCCACCCAACAGGGTCATAATCTTTGGACTCATAATGAAGAAAGGGGTAAATATCCAATTCGACACGTCTCCTAGAAAAGGGTATAATATTTCGAATGCATAAAAGCTTTGGAATGAGAGTGCTCTAGAAGTGGTTATTTCCTGAGTGGGGTATTCTTTTAATATATATTTTTTTCTAAAACAGGCCGCACAATTTGAGGACCAGGGAGGCCATACCCATCCAAAACCTGTCCGAGTACCCATCCCATTTTCACAACCTTAAACAAGAGAATAAGCATCCCCGCCTTTTTGAACTGCCTCTCCCCATCCCCACTCTCCCCTCCTGCCTTTACACCAGAACTAACAAAAGCTCTTCTAAATAAACCATTTACCGCGCCCTTTCAATAGATACATTAAAATTTTATTACATTTTACCTTGCTCAACTTGTTGGTTTTTGGAACTTGGTAATCTTGGAGAGTACTCTTCATGAACAGAGTTGAAAAGGAACAATCACCAGTGAGAGAAAAATCTAACTACAAAGTTATTTATTTACTCCGCACCTGGCTGTGTTGTAGCACAAGTCACGGTTAGTGCTGGATAAATAAAATAAAAATCTAATGACACACAACTATTATCCAATCAGTCCTTAACTTGCCCCTTTAAGTTATAGTTAAACCCATCAAGAATAGACAGGTGTGGGGAAGGTGCCTGGTGAAACGCGAGCCAAGAAGGTAACCAAGACAACCCTGTGAGTGGCAACCCTGTGAGTGGCAACCACCAGGCACCATCACACTGAGAACCTCAGTGGAGGTTAATGAAAAAAAAAACTTTCTCCACCAATCCAATGGATAAAAACTGAATAAATATGAATAAAATAAAAATAAAAATAGTGATAATAATGTAATAAAAAATAATGTAAGTTTAGATGCGAGTGCACCCTTCTCTGGACATAAATTCAAAGACACCACTACAAATAATCCCTCCCCCAACCTCGCACTGAAACAAAACCAATACTATTGTATTGTTCCAAGGCCTAGCACAATATGAGGTCTGGGGGGGGGGGGGGGGCACATAAACCTTGCTCCAATCAATTTTTCTCGCAAGGCAACAAAAAACAACAGTGAAATGGATCAGTAATAATAAACTTGTCCCCTGATAACTGGTAAGCTAGCAAGCTACCATCGTGAAAACACACAAGTCTAAAGAGAAGGTCAGAGGGACCAAGACTTGGTCCCTCTGACCTTAGTGTGAGTTGCAAGTGAAGTAAGGTGTGGGGTGGAAAAAGGAGAGAGAGCTTGCTATGATCACTGAACAATTCATTTTTCATTTCCAATCTACGTTTTATGGTGGCTGAGCTAAATGGCATGGTGGGCATTTTGACATGCCATGAAATCTTTACTACGGGAAGACTTTAAACCCAATAATGTTCTATGAAGTATATCTTCAAGAATTCTTCTATTTTAACACTTTCTTTCCCAGACTGAATGATGGCATGGGTATCCTCCTTAGCGGGACCCCCCCTCATATGTAAATGTAAATGAAGTAATCTTCAGCATTTTAAAAGACAAAATGCAGAAATCATGTTGAATTAGACTTTGGCAGAGGTCTTTTGTCAAACATGAGGCAAAACATGGTACCACATGTATCAGACAAATACCATGCTGCAGTAAGAATTTGTAAGAATACCATGAAACAAAAGCAAAAGGTATCTGTATTGTGATAGTTTCAGCAGGCTGACCTGGACTGACATCAAACAAGTTTAACTGACTGTTTCAGCCAATAGAACTTGTTAGCTAACAGAATTTCCTTTGTGAAAATTCCTCAGGGGTCATTGCAAGCTATTCCTCCTTTTCCTTCCGGAGATTTTCGGGTTCCTTTTCCATGTACAGGCACACATTACACGAAACAAAATAATGATTCAAAAAATTTTTTAAAAAAATGTTGGAAATTCTTTTATGTATGTCTTTTGCATTATGTTCTCTGTTGGTACAGGTGGAATCTACAATCTGGCTCACTTGAATAAAACTTTAAATTTCAATATAGAGGTCTTGTTAGGAAGTTTCAGTTACATGAAAAACAAAACAACACAAAACATTTCTTAGTGTTGTATCCGTGAAAAAGGTTCATTTAGAATCCTCTAATAGACCTTTGGCCTTTCCTTGTCCATGTTGACTAGGAACTAGATTTTCCCAAAGGAGTGTCATTAATCATCATTAAAGTTTTCAGTGCCCTTGCTCTATAAAACCAGGTAGTTTTAGTAAAGTCTTGTCCTCACTTTTCTTGTGCAAGAAAAACCCTCTTCAATATTTCACCAATTGAGGAAAAAAGGAAGAGTAACTTAAAGGGGACTTTTAATTGAGGTTGAGCTATGTACAACAGAAAAGTGTAGAGGATCTGCTAAACAATGAAAACTTGGAGTAGTGCACCTAGGAGTACTAGAGTTTGGAGGCCAGGCATTAAATAAAGCAGGCTCACTTAAAGAAGGAATAAATCCAAGGGAAAAGCTAAAGATTAAAAGGCAAAAAAAAAGTGTTCAAGCAAGGAAAGAGAATAAAGTGTAGTGAAACTAAAGTAGAAAAACATTTCATCAAATCTTGGGAAGAATCAAACGTCACATTTTCCTGTCAAGTAGCCATCATCTGCCCTTGCAATTGATTCAGAGTTCCACTGCAAGGAACAAAATGTTTAAGTCCTTAAACACGTTGCCGCATCTATTTGCATGAATTTGTTGTTTGAATTTTTTGCTATTATTGGTAAAATCATAGTCCCTTGATGCATTGAAACAGTTTCAATACAAGAAACAACAAGGATTTACTGATAAGAACAAAAGATTCCAACAAAACAGCAACAAGAACAGCAGGTCACAATATTATTAAAACAAGCCAGGCATTCTTATCATGGCTCGAACTAACTCACCAGGCAGGGTTACAATTTGTAAAATGGTGTGATTTGTCGAGTTTTCAACGTACAAACAAGAGTTGTTGCACCACTTTTCCACCTCCACACTGATACGTATAGAGGTGTATAGTTTTCTCGATATACTGATACTTTAACAAGTAAAGAGAAAACTTTCATAATAATATCGACAAGACTACAGTCGAACCTCCACGAACGGCCACCTCTCTACAAGGGCCACTTAAATTAAATTTAAGTGGCCCTTGTAGAGAAATTTTGTCCCGGTGGACAGTCCATACATTGACTCTTATCAAAAAAAACTTAGTACAGGCATCAAATTTCTTGCAAAGCACAAGGTAAGTTAAAAATGTATTTGCCATTTGTACATCTTCCATAGAACACCTTGCTCCCCCCCCTCCCCCCACAAAAAAAAATGTATACGGTACCTTTGTTTTTCATTTCTCCTAGGTATTACAGTCCTCCTAAGAGAAATTGAAAACAATGCATATGCATGGGGGGAAAACAAGGTGTACTATGGTAGATGCGCAAGTCGTGAATGACACTGCCATAAGGATAAATATGACTTGCTGTTGTTGTTGTTGCTGTTCAAAAAAACAATCTATTTTTAGTGAAATGAAAATTTCACACGTGGTTGCATTTTGTATCCGGGCTTGCAGGGAGAGGATTAATCTGCAAGTTATTTTCTGTTTCTTCAACTGCTTAATACACGTTGGTGAACCCAACAGTGGAACTTCTAAGCTTCACGTTGTAACTTGTAGATTTTTTCCCTTCATAAAGCACGAGTGAAATATGCCTTTCTAATCCAGGAATCCAGTGATGCGGACTTAAACACAGTGCCTTTCGTTATCGCTGAAAGTCACTGCCCAATCTTGCAGTTCTAATAGGAGCACAGGCACACAATGTTTGGCGTTGATTTCCATACTTCACAACATTCTTGACCAGGTAAATAAGATAATCAGTATAGTTACTTTTTCAGAAGCCACAGACTTGACAAAATGCTGACAAAATGTTATATCCTCCACAGGTGACCTAGGGGCAATAACGATCTTATCATAGTCTTGAGAAAATTATCAGAGATGGTCCAACTTGCCATAAAGATACACTTTTGCTCTTCACTTCTGTTAGCTGGTAAATTCCATGTTGCAGACCGTGATAATATTGTGAATCCATGATATAAAATGACTGCTGCTGTTCTTGTGATGATTATCGCCATTATCCACAACAGAATGCTCCATAGTAGTTTGTGAATACATCAGTTACGTGTAACAATGAAAGGAGCAAGGAGCAAATCTCCAACTTTATCAGAACAAAGCATAAATTTATTGCAAGGACATATCTCTAAACTGGGAATGCATCTTTCCAATTCTGCATACCCTCGAGACATAGCAGCAAGAACAAAGTTCTTAATTTTTTTCCCAGCCAAACTGGGAATACAAGAGTTCTGATTCAAAAAATCAACAGTTCTTTGAGTGAATGTCCATTTTCAATGATAAAGCTATTTACACTCAATACGAAGCCAGGTGTAACAAAATATACATTGTTGTCAATGCAAAGCTAAAAGAGAGAAAAGTTTAGTAATGGCCCTTTTTCCCACAAGGACATCATGTAATATAATATAGTAAATCAGGAGATTAATAGAGAAAGGCAACCTCTTGAGATGTTGTTTAATGATGCTCAAAGAGCCTAATCTACCTCGTCAGTGACACCAAACTCACAGTCAAATAAAAGAATAATATTGTGGTATTCAAGAAACAGCTTATTCAGAATTTTAATTTTCCTTTTCCCAAAGTAGACTGAGAAAAACATGTATGTATCCCCAAGTGTTCTTACGGTTAACAATATTTATCTATATCGTGTAAAGATATGCCTTTTTCTTTTGTTATGATTTAACTCTTTATTCTTCAAAAAACAAAATACTACAGAAAACCTTGCAAGTCTTTTTAAGCATGTTATTTTAAAGACAACACTAGTTGTCTAATTGCAACAGAACGGAGTCAACCACACTGATGATTTAAAGGAACACGATCATTATTACCTCAGAAAAAGAACTGAGAAAAGCCACATGGAAACAATAAAGCAGGCCAAGATGGGTGCAAAATAATTAGTGGTAATAGTGAAGAATACTCCCCATAAAATCTGCCGGCCAACTAAAGACTGACTGTTGACCAACAGTTGCCTAGAACCTGGCTGACACTCAGCCATCAAACAAGTCACTAAAAATAATATATTGCTAATTGTTTTTTGCAAAGATCTATGCCAGAATTCCACCATCTGTGGGTGAACTGTTGGGAAGGAGGTGGTAAGCTATCAGTAAAAGTTAAACCTAAACTGCACTGGAAATGCGAAGAGCGTGGCAAGAGAACAAGTTACTCTTAAAAGTCACCAAAATGAATGTCCAAACTATTGCCAGCACTACTGAAAAAAAGGCAAATATATTTGCAAACATCTTGAAATGAAATTGTTTGCTAGGCATAACAGAGTAATTCATTTCCAGGTACGCTTTATTGTTTCTCCTTGCAAACTTGTTAAGTTTTCTACTTAAATCTTTTTTAAACAGGTGGAAAGAATAGAGCACGAGTTCAACATGGTGTTTTTGATATGTTGACCAAACTTTCAGCTGTCAACTGTTGACCAACTGCTGATCAACAGTCATTTGAAAGATTTTAAGGGAAGCTGTCCTTCACAATGACCATGATAAAGATATTTTAACTGAATACGAAAACCAAATTGCTTGTCAGGAAATCTGATCTGTTGTGATAAAATGTCTGTTATCACAATACATTTTTATAAAACAAGGAAATGATCAGGATCCAAAAGAAGCAAAAATAAAATCGTTATTTAATTGGAGCAAATAAACCTTTCTTCCTCTTTCTACCCACGCAGTTATGATAATACATCACAAATACAACAAAATGAAAAAAGGACAGCTTTTCATAATTGGGATAAAAGTGTTTCATAGCTTCACCAGAAATCAGAACAGTGGGTGGGAAACCACTATATAAGCAAACTGACTTGCAGTTTTTAGATTGCAAGAGTGGCTTAAGTGTCCTTATCAATAACACAGGGAATATCAAGCAACAATAACAAACAAAGCCTACAGCTGTAATTCAAGATTTAGGAGGTTTCTTTCATTATCTTTGTCTTAAAAAATTGTATTTGTTCCTTTACTTATTTCTTTGAACAAATTTCCCCTAATCCAGCTTGAAACAAGTGATCTACTTCTTTAAAACATGGACTTCAAGCATGTCAAAACCCTCCGAATCAAAAGAATACGGTTGTTTGCTTTCATTCATTTCATAGATACAGATCCCAAAATGTTTAGTACAAAAATTGTAGAATCTTGGAAGAAAGCCACAGTATAAGAATATTAGCAACCCTCCTAGCTCTAAGAAACAAAGGGAAGAACACAACCTATCTTAAAGAAAATTTCCCACATACCATAACAAGTCATTCTAACTTTGTACAGGATTTGCTATAAATTTAATCGCATGTTCTTACTTTTTTTCAAACAATAGGGTTGTTGAGTTGTAGTTGACAGTGTTCCTTTAAATGCAGCATTTTATTAGAAACCACTGTAAGCACACAGTTTACAACAATAACGTTCTAAGAGGTAATCTTAATATTATTATTGAATTATTACAATAATCTTCAACCATGTGTACATACTGTTTTCTGCTCTCCACTTGAAAAAGGAGATGATCTTTCCCTGCAATAACAAAAATATGCAATATTCCTAGTGTCAATCTATGACCTTTAATGTCTGAAACAACAACAATATGAAAAAAATTTTAACAGCAAACCTTCCAACAATGTAGTAGGTACAATGTAGACCTAGCGAAACTAGCAAGTAAGAAGGTAAGGAAGGAAGGAAGGAAGGAACAGGATGCAAAGAAAGTCAGTTTTACAGCCTGCCATTCAGGCAAGCAGCAGCTACCATGTACTAGGCCACAAGTCATTTCAACCAGCCCCAAAACCCTATTGATTAGCAGGATTGATTACAATCTCCTGTAATTTGAATTTCCCCCAAAAACAGTTATTGCCTGTTGGGCAAGTTAACAACAAAATCACTAGCTCAATAGGAAAATCCACTAGCCTCAGGCTATCGGACACAACTTTCTTCGCACGCTGTAAACACTTGAAACAGCAACTTTTTATTTGTAAATACATAAAACACACAGAGAGAGTACATAAATGCAAGTAGGAGCTAATTCACCATTAAATTTTGTTTTCTTTATTCCCTATGTTTACATTATTGTCTCATTAATATTCGTATTTTTACTTATCCGGACTCTCAATTATCCGGACTATTTACTCAAGTCCCAACAAGTCCCGATAATAGAGGTTCGACTGTATCTCTTTGGCAGTAAACAGAAATATCATAACTTACGCTGCCAACTGAGCTTTGCTTTTTGTCCCAATTGGTATCCTCCGCACCACCACTGAGGAATTTTTTGGTATCATTGTCATATCATCTTTATACTCTATCCAAAGAAAAAATAAGCAAGAACTCCTCTGTCAGAATTTGAACATTTTATCATTAACACAAAATGCAAGTGCACTAAAAGAGATTTCTAACTGCATCATTAGAATTGCTCTGGAAAGGCCAAAAAATAGAATATTCACACTTAGGGATGAGAGAGACTCATATTGAGTGTTAAGAAAATTTGGAGGGCAACTGGCAATTCTTCAGTACAAATTGAATGCCTCCCTTGTGTTTCCAAAACTGCCAAAGGTAACCAGAACACTAAGCTTAACTTTTTTCAAAGTAGCCATTTGGCATAAAAATTAATATTAGTTGACAGAACAAAAGGGTACTTTGTGCAATACTGTATGAGAGATATCAAATAAAGAAAATGGTTGCCCAACTGTCACAAATATAGGATTTTTGAGGTACACAGGTATTTCGTGCAAATGTTTATCAGCAAGACCAATAAAAGCAACCTGGCTTGGCACAAAACCACTAAATAACAGATTGGCGGCTTGCGCTGCAATTTTAGTCACCAAAACTGCAGTGCTAGTAATGACCAAGGAAAAAGGGCAGCTTTCTTGCCATTAAGAGTATCAAAATATTTAAACTTTCCCCAGAAAAGCAGCTGTACTTTGGCGAAGCAAGCTGGTCCAAATATTTTGAAGCAGCTGAGCATTTACAGTGTATACTAACACCTTGTTTACAACAAGGCAAATACTGTCTTAACAATTACTTGATATTTTAAAAGGTGCTCAGGGCTCAAAGTTTAAATTTGAGTTTGCGAGCACTTGTGCTACCAGATGTAAATTTTTAGGCACACTGCCTAAATTTTAGGCGCACAGCTGAAAATTTTATTATAGTTTTCTTATAATGTTGGGAGCATCTTTTTCAAAAGAAAAAGTAAAAAGCTTAACAGCGCCACGTTTATTTGTCATCTTCAGTTTGTTACTTTTACTTCAGTCCTGTGATTGATGTGATCGTTGTGAGTTTTAAAATTACTTTCTCTTTTTGACAGTACAGTTGTGACTAAAGAAAACTTACACTTGAAAAAAAATTCAAAACTGACAACAATGAGTGTGTCGAACGCAAATTAAAATTAGTCTTTAATGAATTTGTTAAATGCGCAATGACTTACATGTAACTGGAATATGACTTAAAAAACTTTCTAACCTGGAAAAAAAAGGCTCTTAATCCACACTGTTTTTGCTTTGATTGACGTTAAAACTGAACGTTCGACATCATCGTACATTGCGCAAAAAGTACGTGTTTCGTTTGTAGCATATATTTGCATGTGCCAGCGGTGTTTACTACAAAACAGAAGAGTCTGGGATAGAGTAAACCATCGAAACGAAAAACAACATTTGAGTTCATAGAATCCATTGGGAGAAAAGACCAATTAAACATACACCGTCTTTCTAGTTCGAGTTCGTTAGTATACAATGTAGTCGGAAGTAAGTCAGTCGCACTGTGCTTTGGGTTTTACGGCGCACATGTGCGATTACACATGAATTTTTAGGCGCACAACCAAAAATCCAGTCGCATATGCGACCAGTTAGTCGCTAACTTTGAGCCCAGGTGCAAGTTAAGGGACATTCTGAAAATTTACTGTTGGTCAGATATTTTCTCAAATAAAAAACTATATACTGGTATCTGTGAGCCAACAAATTCGCGAAAGGTACAGATCAGAGGAACACATGTACCAGCTATATAAAAAAGTAAGCTTTCATGTATAGATTGTAAGCAGAAAATAATTATTAAAGGCACTGCTTTAATAAGCATGATAATGGTTTAATTTGAGGGGGAAACGCACGTTCTTGAATCGTCAGAGCATGAAAAGAGACACATTTTAAAGCTCGAAAGCCTACGATTTAAGCAAGTAAAGTACTTATGAAAGAAAACCAACAGTAAAACAGTTCAACTTACGTTCTTTCGTTTGGGCATTTGTGACTTCCAGATCGAAATCTGTGTTCTTCGCAAACTTCTTTTGAGCGATGATTGAGTGTTTAAGGTCGGCCAGGGAGATGGAAAGTCCATCAAATGTAATTGTGTCATATTCTAGAGCACTTCGAAACTTATAGTGAATACAAGACATTGAATTTTCAACTAATTTTAGAGCAAGAGCGAGACCTCAAAACCGAATTCTGAACGAACAAATCGAGATTCAGCGACACATGTTTCTTCTCCCGAGAAACGCGCGAAACCGCCTAAATTAAGCAACAAAACTAAAAAAAGACATCAAAGAAACACAAGAAGGCTTGACACAAAAGAAAAACCTGAAAAAAGTTTGGAAAACCTTTAGAAAAACCCCTTAGGAAAACTAAACGACACAGGATCAAACACGAGAGAGCAGAATCCAAAGAACTTGCACGCAGGGCATCATGGGAGTTTTCATACCGGAATATTAACGAAATATACTCGTTTTGTCGTCGGGAATGTTCGGACCAAAGAGCCAAATATACCCTGAATATATTGATCTTTGGAAATATCCTTCTTGATCCCACTGTGTCATTTCCTTGTTGGTTGCTGTTTTTATTCGCTATTTTTCGTCCTTGTCAGATCTTTTAAACCATTTGGGGAGGTCAATGGAAAATTGAAGTTCCGTGGACAGTTCCGTGTCTTTGAGAAACGTTGACCGCTGCTCAAGTAATGTTCGCAATTTGCATAAGACGAGCCGTCTGGAGAACGCGCAGCCTTAATGGTCCGTCTTCCCATCCACATCTTTGCTTGAGCTCTGCGATCTCTTCAAGTAAAATAAAACAAGAGCCGCCAACTGCGAGGATAGGAACCACTAAGTTATTGCTTATCATGGGCCCTTGTGTTTATTTTGGAGGTCGATTAGGGAAGTATATCGCCGAAGCTCTTAATGAGTGGAGCATTTTCTCTCCAGAGGATGATGACGACGAAGATGACTGAAGAAGATGACTGCAATTTAGGACATTTAGGCCGACGAAAGGCAAGAAGATCTGTTTCTTATCTTTGAAAACTTGATTTTAATCCCTTAACTATTCATTTTTGTTAATTATAATCAGAGATGACTCAGAGATCAGTGGGTTTTAATTGAATTTAAATTAATAATTTCATTTGGGTCGATTCATGCAGCATACATGCCAGTAGCCGCGTATAGCCATCACATTTCAAAGACATTTAAAAAAAATCCAGACGGCAAATGCGACAGCCTTGCGTATTTTGCAAGTGAATACACCTTATTAGCCATAGATTATAACAATGAAAATATTATTGTTTGTGGTGGGGTTGGGGGGGGGGGGGGGCAGGGGGGAAGGGAGTTGTTGTTTCCAGGTCTTTAAAGTGAAGTGAAGAGTTAAATTTTGGACAGAAGCTGAAAATATTTTTCAAAATTATTGAAATTCAAATCATTGCAGACACAATACTGGGAGACTATTATACAATTATCCCACTTCAGTTAAAATGTTGCGAATATGGATACCCTCTTTTAGACTAGAGTGGCAATCTTTAACAGTCTGCAACCCTGTTTGATAGCACAGATATAGCCCACAGACATACAGGTATTTTTGGTTTTGGGAGACATAACATCGGGGGAGATGACTTTTGGGCAACTTGACTGGTTACCTCTAAACCTCTTTCACCCACGAGAAAAAAGGCATTCATTCCCAGTCTATGTCACAAGGAAGGCACATGAGACTTGACAGTATGTGACCTCAAAGCCTACCAAACTGTAGAAAAGCAAAAATCACAAACCATGCCTCTGCGATTTGAAAGCCAATGATCGATCTTTGTCGTTTGAGAAAAATAGTGTAGTGCACTGTTAATTGCTGGGATCAGAATGGACTGCAGAGGAAGGTGAATAGCGGGAAGGTTCAGGTAATTTGCAAGTTGTAGTTGTTCTGAATGGCTAGAGATGCACCTAAAAATTTCATTCTTGAATAAAAGAAATGCGCCAAATTTTCATTATTATGTTGCCACTATTGTTTGTGAAAATCAGAAAGGTGGCAGTCCTTTAACTGAAGATCGTACAAACATAATCCAGAGGTGTGTGTGTTCCTAAAGATTTTAATAATACTTGAAATTGAGATACAATAAACACCCTGAATACAGGAATACTTTCGATTAGTGCTTTTTTCAAAGTTGGTGTCACAAGCTGCCAAGTCTCATGTGACTCATTTAACTGGTGAATCCTAGTATTGCAATCAAACTTATGTTACTGGTGAGACGTGTTTAATTTTTGATGTAAGTTAAGTATTGATTTCTCTCTTCTTTTGTGTAACAATAACAATATTGTTACAATATTGTTATTATTTTCTAGATTAAGCCATTAAAGAACGCAAATTGTCATCCCTCCTTGAAACCAATCCAAGAATTCACATTCAAGCTCATATTCCCAATGTTTAAGACTGAAATAAAACAATACTTTTTTAAGTCTTTATCTCTTGATAATAATATGTTTTCTGTTTATTTGTTAGGTATCAGCTTTCAGTTACCACTGAAGATCAAAGAGAATGGTGCTATTCTATTAGAAGCATTTTTGGATACTCTTTTACCAAAAGAACTGTCTTCTTTTACTAAGTACATTTTTAACACTTTTTTTAAGCAAGATTATGATAATTTTTTTATCGTTGGGGATTGAATTTTATATAAATTCTAGAAAAGACTCTTTGAATACATTCAAATATTTTTATAGATAATTATCAGTATAATTTTCTGGCACTTGTTCGTTGCCAATAAGAATGTCTTCAGAAGTACTGTGCATACAATTCTCATCTGTTGTTTTCTCGGTCTGATGTTTTATCATCATAGATCACAATAAATTTTAGAGAAAATGGTTTAGATGGATTTTGTTATTTTTTGAACAGTTTGTTATATTTTTTAGCATCATCCCTTTTCATCATAACACAATATTTTAAGATATAGGCCTAGCCCTTGAATTTGTTAAAAGGTTAAAAAAAAGCAACCTAGCAGCTTATTTTTAACCTCCATAGAATGTGTTTCTGTGAGAGTTTGCAAGAAAGTTGGATGAAGGTGACATTGTGTTTTGAAAATGGTGGGTTTGGTATCATATGTAATAATATTATTTCAAGTTAGGAAAAGGTTACCAGTGGTTTATGATATTTAAATGTTAAAATTCATTCACAAGTCACTAATATTAACTATGCAGTAACCAAGGGGAAAACAAAAACTGAAAGTTCTTGTATTTGGTGGAACACTTGCGCGAATAAGGTACTGTTGAGAGGCCACATACATGTATTTGGACGGGTATTTGTATCATACGATTTGCTGGGCTACATTCTGGTGAACCTTGTGTAAAACTAATATCCATTTGGGGTTGGGGGGAGGGGAGGGGAGGTTCGGGCAAACTTTATGTTACTTCAATAAAAATGTTTTAAAGTCAACTCTCTGCTCAGTCACCTTAATAAGATGGACACCCCGCAAACACATTTTACCTAGAGTTGGTCCCTGCCTTTCTTTACTCCTTTTTAGCTGACTCTCCTTAAGACAGACATCTTCCTGAGATGGACACTGAGTGCTGGTTCCCAAGGTGTCGATCAGGAGGAAATCAACTGTATAAAGAAATTCTCTCAGGATGTGAACCTCAGAAAATATAAATCTCCACCCCACCCCTCCCTCCAACCTTCCAGAGCTGTATTCTCTCATTACAGAGAAACGGTTAAACAGTCATCACAAATCCCTCTTGCACCATAAGTGAGTGTAGCCTGCTACAAAGCTGTTTTTTGTTGTCACGCTATGTTCCTCCCCAGAGTAAGAGTATTGCATTGCGTGACAACACAAGACTGCTGTGTAGTAGACTACTAGTGAGTGGAGATGTATATAGACTAGTAGTGTTAATGGTAGCCAGTTATGGCGATATTTCGCATTATGTCACCTAGTGATATTAATGTGCCAACTAGGACTTAATTCGCTCTTGAGACAACAGGTTCTTTTGTTTCAGTGGCTGGTACATTTTATTTGGTACAATGTTTACAAACAAGAATAGGGCTGTCATGATGAAAAGGAAATCTTAAAAAAATAATCTGGTGACCTTATCATGCCAAATGTAACTAAAGAGGAATATGTCAGATTATCCTGATAATAGTGATGTCGCAAACCGGAAATGAGGGTCAATTCTAAGCTCCTCCTCAGCTCTCTAGTGAACAGCCGCTCCATTGTCTTGATTTCCGGCAATTCCGGTTTTTTCGCGCCTTTCTCGCGTGAAGGAAACTGGACGCGATTTTTATTCCTCACCCCAGTCCACATGGTCGACGCAATCTCAAAAATAAATTCGTTTGTGACGGAGTGAAACTGTGGGCAATCTGTTGTTGGATTGGCGATAAAGATTTCCTTGACGTCTTTTGCGTCGGAGTCCTCATGGTAAACATAGATTTATGGGATCAATCACTTCTGACTTTGCATATTAAGGCACCAGTTATTTTATTGACGTGAGATCGAGGAAGACTCTTGAACGAAGCCTGTCAAATAGTAGTGTGTTGCTTTGTCAATTTCTTCATATCAACTGTTCTAAATGATATTCTTCTGAATGTTATTGCATATGTAGAAATCTTTCTTTGTAACACCTCTTCTTCTGGGAATCTTGACACAACGGAGACCAACGCAAAGAGATGTGTCTTAACTCGTAAACGGCATGTCTGCTAGACAAAATTTAAGTGCCTTCCGATCGATCAACTGTACATTTTGTATCTTCAAGTACTTTAGCGGTGAATGGTTCGCACCGCGAGCTCTCTGTTGTTAAGATTTGCGGTTCCGACTTATGGCTGGATTGTAAATTGAGTATGTCTGTGGACACCATAACCATTGGGGAGACGGAAGAAGCTGTTGGATCACGGCGAAAGTCATGCACGACTGATGGATTCGTTGTCCCGTCTGGGGAGGTCGATTGCGACTTGCCCGTTCAACGAGAAGATCCGGCGTTGCACAAGTAAGTATCATGTTTATTTCTTGTTATATGAAAGATAAGCTCACCCGCAATTTGACCTGGGTTTAATATTTCCCTATCTCGGGTTTTAACGGAAAACGGAACCGTTTTAACTTCAGATTGTTCCCTCCCTATACAGGAGAAATAAAGATGAAAATAGTTCTTTAGAGAATGGAATCGACGACAAGTTTTCAGGAGACCAGAGGCGATCGTAAGTAAAATTGGCATTTGCTGTCAGGTTGATTAGCTTCATTTTATTTTGAAAAGAATAACAGCTGCCAAATAGCGATGTTTATAAAATGACTCCCGTACAGTCTTCGGTATGCATCATCTTTGCTTTATGGTTCATGTTTGAGAATATTCGAAACTTTGGTAAAGGTGTCACTGACCTAGTAAATATGGGAAAACAATTAAACTTTAATGACTTCCTAATACAACAAGAGAAAAGATGCTGTTATGTTTTCGATTTTTTTATGTCTGGGGATTTCATTTCTCATGCAATATAAATAGCAATTTTGTCCCGTGATCACTGTAATTTTAAAAGGCTTCAAATTTCTACCTAGCAAATTATTTATTTAAAGTGCTACTACGACGAAAATTTTTGTTTTTGTTTCCGAGTTTTTTTAACATAAATCTTTTGTATATGTTCAAAATTATGCAAATAGCGAAAAATTGGAACGATACTTGCGTACGGGGACTGGAAATTTCCCACTGAAAAGTGCGTAAATACCGTCCGCCATTACAAAGTTCGCAAAACAATAGCCCGCGAGATCTCCGCAAAGCGGTCGTGCGTTTGACCACGTGATTTATGCACTGTGACGTAGAAACATCAACCAAAAGATTCGCATTTGGGAAAAGTTTGTGAGTTTAGAGCCTTTTAACAAGACGTTTAAGATGTCATCTCCGTCGGATTCCTCTTCCTGCACATCTGAAAGTGATCTAGAAAGTTTTACAGTTGACGAAGTGATTGGGGAATTGTCTGAATTTGCGCCGTACGACGACAGTTGCGAACCCCTTGCTACCGAGGAAGAAGCCGCGGACTACAACGAAAGAGTTCATCGCGAAGAAGAAGAGGAACAACAGTTTCAACGAAGATATTCGGGAGAGGTGCCAGCGAATGAATGGTATGGTATTATCATGGAATGTAGATTTATATGTTTATTTTCCAATTTCAACATACCCGTCGTTAAATCGTGCGCGTGACGAACGCGACTATGTGTTTTGTTTAAGTTTACAATTTCGTTGCTATGTGCTTAGCTGTAGTCCTGATTTTATGCGGTAGTTTCATTGAAGAGGTCAGACAATTAATAATTTTATACAGACGTATTTTGCTTGTGTTTGACGAATTTTTCACATTATTTTGCAGGTGTTCGTGCTCGAACTGCTCTGTCAGCCTTGTTACAAAAGCGCAGGAGTGCATTTGCTGCAAAGAGATCGATCGCTGCGAAGAGGTCATGGCTTTTTAACCCTCCATCCAGGGTTTGAAAGCGTCTGCTTAAACCGCCACGTATTAGAAGTGGCTGCACTGGGCCTAAAAACATGAGCTGGAAAGTCGTACACAACTGTTCGTGGGCAAAGCAACAAAAGTGATGATGAGTAAGTTGGGGTATTGTTGACTTTGTATCGGAACGATCGAACCTTACATAGCATTGAATAATTGATACATCTAAGCTTATCGCCGTGGACTGATCTCATAGAATCACATTTTTTTATTTTCTAAATGGCTTTATTGCCCCAACTGCTTATTTTTAAAAAGAGTATTTATTTATCTCCATCCAATCCTTCCTTGAATTAACAGTGATCTCATTTCTCTAACTAGATTCCTGAGGTCTGTGGCCTATCGCCAATTTACAAGACTGCTGTGGAGTTATATTGGTAGTTCCAGGCGATACCCCTTGCCCTGTTGTGCCTACAATAAAATCAGGAAACAATTTCTGAGTCAAAATGGCCATTATTGTGGATTCGAAGATGAAGAAAATGAATAATAAATGCACTGTTTGTTCTTGAAGAGTGTCATGTATGCTATTGGGGCCAAGAAGGACCTACAGTAGTTGCTTGAATACTTGTCCGTAAGCAATTAATTTTATGGGCCAGACTTCAGAATTCTCAGCCACTTACTCGCTTTTTGTTGAATGACAAACTTGCCCACTGTGTGAAGCCCTGTTCTTCTAGCGTTCAGTTTAACTCAAGTTTAGTGGCTGGGAATTCTGATGTTGCTCCAATTTTCATGTACACAAGTAATAAAAATTAAATCGAATTCAGCCTGAATTTAATTACAGTTTTAATGTATTGTTTCTTTCTTTTCACTCAGCTCACAGAGCACTGCAAAACTTAATAGCAGGTTACCTGCTGGAAACTTTCCTAGCAGGTCTGGTTGACTCTTCCAGACTTTTGTCTGGCTACAGTTTCTGCAGAAACTTTCTACGGTTAACAAGATACCTGTCTGTGATACAGAAAGTTTGGGTTTTGAAAAGAAGCACAAGTGGCACAACTGAAACAAAAGAAGAAGTTTGGAAAGGAAAACAATTCCCTTCGCTTCCTCTCGAATGTTTTTTCCTTGTAGATCCAACCTGTAAAAAATGATTGAAAGGAAATACTCATTTAATCACAGCATCTGAAATAATAAAATAACAATAAAAAAAATGATTATCATTTTTATTGTTTTTATCAGGGTGTTGCCAGTTTTTCAACTTGTTGTAAACCTGGCTAATTGTGGGTTGGGATTTTATTCTCACATACATCCTGAAAAATGCTTTTTTATAATAATTCTGTTTATTGCACACATGACAACTTTGAGCCCTTAAGCTATCTAGCCCACCCCAACGATGCATAATTTATTACAAGTGGTTGAGTGGACAAACCAAACATTTTTAGGCCTGGGACTTCCAGTCTATGGGCTGGCTATGCCTCTTTTTTTTTTTTTTTTTTTTTGCAGTTCTTATCTGAGTAAATTAAAAAACAAATTTCAAGTACTCTTGTTTCTAAATAAAACCTCTCATACTGGAAGTTAGTTTTAGGCCTAAATCACTTCCCGGAGGATACTTAGAGCTAAGATGTTAAAATGCAATAAATTTTGCATCTTTGTACCTTGGGTTCTGATGAGTCTTCACCGAGTCATCATCTTCCTTTAGTTTTTTATATGCATCTTCGATTTCTTCAGGACTCCATGTAGGGTCTTCATCACACTCAAACTCCTCATACGCATAGTCCTGGATTTCCTGCTCATCTTCTGATTCATCCTCTAGCCCTAACTCTGTCTCATTTGTTACTGGCCATAGATCAGTTTGAATAGCTTAAACAAATGGAATTTAAAAAATTCTATCAACATTGAAATTTTAATTATTATTAAATAATCAAATATTGATAAAATATAATAAAAATATACAGATAGGCAGTTATGCCTATATGACTCATCAACATCAATTATTGTTGACTCACCAGGATTCACCATCAGCAACTGCTTTGGCTCTTGTATGCTCTTAAAGGTTTCAACCCACTGATCTTGATTGGAGATTAACTTACTCTTCAGTCTTGTGACTGCCCCTTAACTGAGTTACCTCACTCCTCAGGGTTTTGCATGTTCTGCAATTCCCAGCATGTCCAGTTGGAGTATCCTACAAAAAACAAACTTTCAACATTAATACAGGCTGTAATAACAAGACTTTAGAATTTTTGTGTTTTAGTATTGTTGTAAAATAACTGCACATGTAGTTTTCCATTGTTATGATAATACAAAGATGCAAATAAACATTAATAATTAGAGTTATGCGACTACCATAGAAACCTGTTCAAGTTCAGGAATCGTTAATGATTCATCAATCTGCATAACTTCATCCATATCCTGCACTTTTTCGATTCCCTGAGCCTCCAGGATCTGCATTGTCTCAGTAACCTCATCAGTGCCTGAAATCCCTTGGCTCTCGAGAGCTGTCTTATCACCAGGAGTACCTAGGACCTCTGAAGCCATCTCAGCATCAACACTTATCTCACCTATCTTAGTCTCAGGGATGCAGCCCTCCTTTTCAGGATTTACCTCAAGCAAAGAACCCTGACTTGTATTCAGAAAACCCTCGACTTCTGGAGACTCCTCAGGGTTGAGATTGGGAGCCCCCATAGTGTCAGCACTCTCCTCAGGTGCAGAACTTCCTTTCAAAGAGATCACCTCTTCTTCAGGATTGTCTTCTTTCTCTGTATCCTCATTAGTAGTTTGACCAGCCAGAATTTCATTTAGTAGCTAAAAATGAAAATAGGTACGACCATTTTTTATATCTCCCCTTCACAACAAGTTGAAATTTGAGCTTTATGTCGATGTTTTCAAAACTAGAAATGGAAGCAAGGTTTAACCACATCTTTGCCTTAAAATGTATGCATCATTTGCTGACAGTGAAAATAGAATTAAAATACAAACGAAAAAAAAACCCCGCAAACAGTAACTGAACTTATAGAATGTAGAAATCAGACTAAGCCCATTTTTGGTCGTTTTAAAAGACTCGCGTGTAACTCTTAATTCGCTGTAAGATTTCTTGGAGGGAAGTTTGGAGTACTGTAAAATCTCAAAGTAACAGCAAGATAATCTCTCAAAAAATAGAGAGCCGGATTTCTATGTAGCTTCACTTTTTCTAAATTTTACGCTTGAGTGGAAAGGTCTGGGAATTGGGGAATTGACTTCACGTCCACTCAGCGCAAATGCCCGTTTTACTATAACTGTGAGAAGAAAGCAGAAAAGTATGAAAACACATGCAACAATATGGGAAGTCCAAATAGTCAGAGCATTCATTACACGAATATTGAACAACGATGCCAGAAAAAATCATGTCACAGGTAAATGGGGAAATAAATATAATGGTGATAAGCACAGCGCAAATATATTGTAATTTCACTCACCGATCGTCGACTCCGCTTTGATAGTGTTTGAGAGGATTTTTTCCAAATGGTTGGAAACGTCCCCTTCTTCAAATTCCTTTTCATGTCTTTAATCGGAAAAGCAAGCGTAAAACAATCCCTTGTAAAATGCTCCGATCACACAGCAAATTTTCCCACTGGGTTGAAATCCTTCCGATGAATGGACACAAACCTTTTCCACTTTAATCTAACGCTGCCCGAATCAGGTGAATTATGAATAGAAATCCCCAATTCATCGTTCTTTACGTTTCCACAGTCCTGAACAACACAACGTCTACCAGGCATACCTTCGCTTTAAGTCAAAAAAGCGAAGAAAGAACCTCCAAAAGCTTCCAAAAATATCTCGTCCTGCATGCGAAATTAGCCACGTTTGTTTGCCTTGTTTTGCGCGTTGATGTTTCTACGTCACATCTCGCCCCAACTCCTTCAAATAGTACTCCCGGTCATTTTTTTGAATCGAGTAATGGCGGCAAGACATTTACGAAAATTGCCGTGCAAATAAACACACTTCCAGATCATATTTGGACTCCAAACTTGGCACGGTAAGTCACTTTTACATACATTTTCGAAATATGTAATAAAAAACAAATTCCCAAATTTGATCGTAGTAGCACTTTAAGCTTCTAATAAGCAATAAACTAAATTAAAATTGGTACATTCAGCCACGGATTCATTCGGAAGATTACTTGTGGTGCTTATATCATAAAGTGAAAAATCAAAATGAAAATTGTTTTTAACAGAGCTGTAAATCCTTTCCGTTCCTAAAATATCACTTGTAGTAATAAAAGACCTTACTTGTAATTTTTTCAGTTACTATGAATAATTCCATATTTCATGAAAATATCTTCGTCAGGTTGCTATGTATATAATTTAAAATTCTAATGTGTCATTTCAAAAGTTGATTTCAATATCTATGGTTTAGGTGTCTTATTAAGTCTAAAATGAAAGATTAATCCAGAAGCATATAAGCATTGGATTGTAAATTTCTTTGAAAAATATTCTAAGATCTCTAAAAAAAACTGGTAAATAGTTACATTTAAAAAAATAATGATGAATTCATCAGTTCTGTTGCAAATTAAAAGTTCCAATGTGCAATGGTAATTTCCATTTTGGATTCTAGCTTATTTATTGATAGTGAGTGGTTTTGACAGAGCTTAAAAGTGCTGATTATTATAACATGGAAGTTTGATTGAAGTACTTGGGAAAAAACAAAAATTAATGCAATCTCAAGAAATTCTTTTTGTACATTGTGTGTGTTTGTAGTTTGTTATATGATATTTTGTTACATTCCTTCTCTCTGATAATATTTAAACAAAAAGTTACATAATGCAACCCATATTCAATATACTGGTACAAAAAAAATTGAAATTGATAGATATTTATGCATGTATGACAGTACAAATTTTCAGTTGACTAATTTTTGAATTTAAAATACTTGCAACTAGGAATTTTTCTTCTATTTTTAAATTATAATCTGCTTTGATAGTACAGTTATGTCCCCTCAAAGGTTGAAATGGTACGAAATTATCATTGCCATAGTGATGAAATTCGTTGCGTCACTTTTAAAGGATGCTGGATTCAAGGACATTCTCTTCTGACATTTGTTCGTAGTTATCTCCAGGCTACTGATCGGTCTTCCAAGGATAGGGTTTCTACTGTGTCAACAATAATATTGTAACAGGTTGTTTTTGTTGTGCTCCTAACAATTGTCTGAAATTCAAATTGTAAGTGTGTTTCCTTTAGTATTTGCTTACATAATCAAAACTTAAAATAATTATCGTTTATGTAATGTGAAATATACAAAGCTGTGTCTGCTTAAGGAAGTGTTACCGTAAGTTGGCATCATGATGTTAACAAATATGTATGTTTCTGTAAGGTGTAAATGTAGTTAGTGAGATCATTTACCTGGCAAGAACATGTTAATATCATGTTAAAAGCATCTTACGGTTCCTATATTTCTTTAGAAATATTTCACCCAGATGTAGTGTCTTTGCCAAAGTGTAAAGTGAATAGTATGATATAAGATAATACTGCTTAGAATTTTCCCTGTTATTTTCCTTTATATAATTAAGTGTTGTGTACAGAATTTTGTGGAACAGTCTTTACAAAACAGGGAGGTCTTTATTGTGGGTTAATAGCATGCAAATGAATTTTTCCGCATAGTTTCTGTCAACTGACCATCAAGTACCTCACCATTGTCACTCCAACCAAACTTTGCTGCTGTTAATGACTGCACCTCAAAAAATATTTTTTTATTGACAAATCATTCAGCATTTTCACTTCCGAGACCCTGTTGAGGTGAAAATCTGACGAGCAATATGGCCCTTGGGTTGAAATTGCAACAGTTACAAAGACTGGGGCAAGTACAATAGTCAAATACTGCCCTTATTCGAATTCATTCTGGAAATGTGTTGAATCATATTATTTTGGGTTGCGAAAACAACTAGTTCACCTAACATTAAAGGAAATTTGGATCGGCTTTTTATCTTCTGAATGCCCCTTGCTTAATTATTTTATACTTATAGGGAAAATATATTTATCAGGGTCCGAAATTGCGCCTTCCTGGTCGCCAATGCGACTAAAAATTCAGTCCTGGTGACCAGAATTTCTTCGCTGGTCGCCAGCTAGCGACTTGTAAAGCTGGTTGTTATTGTCATGTATTGTGGGCTTTAAGGTTCAGAGAAACTTCGAAGCTATTTGCCAACAGGTGTCTTACTTTTGTCCTGCTGATATTTTTTAATTAAAAGTGAAACAAATCTTCCCGTAATCATACCTCCACAACAGCTACGATCAATACGAGTTGTATGTTTCCAAGCCATCATGTTGTGTGTTAATGTTGTGTGCGGTAAGTACGTTATGTACTTTGTGGACTGGTACGAGCAATGTGGCACAGTTGTGGCCTGGTACGAACAACATGGCGGCTTGACTCGTGTTTATGTTTCGTGTTTCGTGGTAGTTATGGGAAGAAAATAGAGTTTTGATATGATCAGTGCAGTCATGGGCAGACAGCTTTCTGTTCCTACATTCTAGGTCAGATAGCTTTATATCTCCAAAAAGTAATTTGTGGAAAAAATAAGACTTCACTCGTACACGTACGGTTGCTTTCTATTATCGGGAGCGGAAGAAGTGCAATTTTTGAGCATAAAAACATCCATACCATGCATTTTTTATTCGTGTTGTAACCTTTATTTGAAAAAAAAGGGAGGGGGAATTTTTGGCGACCACAATTTGCCCTCTGGTGACCAAAAATTTATACTTGATCGCCAGTTGGCGCCCGTAGTAAAAAGTTAATTTCGGACCCTGTTTATGGAGTTGCAGAAGGAATGAACTACTCCTAATCATAAACAGTTTTATATTTAGAATAAACGGTAAATATGAAATAGAAAAATATCTTTTCACTAAGAATAAGAATTTACAAAAATTAATGGACAAATGGACTTTGTAATCTAGGTAGTTTTTCTTCTTTTGAAAAAATGATTAGTTTCTTCTTTTTTGAATAGCACTTGTAAATAACAGTAGGCATTACCTTGTGTGGAATTGTGGAATTGCACGTGTGCTTAGGTGTGTAGTAAGTTTGTGCATGTATGCTTTGTGATAATAATTGTAATTGTTGTAATTGTTGTACTTTGGAATAGCAAATGAAATAAAATAAAACAAAACAAAAAAAACAAAAAACAAAAAAAAGTACAATAGTCAAATACCAACAGAGACATAGCTTTCTTCTCAAAGTGTAAAACAACAGGTTTTGAAATGCAGATAAGGGACATTCATACCCCCACTCCCACCCCCACCCCTTCCCCTAAGTGAGCCACACTTCAGACTTGCAGTCCTCCCCAAACCCCTACCATTTCAACAGTTGGTGCGCAATCAAAGGGTTAATCTTGGAAAGTGTGTGACCAGTTGAAGAAGAGTTACTTTCTGCAGTGTCGCTGCTCACGTGCAAAGAAAGTAGTGTCCGATAGCCCAGGGCTACTGGATTTTGCTATTGGGCTAGTGACTTCTGTTTTTAACTTGCGCGACAGGCAAGTGATGTTTTTTGAGGAATTCAAATAATAAAACTGTGATATCAATTCTGCTTGTCAAAAAGCTTTTGGGGCTTAAGTTAAAATGACGTCTGGGCTAGTAAATGCTAACTTCAGCTTGCCTGAATGGCAAGCTGTAAAAATGATTTTCTTTGCACCCTGAAATGGCTATCATAATGTTACTGGCAGGATTTATATTTGTTTTTCCTGTATTCTTTGGTAAACTAATTAGCGCCTTAATGGCTAATTACTTTACCAGAGACAATAGCATTGACTAATTCCCATTATTTGTCATGTATGCTTTTTTCGTCATGTAATTTATTCTAGATGTTGTTACTGAATATTTTTTCCTTTCTATTCTGTGTTGTGTTACTAAATGTGTTTGCGCAGTAGTCCTGAAAACAAAGCAATATTAATTAAAGGCCTCAGTGCAAAAATGGCACCCGCATACGTGTGTCGCTAATTTTACAATGCGTGCAAAACTAACCAAATTTTTTTCAATGAAGAACGACTTTGTCAGCAGGGAGGGGGACAGTTTTTGCCTTTGAGGAGGGGAGAGGGGATTTGTTGTCTCCTATTGTAAAGGGGATGTGTTTTGGGAAAATAATAAGCCAATAGATAAGCCAAGGCAGAACTGTTGGCCAAAAACAACATACTTTTGTAACTTTTGCAGCACTTTTTTGAAAATTATCAGATTAGGGACCCCATAAAACACAGTGTGCAAAGAAAGGCATGTTGGGTTGCCTTAAGGGCTGGTGAATTTGGCCATTGTGTCAGTGAATTCTGTTCTTAACTTGCCCAATGGACAAAAGAAGTAAATGGTAAAAAGATCGTTTAGTTATTTTACACATTCTTACATATTCTTCCTTTTTTTACAGGCCACAAAAACCACATCCTTTGCGCAGTCCAGTAAATAAATATTCATCACTAATAAGGGCGCAAACTATGTCACCTGTGTTAGACAATATCGACAAGCCTATAACAGCCAAGACATCGAAGAACTTTTCCAAGGCTCCTTTGAAGCTCAAGTTAGCTTTATCACCTAGAGGTATGTTTTGTTTCCTTAGAATCTTAATGTTTTTGTCCAATTTTTTTATAGTTATGATACTTAATTGATACTCTGGACATTGAGCAGTTCAGTGTGATGGTACCTGGTGGGGGCCTTTCACTGGGTTGCCATGGATACTGCCTTCCTTGTGCTAGAGCATTGCCTGGCTGCACCAAGTCCTAAGCCCATCCCAATCACCAGCTCCCAAACTCATGTATTAGTGATGATTGTAAATTACATTGTAGATTCCCAAGGTACTACCCTATTAGTACTTAATTTTGCAATTTTGGTGAGACAGTATTTTGCAGGGTTTTATTGTCAGGATTTAAATAGGAAAATATGAAAAAAAGAACATTAACTTTCACAATTCAAGAATTCTCAACTTCATTTTATATTTTTCAAAAAAGTCTGATTTTTTTAAAATTCTAGATGAAGTGGAACAAGCAAAATGCATATTTATTTTTGGTACGAACCTAGTGATTCAGAGGAAGATGATAGCTAGATTTTCTGCCACTTAGAGACTTTCCTTTATTCTGTCCTTATTTTGCCAGTCCAATATTATTGAATTGGTCGGTACAAGGTGCAAAGAAAGTCAGTTTTACAGCCTGCCATTCGGGCAAGTTGTAACTTAAGCATGTTCTAGCCCACAGTCATTTCAACTAGCCCCCAAACCCTTTTTGATTAGCAGATTGATTACAATCCTTCTTCCCCAAGAAACAGCACTTGCCCATTGGGCAAGTTAAGAACAAAAATGACTAGCCCGATAACAAAATCCACTAGCCCTGGGCTATCAGACCCAACTTTCTTTGCCCGCTGGGGCCCCGCTGGGGTAGAATGAGGATCTAACTAACACATTATTAATTTTATTTAGGTAGCTGAACACAGTTTTGCGGGTGGTCAGTGGTAACTCACGTGACGGCATGTGTATTAACTTAGACAAACAAACATGTCAAACAAACAAAAGCAACGGTACACAGAAGACGATTTCTTAAAATCTGCTCATTAAAAGTTTGTGATATTTGGCAGAATTTTTTACGTTTGTCATATTCGAAATAATGAGAACTTTAAAAATGGAAGTTGAACAGACAAATTTTGTGACGCATTTAATAATTACAGTACAATTATATTATTGATTATCTAAAAGCCCATCTGTTAAAATTTGGTCAAATAAGTTTCAAATGGTAATGATTAATTTATTATTAATGGTAAACTGTGTGCAAGTTTGTAGGAAAAGCTATTGAGCAAATTTTATGTAAACTGAGCAAAAGTGAAATTTTAAGGTTGTATTCAGTCGTTCATGTTGCCATGGAAACTACGAAAACGTCAAATTTTACCTGTCAATCAAGATCTTTCATCAGTTTATTTTTCACTTGCCAAGTTTCAGCTCATGAGCTGCAAAATTTCTCTTGCCATGATTTCGCAAATGACATATACTCACAAACTGCCAAAACCGTGTTCAGCCATGCCACCTGAAAGATTCACCATTGGATTCATGAACACATGAAATCCTATGATGTTACCATTGAAAAAAACCTATTTGGGACTGTTTCTTTTGAAAGGATTTTACAAAAAGGTTTGGGAATTTTTGCCCTAAAACTGACTTAGACTACTATTTTATCAAAAGTATTAAACATGCCTCATTTAAATTTGCATCTCAATCATGTCTGGTCACGTTTTTCAGGTTGTCCAATAATAATAGTTATCTTTCATCAAGATATATTTATACATGTAATTCGCACAGCATGAATGTTTATCCAAGAAATTGATACATTATTTTGGTGATATACCTTGTTCCTGAACATCGTGTGAAGAACTTTCATTGCAAGTTCAAAGTTATGAGTCACATAGTCAGCAAAATGTTTCTCACATGATATTAATAAAGAACCAAGTAAGACACTCTCGATGCAAATTTCTGACAGTAATTTGCCACATAGGAAATTTCATGGATAATTTTCCTTCTGCTATTTCAGTTTAGCACATAAATGAAAAAAAATCAAAACAAAACACCTAAAATTTTATCCAGCTGTTCCGTACTCAATCAAGGAATATTATGGACATTTCTCAAAGGACTCCCAAAAGTATTTTTTATGGTATGTATATGCTATATGTCCTGTGTTAGATCCTTCAAGGCATAAAACTAGACTCAGTCTAAAGTATCTATAAGAGACTTTTCAATAGCTAATGGACTGGGCATTTTAAGTTTGTTAAAATGGTAATGTTAAAAAGTGCTCAGGCCAGTTTCAGACAAAATATGTCAGGAATTAATTGAAGCACTTTGTCGTTGTTCCATGCTAGATATTTCAGCTGTTAAGCTAGAATCAAATGTCAACAGTACACATGCATGCATGTATGATCATGTTATTTAAAAATGTGCACATGATGAATTTAGATAAACTTGATATCAATAATGTTGTGGTCCTTTTTTGTTATGTTCAAGAAGTCTCAGTAAAACATATCCTGACTGCTTTGTAGAATTTTCCTCTTTACCAGTGACATTTCTGAAACTGTTTTCTTTATACTGGAGGTCAGTGTTTAATGCACTGTACAAAAAACTTAACCAAAGGTCACATTCTTTCTGTTTTGGGCCTTGTTTCCTTGAGAAGAAGTTGTACACATAATGATATATAACAAGCCTGAAATTAGTGGAGTCATAACACTGACTGTTTACTAGAACATCAGTGCACAAAAAAATTACAAATCTACTTAAATTAAATTTTACTCTTAGTGTACAAACTAACCATTGGAACTGTAAAGTTAATACAGTGAAAATGCTACCCTTCTTGTTACAAGGGAGCTTAAGCAATGACAAAGACGACGACAACAACTTCAAGAAACAATAGATTTAATGATCAAAACAACAGCTCTGCATGTGCATCATGCTTTTAGTACATTTCTTTGACGTCCACTGCATGACTATGACACGAAACTTCCTAATTTGACACTTTATGGAGGACGTGGACATACGATGATGAATTTTCCTTCCTCTTTTGAACTTGAATAAAATCCTTGAGAAGTCAACTCTAGGAAAAGTCACCTACATTCAACATATTGAGCGGGTCCAAATAGATGCGATTAAGTTTGAAAGAATGCAAATTCATTTTTTTAGCGACGTCTTCACTGCTGTTGTCGTTGTCGTTGCTTAAGGTCCTTACAGTCATTTATGGTGATGGCTAGCTGTCTAGATCAGCTCAACCTACTAGCCTTTAGATAGAATGAACTTTGACACTTTAATCCCCACTATCCACATACAAATTCTCCAAACCGATCTCTATACATTTCCTTAAAGAATGAGTTGAGAGAATTTGGTAAAGGATCAAAGCATTTTCTCCAAGATGATTGTTTTATTAATTCCCATAACTTAATCTCTTGACAATGTGTGGATATCATTAGGAGAAAATTGATGTTGGTCACTTTATATGCCGATTAAAGGAAGCAGAGGCATGGGTGGCACAGTGGTGAAAGCACTCGCCTCCCACCAATGTGTCCTGGTTTCAAATCCCGGCGTCGACGTCACATGAGGGTTGAGTTTGTTGTTGGTTCTCTCCTTTGCACCAATAGGTTTTTCTACTGGTACTCTCAACAGTGGTGCCCTCTCCTCATAAACTAACATTTCCAAATTCCACTTTGACCATGAATGAGGTAGACGAATAACCACTAAGTGGATGTGCTACCGTTAAATTGTATCATATTGTGGGTATGGTTACAATGTACCTACCTATGGTTGACTGTCTCTGGTCTCTTCTTTGTTAGGTGCAGCGTGGAACTTGGAAGATGATGAAGAGAATGTTACAGCTGCAAGTGGTAGTACAGATGGAGCTCCTTTCGGATACACTTCGGGAGGGCTTTATTATTCCACAGCTATTCATCTACAAACATTGCAGACATTGGTAAGAATTAACTGAATTTTTACTGTTATGGTGGAAAAAAGTAAGATTTGTGCTTATCTGTAACTATTGAACCAAGTCCACCAAAAAGTTCACCCTGTATGTATTATTTTATTTTTTATGTTTTCTGAAACAACACACTTTAATGTTGTTTTTGACAGGGAAATGAGGAGGAAAACATTTCTCCATTAGAGACAGAGAAGAAGCAAAGGTAACAATATTAGTTAACATAATTTATGTGGGGTACAAAAAAGTTGATTCATTCTGCATGCCATGTTTAACTTGGTCTCAAGATCATAGTAAACCATAGTAGAACTTTGCTATGTATATGTTGCAGGTCAAAATTGAATCCAGGTTAAAATTCTTTAACCTAGGTTGATTCTCAATTTTCTTTGTGTACTAGACCTGATTACTCATGAGTTAGGGCTAGGAGACAAAGGAAATTGAGAATCAACCTATAGGTTAAAAACTTTTAAGCTGAATATAATTTTGACCTGTAACATATACATTTAAGTGTTGGTAAATAATTGTGAATGTATTAGTTTTGTTAGGAGATAACAGTCATAGGTTGATTAACTGATTGATTGTCTAGGATGTTGTATCATAATATCAAAGAAATTCAAGATGATATCTACGTAATTAAAAGAAAGCATAAAACTGACTAGGATTTGTAGTAAATTTGAAGTTCAACTCAGTGTGTAAGGAAAGTAGTGTCTAATAGCCCGGGGTTAGTGGATTTAGCTATCGGGCTATTGAATTCTGTTCTTAACTTGCCCGACAGTCAAGTTAAGTTTTTTGAGGAATTTAAATTACGGAAGAACTGTGAAATCAATTGTGTTAGGCTAGTAAATGTTAGCTTCAGCTTGCCTGAATGGCAAGCTGTAAAAATGACTTTCTTTGCACCCTGCAGCTACACTGAAGACTTAAATATATTTGATACTTTGTTTTACAGTGGCGTGAGAGAAACAAGAATTAGCAAGCTTGCACGTCGGTTAAGCCAGAGAAGAGATAGAGGGAGTATGAGGTTAGACAAGGGAGTTACATGCAAACTTTGTTTTGTGCATGTGTTTTTTCGCACTGCTTTGCTATTTACACCATTTTCATCTACTATTTAAACTCTTTTTCCATCTCTACTCTCATGTATTCTAATCATAAAATCTTTAACTAATAGCTTTCACTGTGAAAACCAATTTGCATCCCTGTTCATCACCATCTTTTATCAGGTGTCCACATTACCTGTTTCATTGGTGAAATTATGATAAAACAACCTGCTTTTTTTTCTTTTCTCCACTTACAATGAACCAATTTTTTTCTTGATTAGGAATCAAGGAAAATCGCACAGTTTAGAAGATTTAGCATCACCAGGAAGTTTACATGGAGGAAGCAAATCACCAAGGTTGCAGCGTACAATGTCAGTCAACCAGCGCTCCTCTCCTCGCTCACGGTTTTCTGTCCAAGAAAATAGATTCAGTTTCAATAACAGAGGTAAGTCTCTGAAAGAACTGAGCTTTAGAGAATGTAAGTTACATGCAATTAAATGACCAATTTTACTTTAAGAGGCGCACTTAATCAAAAATCAATATTACTTCTTAAATCTAAAACAGGCACGTATATGGCCTTTCGTATTGTATCATCTGCATCCAAGGTATCAATGACCTTGGAAACCATGGTATAATATTATCATGTGTGGTAATTATCATAGCCTGGGGAAACATCCATGGTCTCTTCCCACTCCTTGCTACTATGGACATCTTACCAGGAGGGTCATCTGCACCTCAGCGACAGAAGTTTGAGAAATGAAGTGTTCATGGCTAAAATAATATTTTTTTTAGATTTTAAAGACAAGTCAAAGAAGAGGAAAGAAACTGGTGTTGATGGTAAGTAATTTTTTTTATGATACCTCATTTCTTTTTCTATTTCATGAAAAAAATAATTAATTATTTTTATTATTAATTATTGTGATGTAGAATAAATTCACCTTGGCTAAAGGTACTAGTAAAATAGTAGATAAGTAGTAAAGTATTACTTTTGTCATTCTTTCACAGCTCTAGTGGATGCTATTGTTAGAAAAGAAACAGATGAAATAAGGAATATTTTGGAATCAGAGGATATAGACATCAATGGGTAAGCATAATCAATTTCAACTCATTTGTATGTACGAGATTAACAGGTTTCTTTTCTCTACAAAGACAACATTAAAATTATTATGGGTGGGAGTTTTTGCTTTACATTACACCTGTATCAATTCACTAATTCAAAACAGTGTATCAAGTAAACTAAGGAAATCTCTCTGAAAATTAAAATCAGAATGCATTATGTCAAATGTCTAACCAATTTGTTGCAAAACATTAGAAACCATGCACAATCAGTGACAACAGTACACTGTATTGACACACTTGTCTAAAACATGTTCTATTATCAAAAATTTGATTTAAACATTTATCATTTAATTCTGTTTAAACTCCTGTAAATCCCCCCAACCCCTGAATCAATGTTATTTGTAGTTGAAGAAAGACTTGAGAGTTTACGGGGTTGTCATTAAGTGCCGGCAGCTGGCGTAATTAACGACAACTTGGAGGTTTGAGCCATCTACTTTTTGGGAAAAAACGGTCAAGTGAGAGAGTGAAAGCCTGAAATTGCCTACAGCACTCAGTTACCAAGCCGCCTACTTTTATATTCTAGCTGTCTACTTCAATGAGAACCCTGAGTTTAAAATACAACATTGATTTGGGGGGAGGGGTGGGGGTTATGCCAGGGAAGGGGACAAACATGTTCACTATGCAAAGAGGTCCTTTTTTTAAAGTGTCTCAACATTTTTGTCCCTCATTGCAGTTTGGATCTGACTGCATAGTACATAGATTTTGTAAGCTCAACTAACAGGTGAAATAACTAATTGCTGCCCCTTAAAAATGCAGGGTTAATGATGATGGCTTTGCACCCCTTGATGTTGCTGTCATGCTCGGTTACCATCCCATCATAAAAATGCTTTTGTTGTATGGTGCACAGGAAAGCTCCAAATGTAAGTAGGAAGTATTGCCGTCAAGGACTGTTGTGGAGTCTTTCTCTTTTATTTATTGTCAATTTTCAATAGGCCATTTCTGAGTTCATCCGGGCCTCTGTACTGTATCAAAACTAGATTAAGTGCTCAGCCTTTTATATGGAAAGGATTTTTCATTCCCATGCAAGTAAAACTCATTTTCACAAGAAAGGCTGTGCACTTGGCGTTATTTTGAAAGGGGGGGTTGTGGAATCCTGTACCATCATGACGTCTTGTTTGAGGAAAGGTTTTATTGCTGCAACTAGCTCCCTCAAATGTAATGTTAACTTGCCAAAAATAGTGAATAATGATTTAAATCAATGTCTATTCTGTTTACCTTAGTGATCGCATGAGTGGGTCATATTTTTGTAATACCTTCCCTGACAGGTTACTTTACCTTTTTCATTGGCAAATAACATCTTCAGTACTTTTGAACTTTGTTCCTTTCCAGTTCTACTCCTGATGTTGAAAAGATAAAAAAATATATTACATTGTTTTGCATTCTGTTATGTTGTGTCATGTTGCACAACATTAAATGGGAATAGTAGCAATATCTGGGATGATTTTCTTTTTCTCCGACAGTACCAACTAGTTACCTCACAAAGCACATTAACATGTTGTTGAGGGAAGCTGAGCTAAGAGTGGACGATCTTACAACAGCAGTGGTTCATGTCAGTTATACTACGTCTTCTGAAGTAAAGGTAACAGAAACAACATAATACTGCAGAAACTCTATATAATGAAGGGCCAAGGGGTTGGCAAAATTTGTTCACTACAATGAAGTTTAGTTATTTTGGAGTTTTTTTTTTTTTTTTCATATATTTTACTATTACTGGGGTAAAGATAATATTGTTTGTTTTACTGAGGACTTCCTCAGGGTTTTCAATTAAAATTGAAGTCGCCAGCAGGTTTGACTCGAGTAACTGACTAAATCATCAAAGCGCTGTTATTTTGAAACTTCAAAGCCCTAAAATGCGATTTCCAGTGTGCTGGACAAACAAGCATGTTTTTCATTCAAGAAAATGTAGCTTTCATTCAAGTTTCAATTTATCAGCCACCCAATCAAAATTATCCTTCAAGCAATTAACAAATGACAATAATTCACTTACGTACATGTACATTTGCACATAAACAAATTCTGGGTGAATCTATATAGAAACATGTAAATAATTGACTGAAATATGTCGTTTACATGACCAATTAACTAAAGCATACCATAAATCCAGTGGTTCTTTGTGAATTAGAAAACACATAATTACATTTTCATTGAAATTTTATGATATATTTTTTTGTTTAAGACATTATTAAAACTTTATAGTCACCTCTTCTTTTGCGATAAAAGTAACCGTTGTCCCTGAGCAAAGTAGCCGACACATGATTTATTTGGTCATCACTGGTGCTTAAAGCAATCTCTGCTTCTCTATATAGGGGTTTGTCATACCAAGGTTCCATTGTATGCATATTATTGTGCTCTCTCAAAAACAGTGCCATGAATGTAATAATAATAATAATAATAATTATTATTGTTCATTACAACCTAAGCAACACTCGAGGTGCAAATAATTTTTGAAGGACATATGTCCGGCTAAATCACCATTTTGGTTACATGAAACAAAGTATTAATGTGGTTGGACTCAATCAAGGACACATTATGTACCTGTTAAGGTTTGAACTTAGTGGTCATTTCATAAGTAGGAGGAGCATGATCTTCCGGGTGATCATAGTCCTGAATAGGACTGTTGTTGTTTGTTTTATTAATAATATAACTTGTATACAAATACACTGACATTGACATTGACTGAGGTTTCGACGATCTGTGTCGTAGTCATCTTCTGAGTCAAAGTGGGTTGTATCACTTCAGTTAATTGTATTAAAAAACAGACTGACTTTAATACCATCAACTGACAGGATACAATTCCCTTTGACTCTGAAGATGACTCTGAACAGTATTTGATTAACATCCTGTGGGGATGACTTATTTACCCAGGAGTCCTAAGCTGTACTGCATTATTTTACTGTAAACAAAATTATATAAAATGTCTATTTAGATATTTATCCTTGTTTGTGATATACTTTAATTTTTGCAGGAAAATGAAAGACTCTTTCAAGAGTGGTTATGGAGAAAACACCTACTAGAACAGATGAAGAAAGGACTCTCAAAAATAGGTACTATTCCTTTTGTCATGATTAAGTTCATAACTATCTGATAATTGTTAGGAAAGTGTGAATTGGTGAATTAGCCTTATTATAGCAGGGAAAGTACAGTACAGCTCTGTATCTCACAGCACTTAGTGATGCTATCAATAATATTGCAAGAAACCTCTCTCTTAAAATACCCACCAAAACTTTGTTACTGTATTTTTCTAAAATTTGTTGGGACAGACTGTGTAAGAGAGATTGAGTTTTGTTTCATGAAATGGGAGGTTTGATAAAATATTGCTCAGAAGGGTTTTCATTAAATGTAATTCACTAAGTCTGTAGGAGGCCCAGAACAGGGGTCTCAGTACTGCTTTGCAGACATTACTAACTGGGGTTAGATTATGCCTGCGACACTGGCTAATGATATTGATGTTGACATACAAATGAAATTTCAAGTAATATCTCCTATTTTTGTTTGCTTGTTTGTGTTTTCTTAGGTCCACCTGATAAGCCAAGCAGTGTAACGATATCAGTTGCTTCTGAAGACTCTCTTCTTGTTAGATTTATTGAACCACTTGATGAAAAGGTCATTGTATCCAAGTATAAAAGTGAGTATGAATAGCAGGTAATAGTAGCCTCCCCCACCCCAAAATTGCATCTTACACATGAGATTTTCAGAAGTTTAACTGAGTTTTCACTATTCTCTTGAAATTTGACATTCATTTTCTCAGAATCCCATGAAAAATTTTCTTTGGTGTTATTACAAATGACTAATTACATCTTTAGGCCTTGAAAAATGTAAAAAAAAAAGAATGCAATATTCTTTAAATTATTCTGGTCTAAGATTTTTGTCCTCAATTTCATGATGGATTCTGTCTTAAACTTTTTGCTTTGGCTTGGATCTTTCTTTACTGTTTTAGTTCAATGGAGCAAGTCCCCAGACTTTTGGTTATTGGAAGGAGAATATGTACTCCGTGATGTTCGGTCACTAGAATACACTATCTGTCATTTACAAAAGGTAAGCGCTTATCAATTGGTCATTCCTAGCAGGGAATGGGACATTGTTTGTTTATGAGTGACTCTTTTCTTGCACTTGGTTGGTTCCTCCTCAACAAAGCATGATAGGCTGATTCCTGATTAAGGCTTTTGCTTTGGATATTAATACCAGCCTATTTTATTATTATTATTATTATTATTATTATTATTATTATTATTATTATTATTATTATTATTATTATTATTACATGATAACATGTTCATGTCCTTATTTAGAGTACCATCTTAAATGTAAGACATATATAACGCCCTGTGCAAATGCATGCAACATTGTTGGCCAACAACTCCCAACACTGTTTGATGTTACATGTTGCATCTGTTTGCACACTACTGCCATAACACATGAAACATTTCCCAACATTGTTGTTTCTAGCCTGTCAATGTTGGATGGCTACCACAGAACTCCCGCATACCACAGAGTGATACTTAGTGCCCTTTCATTTGCCATCAGTTTTCTCTGTCTCAAACACATAGTTTTACAAGAAATTTCTTGGAAAATGTATCTTTATAACTTTCAATGCTATCATTAAAAAAAATAACAAGTCCACAACAAAATGACTTTTGAAATTGCTTGCCTAGACACATTTTCAGTGATGGTGATTTGTATGGGTAGGTTACATTATCCATCTTGGATGTATAATGTTCATTTATTAATCATAACTATAACAAAATTGTCAAATCTGATTGGCTCTCAAATGCCCTGATTTCAGCCTTAATTGGACAGTTTAATAGGACAGTACGCGTCATGCCTAAGTATCTGGACCGTACGCGCCATCACGTGTGCGCTTAAATGGCTTTTTTTCACTGCTAGCAAAACAAAAGTTCGATTTTCTTGTGTTTTGGTTTAAAAAATAGCCTATTGTATCACAAATTTTGTTAAAGTTATGATTAATTGGTAACAGAACTTCGTGTCGTCCAATTCAGTCAGTAATCATACTCGTGATTAAACAAATCGGACTCCTGCTACGCGGTCGTCCGATTTTGTTAATCACTCGTATGATTACAGACCGAATTGGACTCCACTCAGTCCTGTTACCATTACTTATTATTACTATTTTTTTTTTTTTATTTTCTAGTCTGTGTCATATTATGTTCGAGTTTGTTGTGGAAATCTTAAGAGTTATGGTTCATGGCTGGAATCCAGTCCACCTTGTGCAATGCCATCAAGTAAGCTTGATACTTATATGACTTTTATATTGTTATAACATGATGCCAACTACTATGAGAAGTGTAACTAATTCACTATTCATCCATGTGTGCACAAATTGTAAAGCAGCAGCACTGGTACTTTTTTTAGTTATTAATGTCAGTGGTAATGTCAGTGCCAATAAAAAGGTTTGAACTACAAACTTAAGTAGTTCAACACAATGTTAGTTAGAGGAAGGACCATCAGACGTATATTGGCATAATTCAGGGGGACACCACTCTCGATTGGCATGACCCACGCGATGTATGAAAAATTTTAAGTGTTTTTTACCTTGAGGTTTTCCCTCGATCTCTCTTTCTTCTCTCTGTGTCCTTCACATTTTTATGATATGCGTCCAATTATTGGAGGCATAACAATCACAGCTCTTTCTCGTTGAAAAAAGAATTTCCAAACCTGATTCCATGCTTACTTGAGTACATTCTTCTTATTTACCTGTACATTGTTTTTTCAGCATGGCATGAAGTAGATGATTCTAAACCTCGCTTCCAAGGTCGACTAAATGTAATAGACGATTTATTCAGTCGGGTGTGGCAAAGTCATGAGGAGTTTTCGCCAGTGAAACCAATATTACCCCACAGACCTCGCAGCAACACATATGGCAATGAAACTGGTGAGAAGCGCAGCTTGTGATAATATTAAAATTTAGTAATAATTCTCTAAAGTATATCACAGCCTTTGAAGCCAATTTGGGAAGTGGGCTGAATGAGTTGAAGTGGCCTACAGTGTTGGAACAGTTACGTTACTCTTCCTTTACTAATAAAAAAATTGTCATAATCATGAGGTTATGGTGTCAAATGTAACATATAACATCCAAGGATAGAATTTGAAGGACGAAAGGACGAAAGTTTTATTGCACTCAATATTTTTTGTTTACTTTTTTTTCGTGCAGGATCTGATGGTGGAGTTTCCCCAAGGACAAGTAGGAAATCAGCCATGAAAAAGAGCCTTACAAAGTACACCAATTTACTCTTCCACTCAGCGCCAAAATTTGCTAGACATTTGAAAAGGTAGGGTGTTAGTGAAAATCTCCAACTTCCTAATAAAATGTGAATTGGCCTCAGTTTGGATGCCTTTTAGTTTAGGTTGCAAAGACATGGTGGTCTTGGGGTTCAAATTGCAGCGTTCGTACCTGAGGGGTGGGGTGTGATTGGGCTGTCTTTGCTTCTCATTGGCTAGATCCACTAGGGTTCACAAGCGTGTCTTTGCAACATAATTCTAAGGGAAGTCCTGCCAGTTGCCGTGTTATACTCAGAGTTAACCTTGCAACAGACAAACCCCCTGCCCTGCCTCTGTAAATGATTAGACACTCTACTCTTCTCGGGTAAGGGTGAAAAGCTAGGTGCTCCAGCATTTTCACTGATCCTGACTCTTGTGGGGTGTCAAAAAAAAGGGTACGTAGACTCCGGATGGCATGATCAGCCTTTTGTCAGTTTGGAGGGTAAACGGATGGGTTGATATCAATCATTGTTATAAGAGTCCTGGTCGTGAGGGCCTCTTTGTTGTGCAGTGTACCAGAGAAAAAAACTAATGTCTCATTTTTTATGTCAGAGGTGTGTACCTGGCTTCCCTTTTATTCACTGATGATGAAAAGCTTCTTGTAACGGTGGATGAAAATATCCCGATAATTGAAGTGGACGACAATCACCCCAGCACTTTTCTTCAAGACTTCTGCTGGCTCATGAAGGTACAAACTTTACGAAAACAAACTGCCATCAGCTGTTGTCCTTGTGGATTATTGTTTTGTCCTATGCTTGTAACATGATGCCTTGCTTTTTCACCATCTCATTTGTGTATTCCTACGCATAACGCCTTCAACATTACAGAAAACAAAACAGTCTGCACCCCTTTCCATCCCCTCCTTTTGTCATATATGAAACGCCAGAAAATTTACAGGAAAAACTGATTTGGTTGTTAAATGGCTATTTTGCGTCAAAACAAATGCAAGCCGCATGTCTGAGACTCTCTTCCCCTCCCTTACATAGTCTCTTCTCCCCCTCCCCCAGAGTCTGTACGGACGTACGGTCATAGTCAAATTTTCTTACATCACTAGGTTTCCAATTTTTATATCAGTACTGGCTCCGCTATTAATATTCAGGACAATTTGCAAATTCCTGCAGAAAAATTGATCGATTTTTTTTCTTGTTTTATTTGGATTTGTTGATGTCAGTCACAACAGGGATCTAAGTACCTTTCTTAACTACACCATTTAACAAATAGAACAAAAAGAAAGCCGTATGAACCACTTACAAGGCTGTAAATGATTATCTTATCCCAGGTTGCGTGTACGTGGAAAGATGTGAAGAAACTGAAACATGAGATTGAGAAAAAATCATCATCAACGTCAGTCCTGTTTAGATGTAAACTACTCCAAGCTGCTGATACTCTTCAGGTAGGAGCAGGTTTATGTCTACAACGGTTTGTACATCAGTTTATCAAATTGTTGTCTGCATCGCTAAGCAAAAGTTCAATTTGGTGCATGGGGCTTTTTCGCGTTCGTCAGAACACATCCTAATCTGGTGTTCCTGTGGCACTAAGGAAGAATTTTCGAGCTATCACGGGCGACTGCAAATTAGCCGCCCCTATTAATTTTATCAGGGGCACCTCGGCCGGGAAACTGGACATCCTTTCGACTCGATTTCGTTTCCGTAATTTTCCGCAAGTGACGAACGCGGATCCTTAATCAAAGATTACCTCTAGTTGATAAGTAGTACTTTCGGATTTCATTCACTTTCACACCGAGTTTTACCAGTATACTGCATGACCTTGCATGTTTAATTACTCGTCATCACTGTATTGCTAGACAGTCAGACACCACACCAGTGGCTGTTATCGATTTTTAAGATTTAATCGTAGAGGCGCATTGGCGAGAGCACTTGCGTCTCACCATTATCGCCGGCTATACCCAAAGTTATGGGAATTTCCTCACTCTCTAAAAAAAACAGAACTTCTCATGAAGCAAGTTCTTATTAGCTACTAGATGTTCTGTGGGTAACCCATCCTCTTTTACATGTAATGTTTTTCCACAATGTATTTTTTTCGTACTCGATTCATACCGCCAGTGATGAACGAAAGTTGCGTGTTTTTGTCTTTGTATTCAGGGAGCTCTTGGCAAGCAAGACCTCGGAAGACTGCACCACAAGCCGGTCAAAGACAGGAATGGCAGTACTCTGATTGTTGCTGTCAATTATGTTATAGTAAGTAGGATTTTAGTTGTGGTAAAGCTGCAACGCAATTGAACTTTCGGGGGCGGGGAGCAGGGCCGTAGCCAGGAAGAAACTACAACCGAGGCGAACACACGGTCCGTTGTACGAAATCAGCCGTATGAAATCTTCTAATATTATCAGTCTGATAAAAAAAATAAAAATCGACAATATTTGGTAAAATTTTACCGAGGCGAGTGCCTCGGTTCGCCTCATACTGGCTACGGCCGGAGTCAAAAAAAATGCGATATTGGCCAAGTGTGAGGTCAAGATAGCTGGATACTGGCCACAATAACCGTCCCCCCCAACCCTCCTAAAAAAAAACTAGGCCAATATACAGCCATCTTGACTGAACAAGCTTAGTCAATAGACCTTTGTAACGCGGCGGCCGTTTTGTCTCAGGAGACTGACTGACTGACGGAGTAAATGAATGGATGAATGAACGAACGATCGAACAAACGAGCAACTGAATCAACGAGAGATGGACAGCTCTAGTAAGTTTCCGCCTGTTCATGCAGCAAGAGTGTATGAATACGTAAATGGTATACTGACTGACTGACCTAATAAATGAATGAACGAACGAACAACCGAACGAAAGAGTTAGTGAATCAACGAGAGATGGATCAGCGCTAGTGCGTTTTCGCCTGCACATGCAGGAGGTTAGCCATTAAAGTGTATATTCATTTGAAAGTCGCCTCCTATTTCTTAAACACTGGGTGATAAACAAGCCTGTAAAAGGCAAATAGCAGCATTGATGTAGTTTCCAAACATATTGATTGAACTGCACGATTCAAATTGAACGTACATACACTACGACGTGATGTACCCGTTATTCATTCGTAAAATAAGTTCATTTTCTTAATGTACTGTCATGATCAGCAGGCAAGCTCCTTCAAGCCACGCATCATGTCTTTAAAGTGGTTGTCTTTAAGTAAGCTTCAAAAGAAGATACAGACTTGTCCCCTGCAAGCAGGCTTACAGGATGAGCTGTTCTCTGCATCAGAGATGCTCCTCTCTTCCTTTCAGGTCAGAACAAATCTTACTGCATAAAGCTACGGTAAAACGGGCGACAAGAACGCGCAACTTGTCTTGCAAAATGGCTGCAAAACGAATTAAATAACGATGCTGTTGTACCGCCGTTGTACCGCCTACGAATCAAACCTGTCTCACCGCAAACCAGGTTGTGGCAGGTTGCGAATTGAGAGCAGTTCTATTTTTTCTTGCAACAAAATCTGTACATGTTGCGCAGGCACACCTTTTTGCAGTAAGTGACGTAAGTCCTGGGTATGGCGTGACCCCCTCGTAATTTTACCCAATCAGATGTCAGTATTCACACAACTTGCAACAAGCTTATTTGTTGCAAGGAAGGTTTGAGCGTGGGTGGTAAAACGCACATCATCGCTTTTGAACTCGTTTTCCAGCAATGTTGCAAAACAAGTTGCTCGTTTTTGTCGCCCGTTTTACCGTAGATTTAAGTACTTGGTACACCACTACTTACTTAATTAAATACCCAGGTCGCACTCAGTCAGTACACACAAAGTTCCACATAACGTGTGGGGATGAATGAGGTTGCACATAATCAAAAAATTACACGTTCACCAAGGTGAAAAGCATTCCTCAGGAAATTAAATGGCGCAAAATATACGAATTTGATCCACGATCAAAAGCAAATAATAGATTACATGTTTCAAGTCACTTACGAGCTTCTGTTATGTGTTACGTGCAGTCTTGACCAGATTTTTTTTGTCTTGAAAGGCATTTGTAGTTGAAATTCACAGTCAATTCTTCATTAATTTTTTTCCTTTAACTTTTAGGAAAAGATACAGTATTTTGAAAACAGTAAAAAGTGCCTCGAAAGGTGAGATTACTGATTCGAAATTTTAAGGGAGGAAGCAAAACTGACACAATACTACAAAGGTGGCTTTTTTTTCTCAAAGATTTCGAACATAAACAAGTTCTGGTAAACTAAAAAAAAACGCACTGGCGCTAATTAATATGAAATAAAAAGCTCTTTTTTTAATTCGTAAGTGATTATCTATCACTATAGCAACGAAGGTTCCGAAAAGAATGAGTTTCAAGGCCATTTTCAAAGAGTGAAAAGGGACCATTGAGGTTGTTTTGTCGACTAAACAAATCTGTTAGCGCACACTACAGCCAGTGTGTTTGGGGATGGGATGGTAGGGGGGGTAAGGGGGTTTAAATCTAAAGAGACATGCTTAAAATTATGGGTTAATCTTCAAGGAAGTCAAACAAATCGAGAAAATCAAGAGAATCAGTTAATTATCACAATCTATTGAACTTGTGAAATGAATTTCAGTTAATCAACAACCTTTGTTTCTAACTTGAGCTAACTTGACGCTGAATGAAACGACATCTTGTTTCTTGCAAACGATCATATTGTCTTTTCTCTTTCTAGATTCTAAAGTCATAAGTTGGTTATTTTCCTTTTTAACCCAGGGGTCTTTACATTGGGTATCTGAAGCTCAGAACGTTTGTTGATGCGATTCACGTAGTGGTGCAGGAAAACTGTCCTAATGTTCTTCCGCATGTAAAGATACGAGATAACCCTAACGTATCCAGGTGAGGAAAGTGCTATTAATTTAATTTGAAAATACCCCAGGAGTTGAAAATTGTTCTGTTATTCATCATTTCAAGCAGGGGCCTGACATCACAAGATGTAATTGTGTGAAAAAAAAGTGAGCAATCAAAAAACGTATCTTTAAAATGATGCTTTTGGAATGGTACCTTAGAAAGTAAAGGAATAGGCTATTTCCGTGTTTAGTGCCCCAGACCTCTGTTTCAAAGCGAAGCTAAGTGCGAATCCAGTGATATGAAAGTCATTTTTTATTCTCATGCAAATAAAATCATTTTTAGAAGAAAGGTTTTTCACTTTCCTCGTTTAGCGAAAAAGGCGTAGTGACAGAAACATGTTATCAAATGTTAGAAGTGTATTCATTTTGCGATCTTGAGAGGGCTCAACCCCCTTCAATGAAAATTTACCGTGTTAACTTTTCTGGTGAATAAATGTACAATAAAGTTTCGTAGGGTATCTTTTTTTTTTTTGAGAGTATATCCTCGAATCTAGAGGGTCTCTGCACTGAGAATCGTCCTGAAACGGGATTCAAACTCGTGTAATTTTTCCGTCCGCAGAGAGGAATGGCAGTGGCTTCAAACACTAGAATCCTTGAAGGTGAGTTGGTTTACCAGAAGAGGGGTATGGTGCCAATATGTGCCAATATTGCCTCACAACAATTTTGATTTGCGTATGACCGTTTAAAAGGCGCTTGTATTTTTATACACATCAACTTTTTTTCGAAATTTCGAACATTTGAAACAGCTGAAAGGACTGAATGGTGTAGATAAATTAGGAACTGAACTGGAAATTGCTCAGTACTGAAAACCCCTTAGCCTTTCCTTCGCAAAAGAAGACATTTGTGTATACACGAAGTCAGCGGTGACAGATGTATCATCGCGTGCGTGTAAACTAATTTTATATAAGAAGCCTCCAGAAACAACACACAGATGAACACAGAATAGCAAAGCTGCGTATTAGGAAAGAAATCATTCTTGGGGCAGGCGTTAAAAAGGGGAATGGGATTTTTAGTCGTGAGAAGCGCGGAGAGAGCGCGAAGCGTGAAAGGCACGTCCCTCACACGCACCTCTAGATCCCGCGTGTGCAGCGTCCCTTTCCTTTTCTAGCTGGCTACGCAGGCTAATGAAACTGGGACGTAAAGAATACAGAAAACAACGAAGACTAATAGAAAAAGGGTTTTGGCATGTTTATAATCAGAGTACACCTTTTTTTTGTAAAGGAGGGAATACAAGATCCATCAAAAACGGCGCATGAATTTCAAGGTCTAGTGGCCAAAGCCGCCGAGTCTTTAATGGAAAAAGTTGGAATCAGTAAAGAGGTATGCTGCTTACTGACAGATGATTGAAGAAAATCTTCGCTGTTAGAACAAATTGACCTTAAACTGTTCGAAAGAAAGTCAAAATTCGTTTCTTTTTGTCAAGCTATTGAAAAGAAGAAGCTTATAGGAAAGTCGCGTATTTTTGTACAAAATTTGGATTTTTTTTTTTTTGGTTGCTGCTATTGTTCTGTAGGGGAAAAAGGTCATTCTAGACAAGCGATTAACGTCATGGTTATTAATTTAAAATTGAATATGGCCAAAATTCCAATCCAATTTCTTGTACGTTTACACTTTTTTCCACTTCTTTCTAAAATTGACAGAGACGCCATCTTGTACAAAATGAAAGGAATAAATAAATTGTCTCGCTTTAGAATATTATTTACACCTTCAAATGCTTGGTTGTAAACTGCCAATACAAAAATACAGACAGAGAACCAGTACTTGTCAATAGTTCACAAGTGAATGGCCACATTTGATAGCCTACTAAGCAGAACAAGTGAAGCGTATTGATTAGTCGCTCATTCGACTTGCTTAAACAAAAACAAGATTTTTTTGTTGATTTGTTGCCTAAACTGCAGAGGTGACTCTCGTCGTTTTTTTCTGTTTGTTAGGCGTCGCAACTTCACAGAATATACGACCGTGAAGTTGTTGAACTGGACGAGAATGTTTCATTTATTATCGTGTTTCCCCCTCCGGAGGAAGTGTGCAGTGCACCAGGACAGCAGGACTCCCTTTCATCGCAGAAAAACTACATCTCTCTGTCAGTTCAAACCTTTGAAATGAGTAAGTTGTTGGTACTTTGCTCAGTTAAAGGAGCTGCATATGTCGCGAAATTTATCGAAATTCAAAGGATAGGTACTGCCACCAAACTGAGTGAAACTTAAAAATAGAGCCATTTTTGTATGATCTTGAGATGAAAACACGCGAACAAAAAAAACCACAAACGAACGGAAATAGAGCGATTTGATTGGTTTCGATAAGTGTTCTTTATTTGTTTAATCAGCCAATGGGTGAAAAGATCAAAACATGGACTCTTCGTTTTCCCACCAAAGAAAACCCTAGTATGGAGAAGGCATTGTTCGATTGGCCAATCGTGTTGCAGTATGACGTCAAAGCGAAGTACCGATTGATTTCTAGAAAGTTCTTCGGGCATGAAGTTTTTTCGTCCGGGCGTTTGCTTAACCAACCAAAAGCCACGCGCGTTTGAATCCGTTCGATAAACCAATCAAATCGCTCTATTTCCGTTCGTTTGTTGCTTCTGTTTTGTCCGCGCGTTTTCATTTCAAGGTCATACGAAAATCGCTGTAATAGATACCGCCCTAAAACAGCCACCTAAAGCTCGTTGGTGTGATTCTCAATTTAGGGGGACATCTCTGCTGCGGTCGCAGCAATGTCCGTCGTAGAAAGATTTGGCTGTATAGCAAAATAATCCCGGGAACTAACAAAACCACAATAACATTCTGCTGCCTTAGGTTTGTTTTCATCCAGACTCGCAAATTGTGTGGATATCAAAAGGTCATGGCCCCTTCTCCCCCGTTCCCGTAGGTTTGCTTTCATTTAGACTCACAAATCATCGCGGGTACCGAAAGGCTATGGCACTCCTTGCCCCCCTCCCCCTCACAGTTGTTTGAGGGAATTCTAAAGACGACTATAACTTCGTTTGTTTGTTTGTTTTTTTCAGTTCACATGTACACATACCAGCAAGAATTTATCTGTCATTATTCTCGACTCTCGTCAGTTTTGGATATGGACACTGTTATTTCACAGCAGTCACTAAGAGAGGTAGCGCACAATTTGTCAGTTGAATACGCAACTTTTGCAGTAGTGCAAAGGAAACTTGAAAATTTTACGACACTCGCTACATATTTGCTACTGATTTTGATATCATAGTTGTTGTTGACCTAAACCTTCTCGCGCATTTGCATTATTAGCTTCGGCACATGTGAAGTTCGGCGTTTTAAAAAACCCTTAATGATCTGTCGTTCTTTTTTCTTCTTAATCAAGGCATTTTCAGCTCGTGAAGTGCAGCTGGCTAAAGCACGACAGGACCAGCTTTTAAATTTTCAGCGGGTGAGTAAGCAAGTAGTTAATCAAGCCTTCCCTGGCAGAATTATTTTTCCAAGGTGTTGGGAAGCAAATTGTGCGGATTTTAGGGTAGTGCGCATGAAAGTTTTGCCCACTACAGGGGCTTAAAAAATACTCGAATTCAAGAATGCTAAGTTGCATGAGAACAACATGAACACATAATAAAGAAGGAAGGGTCCCCCAGCCTCGTTTTCACCTGTATCTGTAAAATGGGCTATTCAATTGTGTGATATGTTTATGGAATATTTTTGTAGGAGTTAGACGAGACATGGCAGGGAATGCGGTGGATATTAGACGCGCTTCATTACGCCAGAGATCGGCAGGTCCGAGGTGGAATACCGCTGGTCGAAGTGTTCGACTATTCGCTCTCTCATGGTGATGGCCAATGTTGCGTTTGTTCGTCAGATTTGAAGGGAAAAGTACTTTGCAATGGGCGGAGTAAGTTAATTAAATTATGCCTCTCTCCTCCACTTCGATTTCAATCGTCCCCCCGCGCTTTTAATTTTGCCTCTCATCATCCTCCCTACGACACAAAAAGGGAGCTCAAGCAACGATGACTGCGAGTGCAACGAGAACGGCAAAAAACCAATAGGTTTAGATTAGCAAAACAACCTACCCCTCCCCTAACCCAACAATTTGCCCTAAGTGAGAAGTAAGTTTTGATGTTGACTTAGGGGAGGGGTAGGTGGTCAGTTCCCAGAAACCAAAATTGATCCATTTTTGAGACCGCTTACTTTTTTGTACGAATCGGCCTTCCGTCCACCCAACGCGAAATCAGTGAGTCTGGACATCGAAACCGCATTGTTTTGAAACCACCCTCCAGAACGGTTTAAGGACCCGTCCACACGAATCTGGATAAAAAATGAGCGGGTTTAAAAATGTCCGGATTCGTGTGACGGGGCCTAAAGACTGACGTTTTCTTGATGTTGATGTTATTGTTTTCTGCACTAGTTGAACGCGTGCGTTTTAAAGCACGTGCAAAGGTGTTGAGCGTGCAGAGCTGTCGAAGCGCGTGCTCAACGGTTGTTTACGATTCTTTAAACCCCTCTGTCTCTACAACGTTGGTAATTTATTTTTCGTTGAGCAAATGGTAACAGGAAACAGCTTTATACAATTAATTGAAAAATACGATGGAGTCCTTGCAATCAGGTTTTCAACTTGAGCAGTTGGATGTTAAAACTGAATTTAGTCTTTGGGGGTTGTTTTGACCACTCAAGTTAGCAACATAAACGTAGAACCACGTTTTTGAGCTGCTGCTGCCTCATGCGCTTACTGGCCCGATGAGTCACGATGAGGATGAAATATAAACGGCGTTTATATTTTTAGCAGTTCACGCATGAGTCGTTTCATTCATGGTATTAATACTTGAGATTAACTATTTGTCAAGTAAAGAAGAAGTTTACCTCAAACTTACCATGTGTAATAAGCTATTCCAATGCCAAAAGACTTGAGTTGCCAGACAAAGATCGAGTGTCCAGTGCAAGTCTATTTATTGTGCGTTTATTGTCCTCAGGTTCAGTGGTGAATAGTCCAAAACTTGGCGTGATTCAAATTCATACGGCGGGAGAGACTAGCCTTCCTAACGGAGCATCTGTTACGGTAAAGTAATAGGAAACTTTAGCTACAACGACGGCGACAGCAGTGAGAGCGTCAAAAGCGCATAGGTTTAATAAACAAAACAAAAACAAGTGTGCTGCACGTGCAGCACACTTCTTTTGCACGACTGCGACGTGACGTAATGCGGCGTTTTACGTAAACACATGACAATGATAATCTGTGCGTGTTGTCCTTCAGCAGCATACAGCATTGGAAAATAACTATTGAAAATCAAATGAGTCCTTTAACTGCTGTTAAATTGAAATAAAAGTTAGAAATCCGAGCTTTCTCCAATCGACGGCACCATTAGGGATTTCCTTCTCCTTAACTTGGGTGGTTCCCTGAGAATTCATTCATTAATTCAGTCCGCCATTTAACTTCGCATTAGGAAATTTCACGTCGTAGTTGTGCAGAAGGAGGCAAAGAAATGCACTAAAAAGTGTGATGAACGTAACAGAGTTGTATTTTTTTTTTTCACGTTGTGGTTGCGTCCCCGTCGTCATTTAGTGAGCTCCTCATCTCCTGATACTTAAATGTAGATCACACTGCCTCAACTGCTGAACTACTCGGAAATTTTAGGTAGACATGAAGAGATACGTTGATGGGGGGAGAACTCAGTTCAGTAACTGCTTTTTGCTTGAAACGTTACTTGGCGTTCGTAATTGAGGAGGATTCAGAATATCAAAACAGCTACTCACGTTATTGACGATATATCCCGAGCATAGCGTCTTCCCACTCAAAAGAACATTGATACTGATATCGTATATGTGACACATCAAGTGTCATTCAAGATCGCGGGGGAAGCGGATCGAGAAACATTGCGCAAGAACCGCGTGGGGCTGGGGAGAGACGGGGTATTAACGGGGTTTGACTGTAATGAGGAGTCCGTATCAAGCCGGTGTCCGTTTAACCCTTTAAGCCCTAAGAGTGATCAGCATCAAATTTCTCCTTGTAATATCATTGTTTGTAAAAGAGAGTGGTCATGAGAATTACGGACATGATCACACAAGATGAATTTGTTTGATATTTTATCAACTTCTCCCCACTACTTCTGAAGGAGAAGAGTAGGGGCAACAAATGAGAATTCAAATTTTGATGTTAGGGTTTAAAGGGATAAAGTGCCAACTGTATTTCTATTTTTCTGTTAGCTCCATGTCACTCCCAACACAAGGGCAGACCAGGTAGTGAAAATGGTCGTGCAACAGCTTCACAAGAAATGTCAAGACAGGGACAAATCTGTGCCACGCCGGCATACACAACTTTCCGAGCAGAAAACAAAAGACTTGTGTTTAGTAGCGGTAATTGGTGGACAGGAAAAGTGTTTTAAAGACGATTTTAAACCCCTTCAACTTCAGAACCCTTGGCGACGAGGAAAGCTGTTTCTGAGGTTACGTTCAGAGGCTCTCGCAGCATCGTCTTCTGGTTACTTTACAAGCGTTTGACTAATATAGAGTAAATAGTAACCGTCTGTTTATAAAATAGTTATAATTTATTATGAATTAAGAGATTTTCCCCCCTAAGATCTATAGGGGTCCATCTTGTACAGATTAACCTTTTGGTTGCTGAATCCCCAAATACCTTTTTTAACTATTCGCTGATCTCTAATGTCGTTATGTATACGCACCATTGAATGTCTGCTGGAAATAACACGGCAATATTTAGGCTATGTCTGCACTATACCGGTAGCTCTTGCACTGGCGTGTAAACCAGCGTATGGGAAAGGGGTTTCTGTTCATTCATGAAAATAGTGATTTCAGCGCGGTTTCTTAAACGGACCGAAACGCCGCGCGGGGTAGGTTTGGCGCAGTGTGAATAGAAGTGTTCACACTATAGAGTGTTTTCACTCACGTGGCCAACATCTATGCAAAGTTTTGGAACAAAAGAAAGCGTTTGCATAAGAAAGGAGTTCAGCTCCCATAGGTCTGGTTTGGGACACCAACATGGCCGCCGTTTCATTGTTTGGAACACCAATATGGCCGCCGTGACGTCATGTGAAAACACTCTATACCGGATAGGTTTTAATGCCGACATAAACAATCTGTACGGTGTAGTGTAGACATGCCTATAACTGTGTCTACACACATGTCGTTAACGTATACAAACGTCCGTCCACAACTGAGTAGACTTGTAAAGCACTTTAAAAGATGGCCCTCGTATAACAAGTTGGAACTTGTTCAACGGAAGAGAAACTTGTCTCCATTTTCGGTTCTTCTGTTCCAGGCGTTTAGATAGGGAAAATGGCACTTCCCTTTATCTGAAATCCTGGGACAGGAAAAAATGTAGCCTGTGAAAACAACCGACATTGCTCGACACCAGGAATGGTTTCCCCGCGAAATACCATGCTCATGACGTGTCACTAACCAGATTGAGATAGTGCTTCTGATTGGTCATGCCGCAACCAATCAGAAGCACTATGAAATTTCTGTGTTCGCTCCTCGGACTTTACGCGATCCACCCATATCTGATTTCGCCTGGTTTTTGCGGTTAGTTAAGCGGTAAATAATTTACGTTCGTTTGAGCGAAGCGAATTAGAAAGTAAACCACTTTCGTGAGTTTATTGTTGGATTTGGTGCTGTAACTGTTGACATTCGTTTTTAGAATCGTACTCTTGTTTTTGTTGTTGTTGTTGTTGTTGTTGTTGTTTTTCCCCAGTTCTCGTTATATTCGAACCTTTCGGTACGATATTATTGGTGTTTTCAAAAACTTAAGTATAAATTGTCTTTCAAACAGTATTTTTGCGTCGTTATATGAGGGCCTTTGTTTTTTACCTATGTTGAACGCAACCCCCTCTCTTCGTTTCTGTTCGTTTGATCATCGTTTAAAGAAATTTTCTTATGCTTGGAAAACCTTACTACTCTTGACTTGTTACTGAAGAGAAAATATGAAAGTAAGAAAATGTGCGGGGCTTCAGCAAGATAAACTTAGGTGGCAGGTAATATTCATACGTGTGTTACAAATCTCGTCTAGATGGAGGAGATTTGTGGCAATCTTGTGCAAGCTTTTATCAGAACACAACCAATTGGATAAACCCTAGTAAAGCAAGATGGGCGAATCCATCGTGAAAATTAGACCTAACTTTCAAGTGTAAGTATAAAGACAGAGTTTGATGATAAGACTATTTATGAAGTTTAGTATGAAAAACCGTAATAAACAAATAATATGTGAGATTTGTACATAACCAAAGTTGTGCAGGCCATAATAAAGTGTATTGAATTATTTTTCTCTTCTTCAATTGCTGACTTATTCCCTCTTAAAGCTGAATTTGGTGCACTGTTTGAGGCTTGTCAAACAACGAATTTATAGACTGGTAAAAACTTGATGGAAAATGGTAAGAGGGGGGTCACCGATCGTTGCTCTCCGCGAAAGTCACATCTGGCTAAAATCGGGCAAAACGAGACCCAACCCAAACCCTTTCCCCGCATAAAATGACTTAAAACGTAAATAAGACTTCCTTTTATTCTTTTATAAAAAAAACTGTTTTTTTTTAATCCACCGAAGCGAGAGCCCATTTTCTGAGCAAAGAAATTCGGCCGTTCTTGAATGAATATTTTGGTTACGTGTACATCACGTGACCAAATTACCTTTTCCTGTTCTGGGCAAAGTACTAAATGACCGGCCTAGTACCCAGGCGCTCGGCTTGGTCAAACCTGGAATCTACTTTTGCGCGGTGACGTCACCTAGAGAGTCTCGCGTCACTCGCCCACCTCTTCCCAGACTTCACGCAGACAACAGGGCAAGAGAGCACGCCTTGGCACCGGGCTGCCGAATGACGGCTTAAACTTCTCGAATGCAGGCCATTTCTTTCCATATCATTATGTGAAATCATACTTCAAATTTTGTAGCAAACTCTTGTCTGGTAAATTTCAGAAACTTCAAAACCGTGCGGACCGCTTGCAAAGCCCGACTAAATTATTAAATAAGTAGGTTGAGTATGATCGTTCGGGTGAACCTAACTACCGTTTCGACAACCTGTACGGTAGTCACCTTCAGTTGTATCAAGTCAGTTGATAGTATTAAACTCTGGTCATTGACCGGATTTGTCCAATTAAGTCGCAATGTTATTGGTCGTCTGTCAGTTAAGCCGGGATGTTATTGGCTATAAAGACTCGTAATGTCATTGGTGCGTTTTGATCAGTCTATTGTCACCGTTAAACAGTCGTTTATTGTTAGTTCAATTGTCAGTTTGCCAGTCGGCAAATTGTCAGTTGTCTAGTCAGTTGTGACTAATGCCAGCGTCATTGTATTAAAACTGTGAATCCATTAAATTAATTTGATACCAATAATCAATATTAAACAAAAACCAAATGCTATAGACAAATCACCCAAGCGCTTGACGTTTGACTACAACAGCTCTTAATTTAATGATCCCAACTTACTTTCTTTTCTTTTGCGGGGTACTTAGTATCACATCACTTCATTTTTACCACTTGATTATCGTATTTTGTACATGTATCGAATCTTTTTTATCGTGCCTTGTAAATTAGCATACGGAAGAGTTTTTTGTCTGCAAATATGGTATTCGCTAGGACTTTTAGCCTGCGAACAAGCTCTTGCCTCAAGAAGCTTAGACAATATAACATTTAAAATGTATAAGGATAAATCATACTTAAGAGCTTATTAGTCCTCGGCTATTGTCATCTACAAAACAATTACATATTTGCAAAAAGGTTAACCAAAAACTAAAAGTAACAGAATTTCCTGTGTCGCGACGTGTTCTACAAGTCTGACAGTCACCAGCTGCAAATGGAACCTTCTTACAAACAGTGTCTGGACTAAGACTACACCTATGCGGAAAGTGCGGGATCCAACTGTGTATTATAGGCTTCTTTTATGGCCAATAAGCTGTTCCCTAGGTAATAGAGAGAGGTGTGACGTCACGTTACCATGGTAGCAAAATTTCTGGATCACAACAATAGGAAGCTTAAGCAACGACGACGGTGACGGCAATGAAAACGGCAAAAAAGCAATAGTTTTATATTAGCAAAATAACAACTTTGTACGTGCATCGATCACGCGTTTTTGTACATTTTTTAGCCGTCGTTGCACAACTGCGACATGAAAGTTCCTAATTTCACGTGCCTGCTTTACGGAGTAGGTGAACACAACAGAAAAATTTTTTCTTTCTTTTTTTAAGCTCAGATTCGGTCTTTGGGACTCAACCCCAGAAAATTTCGCCAACATTTGACAATTTAAATGAAATTAAATAATTTCGATGAAGTTTGAAACAGTGCGAATTCACTTTTTAAGAGACATTTTCGGTTTTTTGACATCCAGAAATTTTGCTACCTTGGCAACGTGACGTAACGACTTCTCCTATGTGTACAACAACTATTAGAATGATTACCACCTCTGAGCCTATACTAGTGTAGTAATTTAGGCAACTGAGTGCCATCATGACATGGCCTCAAAATAGCGAAACGAGGGAAGTATTATGCCCAAGGCGTTTTTCTGCAGTATGCTTTCCATCATAGCTTGCTGGCAACAATGTCACCCAAATTGCTAATATTCGATTGAGATTGAGCATGGATTGCCAAAAGAGATGAAGATGATCAAGTCTGATTGGTGCAGTAACTGTCAGTAATCATGTGGATGGTTTCTGACTGGCACATACAATTCCAGCTACTGTATGGGTTCCCTGTAGCGTGACCATTGCGGATTTTGCGCATTGATGATCACATTCTGTGTCAACGTCACTTGCGATCGCATTAAGGAAAATAAAGGGATTTCTTCTTGTAAAATATTTACTTTACTTTTTGGCTTAAAAAAATGTTCGTCTTTGACACATAATGAACCGGAATCCATGACCGGTGTCATAAACTGTTGGAGGGAACCAACGCAACTTTATTTGACGGCAAACGCCCATAAACCAGCTTTTAAACATGCATAGACCATGAGAATTATAGGGAGAATGGGTGAATAACTCAGTGACTGGTCTGATGAATTGTGGAAAGTTTTGTTCCAGGTGCAAAGCAATATCTCCCTTTGTTGGCTCATGAAACTTAAAGAAACACCATTTTTCAGAAACACCATATACTAGCTCGACTTTTGCGCTGTCTTCGTCCCACTTGTGCTCTGGTGTGGACGCATCTTGAGATGTGTTAAAATTGTCCCATAGTTTTGTAATTGTACCCAAAGCAAAAACGTTTCCTTCCTCTTCATCAAAAGTGGCTGTCAGTTTGCCAGTTTGGATGGCAATAAAGTCATTTTCAACTTGCCAAATATCATTCACCCATTTATGAGAATGCAAAGTATCTAGCAGTAATATGAGTCTCGCACCTGTTTTGGCATTTGTGTTTCTCCACCATGTTAAGATGCTGTTAACTGAGAGTGTCTTGTTCTCTCTAAGAAGCCAGTCACCATTATCCTTCACATGTCCACTGTAGTAAAGAATGTACGTGTCATAGTGCAAACTCGCTTGGGAAGGAAGAACACGTTGTTGAAAAAATGAAGTTATCTTTTTCTCTATTTCGGCAGCTGAGATACCACTTGGCAAAACGTCAGCACCATGGTCGTGAATCATGTGTCTCGAGAAAAATTTAGATACTATTAAGGTAAGTTCCATTGCTTTGGTGTAGACAACTTGGAGAACACTTTCTGCAAGACCAAATACTTCCCCAGTAGGGCTGTACTTACAATCAGGTACGACAATAGAATAACCTATCGCTGTTCCTCCCACAGATTTACCAAGATTGTTTATGAAGTCATGCACAAGTAACTCTATAGGAAGAGCAATAAACAACATCCCGATGAAGCGTGGATTTTTTCCCTGCCACGATGATGCACTTGCAATAACTGTTAAAATTAACGTACAAAATGTTACATTGATCGAGACTAGACAGAAGTGCCTGACTCCCTTTGATGCCATTATATGAGACATGGAATTGTCACTGAAATTTCCCGTTGAGTCTGCAATATTAGCGCATTCCTCAAGCTTTCCAACCAATCCCCAACAAGTTAAAATAAACATAATATGGATTAGCACCCAGTAAATGGACATCAGTATGAAGATGAGCTTTCTATATACTGGCAGATCAGGTTCATAAAAAAGCTGCATGCTTGATCCATAGAAAAGGACTTCCAAAACCAAAATTGCAAGTATCTGTAATCTGTGAGCCAAGCAACCGTAAAAGATAAATTTCTTCCAGGTCCCTAACAAAGACAACTTTGAGAAGTAAATATCGATGACTGATTCGAAGAAAAGATGGACAATGAAAGATGATAAAATGTATGGGTTGTAGTGGACATCAACGGCTGAAAAGAAATACACACTTCCGAAAAAGTATAGACAGCAAGCACTCAGAAGGGTCACGCTTGACTTCATATGAAACGCCATTAGGTGAACTGTGACTGCAACAGTTATTGTTAGCATGCTTGCAAAGTGCATCGATCCAGTGATACCGGACAGAAATCCCACAAGATACATACACTCCTCTGTTGAAAGGAAGTTCGATTCGTAAGAAGCTGTCCCACAGATTCTTACAGTAAGAGTTTTGAGGACATGGAATCCTGTGCTCATTATTACAAGAATATCAGTGAAATCCAAGTCTTGAATAGAGTCTATTGGATGATCGAAGGCAATCTCTGTAAAGGATAAAACACTGAAAAGCACGCCCATCCCAAGATGACAGAGTACTTTTCCAAAACGTTTGCATTCGCCTAAATAAGTGATTAACGAAATCAACACAATCCCGGAAACTATGATCACAACAAGAAGAATACTGCCATCTGTCGTGTGATGAGCCCATCGCTCTTTGATGCCATTTGAAGCTCCAGCGAAGAAGAAAAGAAATTCAAGAAAGTAAAAGGCAGAGGTGAACTTAGCAACTGTACTTGAAGCTATAGATAACATGCTGAATTAACAAAGTTACACACCAGCGTTTGATGAATAAATTATTCTATTAGAGCGTTTCCGTGTATGAATTAGCATGTTTTAAGACAACATCTGCTTGGTTATAGGAGCTGCTATAGGGTATCAATTACCTGACAAACTTCAGGCCACGAGACGCGGAATTAACAGAACCTAGGGATTTCATGGGAACTTAATACCCAAGAATGACTCTAAGTTAATAAAGAAACGTTGATCTCCTCAGTTACTTTTAAGGGAGTTAAAGATGTTACGACGTTGACAGCAACGAGAGACAAGACGAGACCAGGGCCGTAGCCAGGAAGAAACTACAACCGAGGCGAACACACGGTCCGTTGTACGAAATCAGCCGTATGAAATCTTCTAATATTATCAGTCTGATAAAAAAAATAAAAATCGACAGTATTTGGTAAAATTTTACCGAGGCGAGTGCCTCGGTTCGCCTCATACTGGCTACGGCGGTGGAGACACGACAAGACATTTATTATCATAATATTGCCTGTACAATTTCATGGCACGCAGTTAGCAAAAAAAAAAAAACGCTAGTCGAGGCGTGCCAAATTAATTCCATTACAATTCAGATATTACAGATAATAAGTAAAAAGCAAAGAAAAAGAAAAGAAGAAATTTGTGTAATAAAGTCATAAGCAAGAAAGACAAATCTGTTTAATACAACCTGTGAAAGAAACTAAGGTTTAGGAATTCGCGATTTTATTTCTCGTGTTATCAAGGTTGCATCAAGGTAATCATCGTTATCTTTTAATATTTCAAAGAGCACACACTGATTAATTTTCGTTTAAACATTTTTTTGACATATCTTTCATTCTACCTGTTGTCTCATTTCATAATTTAGCGCCAAAAATTGGGATGGCTTGTCTTAGTTTCTCAATATTCAATTTTTTGATGTACATATCATTTTTACAGAATGATCTTGTGTTATATGCATGAATAGATGATGTCTGCGAGAACAAATTAACAATTTTTGAGGGTGCAGTATTAGTATGGATATCATGCATTATAGGGTAAGATACGGACTTAAAACAGAGAAAGCTGACTGGCAGGATATTAGCATCAATAAAAAGAGAAATGACATGAACATTCCTGTTGGCAAACTATATAAAACGGAGAACTTTTTGCTGAAGTAATAACATTTTTGTTAAATGTGTTCAAAAAAGCAAAAGAATAAGGTCAGCAGCAGAAGAACAACTTTTCACGTGCGGCACACAGTTTGGTTCATTTCTTTGTCTTCATTGAACGACTACGACGTGAAATTGCTTAACCTCTCCATTTATCGAATTGAAGAGCAAAAGGGGAGAAAGAGCGAAATAAGAGATCTCCTCTCCCATCCATGCGAGAAAACCCTGTTTCCGCTTTTTTATCTTCGTCGTTTTTATGATAATCAACAAAACTGCAACTTGAAAGATTGTCTGGGCACAGCCTGGTTTAAGGGGCATCCGACGACTATTTTCTGTAAAATATCGGTTCGGAAAAGCAAATCAGTATTGCCTAGAATTTTCTATTACTTGAGGATGGCTAAAAATTTCCAGATGACAGTTCCTTTCATGTACAATTTTGAAGCTTATCCAATAAATCCCGTACGATTTTCTGAAGTTTAAGTTTTCACATTTCACTCCCCAGGTTAGGCTATTTTTTGAAGACAAAAGGAAACCTAAAATGTTCAGATTGAAATATGTGATGGAAAGAAGACTCAGAAAAATTCTCACTTTCGTCATGCGTTAAATTGCACCTAAAATTTTCTAAAAAATAAAAAATTACCGAAGCCCTTATAATTTCGAAAAGACTCAAGTTCGCCTTATGACCGAGGAGATACAAGTTTTATAGCGCCGCTTAGAATGCATTTCTAGAGATCTTAAAGTTGGCTGGATTGCATGAAAAGTGTTTTCAATGCATTAAGGTTGGAAACCGTCGTTGGGTGCCGCTGTGGTTTATCTATTTTCAAAATTTATGGTTCCAGTACCACTTTCTTGTTACGCTTACTCGATCTAATAACTGCATTGTTTTGATCCTAAAGCAGGGTGTACTGCAACTTAGACGTTAAGTTCTTTTGGCCTCAACGTTCTCTTACACTGGTCGAGGTTCTAATTAAACAAGTTTGTATCCTTGAGCCGGTTATAAAACATCGCTAGTATTGACTCAGTTAAAATCTTTTCTTTCTTAATTTAACCGCGGTCGGCCACTTCCCATCTTTCACTGAAGAAGATGAATATAACTTTTACCCCGCCCAGCTCTGGGTGCCCATATTGCACGCGTTGCTTGCCCTGACAACTCTTCCCACAATCCCTTTCATATCGTGCCCAGTTTCGCGCCCGAGCGAAAAGGGAAGTCAACAACATCAGACAATAGCGAAAATTTAAATTAGAGGTCTGTTTCAGCAAGCTCAAGTAGGTGTGGGAGTCAAAATGGTTGCCACTTGTTTTGTGAAGAAATTCAGCGTTGTTGCAAGAGCTCTGAGCCTTTTGAGTGACCCCAGACGAATATAATTGTGAGTAAACTTTCTTCTGTAGGTAACGTGATCTACAAGTTTCTAATAGTTCGATGCAGTTTTCTAGGGTAAGCTTACAAGCTGAAACATCTCCTTCAATGTATTGTGTCAATTTCTTACTTCCTTAAGTTTCGTATTCTGCTCGTTTCGATGTAAAGTCGAACAGCTGAAAGTGCTCTTTACCTTATGAAAAGCCTCAGTGATGTTTCTTTGTCAGAGTTTTAATGGTAAGACGTGACTTTTTTTTAGCAATATGGGATGTCAAAATCAACATAATCTGCGTGCAGCTACACGATTGCATTGTATTGTAAATCCATTTACTTACGCATCATGCGTGAGTGGACATCACATCCTTACAGCTGTTAGTTTTAGATTTAGTTGGTACCACCTAGGTTTTGTAACTTCTATGTGAAGCTGTCTTCTGTCTTGTGGTAGTGCTGTGAAGGGTACTTCGTTTGTCCTCGTGGGAGCCACTGAGGCTACATGAAACCCGACCCTGTTTAGGACAAAAAGCACTGGTTAAAAAAAAGTTTCCAAAGAATCCAGTTGGAAAGTAATGGAATGTAAATTTTTAGGGTTTGTTCTAGTGGAAGATTCTGAAACAAACAGACTTAAGAAGGTAAACCTGGTTGGGATCAATGTTTGAAACAGTGAAAGGGGGGTAGTTCTCTTCCCATCAGTGTGCACCCCTACACACAGTTCTGCCACTTTAAATATGCGCATCTCAAATCTAACTAGTTGCCACCTAATCAATGGTTTTCTCCTTCTACTACAAATTTTTCTGGAGAACCCTGGTAAATGTGTTATCCCTGCCTATTTATAAAACACTAATACCATGGCAGCTTTACCTCAAGCCTAAACCTTGGGCAGAGACTGAAGCATTTTTATCAAATTTGAGCCTGAAACTTTACTTCCAAGCAATCCAAGCCAAGACTCTAGGCCCCAAAACTTTTGGGGTAATTGCACAAATAAAGCTAAATAAAATGACTGGAATGCTAGTGGAAGCTAGCAGAAGCCCGTTTTTCTTGTTTGTAGAACTTGCCTCCCAGAATATTTATAGCTAAATATTGGGTACAATTTTCAAGATTTCGAGATCCATATTATCCAAATTCGAGACTCCAAGATGAGTCATTTTTTAGGGAGAGTGAGGCTCTGAGACTCTTATTTTAAATGCCATGTTTTTTGAGACTCGGATGATATTTTTTAAAGACATATCATTTTTGATTGACCATTCTATACCCCTTTAATAAATAAGTTCTAAGCATCACCTTCATTTCTTTCAGATAGGGAAAAATGTCACGTGAAATTAGCAGACGAGCAGATTCAAGTTTGCACATTTCCCGGACATGGAAGGACACCTCCAATGTTGGTTTAATTCTGGCATCTGTGTTTGCTTTTGTCATGGAGTACCCCATAGTCACCATCTTCATTGCCATTTTTGTGGGGCTTTCCGCTTTGCCTGTTGTGCTGTTTATGTCATTTGTGCTTTACAGTCTTCTCTTTACAATCCTTGGATTTGCATTGATTGAAGGAACACTTCTGATGTTTGCAGTCTCTTTGCTTAGTGCTGTCATATTTTTTGTCTTCTTTGTCTCTGTCTGTGTGACAGTTCTGGCAATGTTGACGTGGACCTCTGCCACTATTGGATTCAGCCTAGCACAGAAGTTGCAAGGGACAGTTCAGTATTTATTTCCACATTGGAATTTAAGCTTGGAGACTTCACCAAGTCCTGTGACAAGACATTCCAAATCAGACTGATACACAGTGCTGTTAGCCTGCTTTGTGTAGTTGGTTTGGATTAGCAGAAGATTCTACTTACCCCTTGCCTAACCCAACATTGACACTAGTTACTGAACTCCCTCCTTAAAGCAAAATGTTGGGTTTACAGGGGAGGGGTACGTGGGCAGTTTGCAGAATCTTTCGTTTCATAGGGAGATAGGGCATAGGGTGCAAGAAAGAGCAGAAAAAGAAGCCTCAAGGGTCACATTCAGCAGTGGAAGATACTGTAACCTTCTTCTGCCTTATGTACTTTGAAACGGCGATAACTGCTACAAATGCAGGCTATAGCAATGAAAGTATTTAAACACTGTCTATTTCTCATTAATAAGGCCATTGCTGCAAAATGCTTCATTTTCCGTCGCCCAATGAGGCTGCGTTCTAAAAAAAATTGAGTGAAGGTGCCCTGAACCTGTGAAATTCACAGTGTTCAGTGTAGGATTCCTTTGAAAAAAGCTGTGATTTACTGGTTGCCCAAGAGCAAAAGTGAAGCACCAGGGGCCAATGGGTGCTGCTAAAGCACAGCTCTACCCACACTACCCATTTCCTCGAAATAAAATGTGTACATAAAACTAAGCATTGTAAAACCTCTACCAGACTGACTGACCGATATCACCAAAGGTACGAGAGACTGCAATGGGAAAAGAAGCATTAAGTAGGAATGGCCAGATCAAAGGTAAAACATAGATGCTAAAGCATGGATGTTATGACCAAAACAAAAAATGGTCATTATATTTAAAACCAGCTGAAGATAATATTTTAAATGTTGAGGAAAGTTTAAAAGGACATTATGAGCTTGGTTTCTCCTGAATTACATTGCATCAAGTGTATTTAACTCATTTAAGTATTGAGTTGTAAGATAATTTAAGGCACCAATCATTGTTATTACTACATGGAATATACTGTCAGTGATGTTTATTTATTTTATAGCATAATAATTGCAGTTAACTGTTGGACAGTTAAAAACTAATGATCTGTAAAACAGATGTTAAACAACAAGTGCAGGTAAAAAAAATTAATGCACTTAAGTCAGAACTTACCTTTCAAGAGTAACAAACATATAACCTAGTATACAAATTTGTTGTTCATTTCCACATAATAAAATTAATGAAACTATGGCAGTTATAACTGCAAACCCCTCTCTTACCCCCTCCCCTACCTCATGAGCCACAGGTCACCCAATCATCATTGTAGCTATCAACATAATATCACATGGTGTGACAGCATAAATGTAAGAGTTTGTATGGGAATGTTCAGTCACACATAACAGTTCAAAATAATGTGAAGGAACTGAAATAAATATTAGCAAGCTTAAACAACAAGAATGCTGATGCCCTGGACGTCATCAATAGCAACTGGAAGTTAGATGTCTTGCTTGATGGAATGCATTTGTCTCGCACTACAAATCTGAATGGGTTTGTTATACTACCCCAGTGCGAATTTGTTGAGTCAGAGCACCGAAAGAGAGAAAATATCAAATTCCAGTTGCCATTTTTGGCGTCCAGGACATCATCATTAAGGTCCCTGGTGACTGTCAGACTCCTCCTCTTGTGTGTATTACTAACTTGTGGTTCTGTGGCATTTGGGGCCATTTCAGAACAGTTCCAGCAAGTTTTGAGTTCACTGTTTTCCTTGCCATATATCATTTTATCAAGAAAAACGGTGAACTTAAAACTTGCTCTGAAAAGGTCCCAAATGCCACAGAAACACAAGCAATACACAGAAGAGAAGTGAGACAGTGGTTTTTTAAATAGATAATCAGTAGATTCCAGTAAACAGAATCCCCATTAAGCAGCCTCTTCCTTTTGAACCAATGGTAGCCAGTTAAGCTGTATGTTCTAAAGTCTACCTTTTGTTTTTCTAACTGCATGACACATTTCCTGTTCAGATCAACCTTTCAAGTCTACAATCTATAGACCTTTGTCGCGCGTTGACCATTTTGTCTCAGGAGATTTAAAAAGCTTTGTTTATGCACGGCTAGCCTCATAGAGAGAACGAGAATAGCCGTACATAAACAAAGCTTTTTAAATCTCCTGAGACAAAATGGCCACCTTGTGACAAAGGTCTATTAGAGTGCTGAATTCTAACAGAAGTGGTGCCTGGAATAAAACTCTAACCAACTTCTGATAAACTGGTAGATTCTCCTTCAATTTGCCTTAAGTACGCTAGTGAGTCAAAGGTAAAATTCGACTTCAACCAATTAGAAGCACTATCCAGATGTCATCGGTATGGAATTTCTCTGCTTGTTCCAAAGATGTCATTCATAGAAAAACCAGGCTGTTTTCTTAGGCTAAGACTCAGAGAGAGACTCAAAGAATAATAAAAAAAGGAGTTTCATGACAACACAAGCAACCACGCTAGACTGTAATAATACATTTTACTCTTTGACATCAGGCCTCTTATCAAACTTTACATGAAGCGTTATACTACCAATTTTATGAGAACTACTACAAAATCAAAAAATATCTTTTTTTTTATATCTAAAATAACTTTGACCAATGAAAATCAATAACTACAACAACATTTCTGTCCAATATTGTCTGTAGATTGCAGCTCCTTGTACAAAGCATTTTTTAAAGCAGAACTTGTGAAAATGTTGGAGAGTAAATGAGAATGGCAACAACTGAAAAGGAATACTTAACTTTAAGTTACTAGTTGTTGGAAAGTAGTGAGAACCTTTTTTGCACTTTTAACTTTTTGAGGTCTACATATTTAAAAGTCAGGGTTCTCATCAAGTGCCGGCAGCCGGCTAAAAAAACGGCTACTTGGAGGTTTGAGCCAACTACTTTTTGGGGAAAAAGGGTTTAGTGAGTGAGTGAAAGCCTAAATTTGCCTACAGCACTTGATTACAAAGCTGCATGCCTACTTTTACATGCTAGGTGTCTACTTTACAACTTAATGAGAACCCTGAAAGTTATAATATATCATAATGTATGTTCCACATCTATCCCACCCTGATCATGTTAAGGTTTTGGTTAAGGATTTGTTTTTTGGCTTTTAGGTTTTTAGGCTAGTTCTAAAGGTGTTTTTGTTGTCAGTGTTGTAAGTTTGTTTTTGATTAATTATGCATCCAGCTATAAATAATGAAACAAATTCACTAGCATAAATTATATTACGAATGGTTAAATGCATAAGTTATCTCCTTGTCCTACTCACATTACACATTTTCCTATACATTCTATGTTAAAAGGTGGCAATAACAAATGCAAAAAACCACAGCATGGCTTGAGATAACCACTGCCAACTTTCTTTAAACAAGACATCCTCAGGGATTAACTCTAACTTTCTGCCATAATTCACAAACAAATGGGTGCAACCAGCTTACTAATGATGAATGTTCATTCTACAGGGGGGTCTATACCATATTTATTATTAATGTGCACATGAAAAATGGTAACTTAATCTGAGAGCCAGACAAGGAGATTTGTAGCAATATGCAATATTATCTTTTTATATAGCCAATGTGTGTACATGTAACCATGTTACACAATATTAGTAATACGGCATAGTAATATGTCTGCAGTTCTTCTGCAAACTGCTAGTTACATTTTTCACGAAATCATTGAACTGGCAGCAACAGAGGATCCATAATACTGCATTTAAGCCCTGCATTCACCCCAAATAATATTACAATAAAGCTTTTCTAAATCTACGGAAAATCAATACCTCAACCCCATTACATCATGTTGTAATAATAGTAAAGTTGTTGACAGTAAATCAACTTAATTTGATTATAGATGTCACTTGTGCACAAGCTTCCAAATCAGATTCAAAGAAAAAGCTCATTCTGTATAACAGATAAAGCTAAAAGAATTCACCAAAACCAGTTATCTTGAGAACATTTTCATTCTACAGGGCTGTAATTTAGCAGTGCCCAGTGGCTCCTTCTGATTTACTTTCTCCTTGAGTGACTAAGAAATCTTAGTTCAGAGCTTTGGGTTCCTAACAATAATATTCTAGTCATTAGAACACGGCCCCATTCTATCTTAGCAACAAAACTTGAATGATCTTATTACTTTATTACTTTAAGACAAAATAAACAGAGAACTGTCTGGGATTAATGTCTATCTGCAAAAAAGCCCACAGATAAGAAGTAAACCACAAGATGAAAGATTGATCAAAAGGTTGTTTCCAAAAGGTAAGGAAGAAAACCAATCAAAAGAGAAGCCAAGAAATCATAGCACCAGAAATAATCAAGTAAATGTCCACTTGAGGATTGTGGTTTTGTTATTCACATGGGACGTAAAAGCCAATAAAACAAGATGGTAAAAAATAGTTTTTGTTTTTACAGCTTTCATATTTCATTAAAGAGTAAACCACCCTGCATTGGAATGTGAATTTAAAGAAAACTTCTGCTTAAAAGGTGGTCAAGCTAGCACAAGCAACAATGAGTTTTCACTTGACATGTAAATATTACCTTAATCTTGTAAATACACCACTGCTTTGCAGTAACAAGAAAACACTTGCTGGTTAAACTTATGCTTAGTGCATATAGCTTTTCCTCTTTCTTGAAGAAGTCTTTAAAAACGAATTTCAAGTCAAAATGATTAAAACTAAATTCACTTGAATTCCTACTGCCCTTTGTTACAAATTAATTATCATAGTCCTTAAACATGTCACCAAAAAAAATGTACATTAATCTCAGGACAAATCCTTACATGCGATTGTCCATCACGACTATAGCAAGAACTTCTCACAAGTTACTCCTACAAGTGACTGCCAGGTTTTGACATTTTAGATGCACCCATATGAGGTTTGACCAGAACTAAAAATCATGTTGACCTGAAATTCATTTTAAACTGTACCATCCACACACCATCCATCACATCTACCACTTTCCATCAACTAGTATTTATCAAATTTTATGTTAGTATTTTAAAGGAGTATTCAAGGAGGAGCAATCACTATTTAATGTATACATCTACTATCTTTACATAAGTACTCGGGAGACAAAGCTTACACATGTACGGAATAAGTTACAATGTCCAAGATTTTATCAAACTTTATAATAATCATTTTTATCAAACAGCTGATCAAAGCCTGTATAGATTAGCACTTTTCTCTGTGACAATAACCACAATATTATTTATGAAAACTGACTAGTATAAACAAATAGCATAGAATAATTCACAACCTATGCACTAAACTACACATAAGTACTCTAAGAAATACGTAAAAAATTACATTACAGTCAGTGAGTATGCTATTGCAAATTAGCTTTCTTTGTATTTAGACATTCTTATAGACGCAGCCAAAACTTGGAATGCCTTGAGGATTGCTTCTGACCGACAAACTCTTTAGGTACAGAAGCATCTCAATCTTTCCTGTGACCTGTAGATCAATCTCCCTCCAACCATGAATAATACCCTTTAAATTGCAATATTATCTTGAACACAACTTCTGCCACGGTTTGGTGCTTTTTTTTTCTAGCTTGTCTCAGTTACTGGAGCATCAAAGACTTGAGATTGTCTTGTAATATAGTGTCCTTCACCGCATGGAAAACAAACTTGATATTTTCTGTGTCGATTGCCGTTGTAAAGTGATGGAAAAGGGCTTTAGACCTCTCTCGACGCTTGCTGTCAAACATCTGTAATATAAAGTTCTGCACATCTTCCAATTTTCGCGGTTCCCCTTGAAAAGCTGGGAAGTAGTCCTTTATATTTGCATATTTGATCTTTTCCATTAAAAGATCTGTTTTGTTGAGAAAAAGGATTATTGACACATTGGCAAAGAATTTGTTGTTGACTATAGTCTCAAAGATGTTGCATGACTCCACAAGACGATTTGTTGTTCTATCCTCCATAAGAACTTGATCATATGCACTTGACGACACCAAGAAAAGAATCGAGGTTACTTCATCAAAGCACTGAAACCACTTGGCTCTTTGAGATCTCTGACCACCAACATCAACCATTTTGAATGGGATTCCCTTAATGATAAATTCATGTTCCACAATGCCCTTTGTTGCTTTCCTTGCATGGAGAGCATCTTGTCTTGTGGGCAAGTAGTCCTTTGATAAAGAACAAAGCATGAATAAAATGAATAAAAACTAACCCATGGAGTTACTTGACCAGGACGAACCCAAGTTAAATATCACTACTCCTTTACAATATTTGACACTTTGCCAGTCAACTTTAGCTGGACAAGTATGTTACAGGGCATAATAGGCCCTTAGCAGCTAACCATTCGCATGCTACAAAACCGTCATTATAGAGAGCAAGAGAAATACTGGGAGAAGACAAATAAAGGAAATTACCATTTTAAAAGATGCGAGTTTTCTGTTTGTCTTGTTCCAGTGGGTACCTTGCTGTCAAACATGGTAGTTTTGTACCATGTGAATCACTAGTTGCAAAGGGCCTACTTCTTGGCTACGTATTATCACGAAAAGTTGATAAATATGGATCATACACAGTGACTTGGAATAGGAAAAGGAACCTGATTTGTGACCTGACGCCAGAGACATCATAAAATTGCTTTGGTTACATCTGATCTACTAAGGCCAGCCTATTTTACAGAAACCTAACTTATATCTCAGGTTAATAGACCTTCCACAATGTTTAAATATATATATTTTTTCTGTTTATAGTGAAAAACAGTACATAAGTAATTTTTTAACAGTATTACATTAATTTTATAAATACAGTGGGGTAGTGTATCTATAAAGCAATAAATAAGGACCAAAAGAATGTATGATTTTAAGTATTGGAAAAACTTTTTTTTTTTTGTTTAAATGTACAAGTTTCACAGTTACTCAACAAGAAAAGTATGAACAGCACCAACAAAGAAAGATTAATGTTATTGTTTGCCAAAGTTCGTTTCCTTTTAACATTTACAACTTCTGGCCTTCTGTTCTGTTGATCTATTTGAAGTGCTTGATTTCAGCTGATATGCAGAACTGCTATCAGAGGGCTCAATAGAAAGACTAGAGCAAGAATACCAGAAAGTAAAATGTCTAATGCCTTGTCAAACCATCAGTTAAAGAGACATTGTACTTCTGGCAAGTCCTAATAGTAGGTGAAATTAATCTTGGCTGGGATCACAAAGAATTTCATTCGCAGAGAAATCACACAGTAACTTGACAATGAACTGAGTAAACAAAATTTGATCCAGGCATTCAATAAACCTAGAGCTTTCATAAGTTCTACGAGCTACTTTTTATTTTGCTATGGAAACGTTAAGTAAGCAGGCACACCAACAATACAATATTGGTCATTTCCTACAAAGCTTTTAAAAGCAGTATGTTTAATGCACTGGATAAGGTTGAGCACAAGTTGTAGCTTTTGTGCCATCTTTTCATCCAAATGGTACACATAAAAACATTCATTCTCTAACGAGGCAATGTACAAGATATAACCCAAAGACACAAAGCCATAGAACTTCAAAAGAGAAACATTGTGTTGATGAACTTATTGCAACCTAAATTGCTTTATCATATTAGACATGAAAATGCCCATACTAGCATCTTTCATAGCAAAACAGAGGAAATGTTTGGTATGAAACACAACTGAAAAGCAATATTCGTTGAGGGCAATGACATGCACTTTCAATTCTACATTGATTTAAACTTTATAGATCAATGTTAATAAAAATATCTTTGTATGGCCACTTTAAACACTTGCATAAGGCACTTAGCTTTTGTACCAGATAAATGAAAATCTCTTTAACATAAATACCAAGTTGATGTCATGAAAGCTACCTTTGTTAATCATTTTCAAAAATGCTCAGCAATTTTTGGAGGGCGTGCTTTCCATGAAAAAGGAAGTTTTGATTTTTAAGTACTTGCTCCTATTATTTAAGTATCCAAACATGCTTAAGATATCTAAAAAAATTTAAAAGATATGAAATAAATTTAAAAGGAAATTCTAAGTTTTTCCGTGAAAATATGAAAACCACAGACTAAAAAAGAGTAAACAATGCCAAATTTACACTCTACACTACAATGTAGTACTCTAGAAATGATCAGCCTTTTGAAATCCTTCCATCTGCGTCGAAGTTATCAATTTATAAAAGATTGATAATAATCACATTTTTACTGGGTCTGATTTAATATTTGAACAGGTCTGTTTGCTATCAAAAAAATACCTGGGCAAAAAAGGAAATTAACAACGATACATTCCTTAAAATTGGTTCTGGCTTTGTCGGCATGTTTACACTTTGAACAAGACATAAACCTCGATTGAATGTCCTTCTAACACAATGAAAGAAAAGCAACATCAGAAGGCAAATTTATACTTACCGGACGACCAACCCGATCCAAATTGTCGAAAAAATATTTGGTTGAATCGCCCTAAGAAAAGAAAATATGATTAAAGAGAGACGAAACACGCATGGAAGAATGTCAATTTCACCCTCCCATATTGCATACGAAGTTGACTTAAATACGATACAATCAATTTCAATTTAGACTGGTGTTTCACTAAATACTTTGCTTTCTAAAAGTGAGCTAATTTCAAAAGGAACGTCTGACTTTCCAGCTGCTGCAGTTTGATCGTGGGACCAAATTGGTGGTTAAAAACAAGGAGAACGAGATCAAATCAGTTGTAGATGTATTTTGTCTTGATATCATATTAAATAGGCGGACCAATTTTTTTCCCCGATCTGTAATCCCTTGAAAGACTGCTTGCAGGCGTTGTTAATCAAAAGTAAACGATGGAGTTGCGTGCTTGAACTACACACAAAATCTGTGGAACTAGAAAAAGACAAAGAGTAGAGCCTTAATGTCCCTCGAACCTGCATTGTTGAACTTGATAATAGTCGATGGGTTCTGTGTTATGCATAATACATTGTTTGCGGTAGTAGTACATCGATCGCGAAGCCGCTTTCTAGCAAGGGCTATAAACTATTTCTACGATACAAAAATTCAACCTCCCACAGATCATATCAACAAAGTATCAAATGCACAAGCTTACCAACTGAAATTCTCTCCTTCTGTCGAATGCATCTTGTATTCCCCTATCCCGCCATAACCGCTTCACACAATCGAAGTACCTTAAGAATAGGTCCGTGTCGATTATTTGAGGAGCTTGGAAGTTTAAAATTATTTCAGCGTACTGCTGGTTAGCGGGATATTCCCATTCTAATCTTAGCTTCCTTCGAGCGTCAGCCAAAACTTTCATGCCCTTTAGAATGTTACTGTATATGATGGGACGAAATTCATTCAAAGCATCAATGTCGAAATCCTTGCCATGGATGATGCGCATTTGCTTGAGGAACGTACTTTTTCCGCTCTCTCCGGCTCCTAAAAGTAAGACTTTAACCTGGCGACGGTATTGAACTTTCTCTTGAGCTATCTGTCTGTCTATTTTCCGCGATCTAGCTTTCTGTTCAGCCTCCTCAGGGCTGAGGCAGCACGCGTCGAAAACCATTATGGCCGACAACTGGCTGCAACAGAACCAACTGCAAAATCCACACCCACCGAAGGGCTTGTGGCCTGCGGAGAAATTAGCCTTTAATCAGCGTGTCAATTGAAGACTTCACCGGAAGGGCCCGGAAGAACACATCTTCTAACACGTTCGGAAGCCTGATTTTTCTTTGCTAATTACATTTAACAAATTTTATTCCACAGATAAGGTGAAGGAGAGACGATTGGTTGCAAAAAGATTTTTTTTTTGAAAATCAGGAGGAGAAATTTAACCGACAAAAGTTTGGTTATTGTCAGTGGAACTTTCATCAGTAGGCAATTTTAGTTTTAATAATTTTTGATTTTTTTTTTTGGAGCAAGTAAGTGGAACAAACACTTGGCACTCTCATAATATGCAGAATAAAAGTAAGTTGAAAATGCTCCGTATTTTTTCATCGATTTTCAATGAACTATCGAGCAAAGTTTCTGTTCATTCGGTTAGCTATAAATTCATTTGTTCCTTTTGTTACTTAATGTTTTGTATAATCGAATCAAGCGTAGCTAAAATTACAGTTGATGTCAATATATGGTCTTGGCAACCATTCACCGTTAGTTTTATTTATTAAACTCAATTACTCATACTGTTCAGATCTGTTAACAAATAAATAACATTTTGATCCGTCTGTAATTTGACCCGTGCTACAAAATTTACGAATTTCATGGCCGTCAATATGCCGGTTAATTACGATAGCTGTAAGAATATTTAAATGGTATAAATAAACAATTTGAACTCCTCTTGAAAACGGGATCTCGGTTAATCTCTTTGACGCAATTGAGTACATTAAAATAATTTATTCAAAAACACGATTTGGCACGTTAGGTATTTTCTTCCTCAATCTTTGACCGCTGTTTTTATCTTGGGTTTGTTGACTACAGCGTCGTAACTTAAAAAGAAAAATAATTACCCAGTTAAAGTTAGAAATACTAAAACAATCTCGAAGGAAATTTATTATCAGATTTCTTATGAAGAAAGAATTTCTATAATGGGGCTGGAGAAGATCGGGAAAGTCACAGAAATGCATTGTTTATTCCATTTTGGTATTGTACCAAGAAGGGTTATTTTTCAATAATTGCATGATGTTATACAAAAACTATTTTGACATGATATTTTAGGCATTTCAGACGCTAAATATAGCATAGTAATCTTCGCCATCATTATATATATATATATGTGTGTGTCAAACTTGTTTTGACTCCTTTCCAATTTCTCCGCTGCCTATCAACTTTCTTCCCCAATCTCTCGAGTTCCCTAATCTCTCGTTCTATGGTTGAGTCCGATGGATTTTTTAGGGACTGAAATTTTGTTTCAAACAGAAAGTTTAAGTGTGGTAAACCAGGGATGACACTTTGTTTTCTTGGTAGCCTGCGTAGCATGGCGGTTTTGGTTGGGCGCGCTACGCAGGCTATTTCCTTGGAGGAGCATGGTCGAACAGTAAATCTTTTGGGTGAGTTAAGAAACCAGACTAAACTGATCCATTTCGTGAAATCACTTTTTCATCTTCTTAATCTCGAAGTCATGGCAAATACCAGCTGGACGTGAGGGTATACTCATAATAAGACTACCTTAAGGTTTACTTTTGTGTGCACAAAAACTAATCAGGCGTAGTGGGGGATTCATAACTGTGGTAGGAGGCCGCGGATCCCCCGCAGGGAAAACACTCAAAATGCTCCCCTGGGGTTCGCTAAGTTATACAAGTCATAGAGTATACAGTAGATTCCCGATAGCTCGAACCCTCGCTAACTCAAACCTCGCGCTAACTTGAACCAAAATCGATTTCCCCTTGATTTCCTTAATATATTTGCTGTAATTTTATCCTCGGTAACTAGAACCCTCGATAACTCGAACCTCCAGCTAACTCGAAGTAATTTTAGTTTCCCCTCAGATCATTTCTATACAATTTTACCCCCGATAACTCGAATCATGTTTGAGTCCTTACAACTAAAGTCTACTGGCGTCCGAAACTTTGAATTTTGAATTTCCCATTGACGTGTTGTAAACATATTTTTACTAGGGGAGGCTGATGTTGTTTGTTACAAATCTAATGTGAACAGCTTTAATTATCAAAACAGTAAAACACATGCTTTATTTAGGCTATATTTTGCTACGTTTTGTTGATATTGTAAAATCTAGAAGTATCTTTCAATTTTTACTTAACATTTCTACAAATAAATGTGATTGAAACGTTCACTGTACAGTAAAAACTGCTTTTTTCCTTTACTTTCGGCTATTTTCTTCGAGCTCTCGATACTGTCGAACTTCTGTCGATTTCCCTTGAAGGTTCGAGTTATTGGGAGTCGACTGTACTGGCCAAGTCTGCACTCATGGTCTTGGATTAGAAGGCTGGTAATCGTCGCTTTTTGTTAGCGTGTTTCGGTGGATTCTGTTTTAGTAAGAGGAAGTCAATATTTACTAAACGCTAACCATCTGGCGCCTTAACTTTGACATTAATTTCTTGTATAACCCTTCCCGGCGGCGTTGTATTCACCTGCCAGACCTGCGGAAATGTCAGTTGCGTTCAAGAAGATTTTAGATTTCAGATCTTTTATTTTTGGGGGCTATTACAAGAGGTTATTACATAGATTACAGTGCATTACAAAAGCAACAACAAAAAAATGAAACAACAAATTACATAAATGAAAACTTGAAAGGTGAAATGTGCCAGTGATCAAAGGAGCTTTGGCTTTCGAGTTGGTCACTGCCACGCGCAATTAACTGGCGTAAACATTTACATAAAACCACAATCAACACACAACGGAGAAAGAAAAATTAAAGGTGCAAAAAGTCGTACTTTAATACGATTTTATATAAAAACAATAGAAATGACTATTGGGTGTGGGCAGAGAAATCAATTGGGTATTTAAAAGGTAAAGTGATCTCAAATCAACTGAGGTGCCAAGTTTTTTAATGAAGCATTTTATATTTGTTCCCTTTTAGACTGATAGATTAGGCAGTGGTACACTATTTACACTTAAAAGAATTAAAAGTATTTAATAATTCATTTTTTGTTATTAAGTTAGGTTACCTCTTTTCAATTGTTCGCCAAAGGCAAAAAAAAAAAAAAAAAATACGACATGCATGACCAGAGTCTCTTGAAGGGGGTTCATGAACACGCTTTCCCGCTCGTTAGGTTTTTCACAACAGTTGCGCATCCCAAACTTCTTTCATCTCTATGCTGAATCGTACCGTTTTCTTTCCCAATAACACATCCCGTACCAACATTTTGGCGAAACCCGCCTCCCGAGTAGCGGTCAAATCCCGTATCCCGTCAATAAATTTTGCGTTTTCCAGAATACCGCACTATACTTGGGTCAAAATCCCGGATCAACAGTCTTCCAGACCATGAGAGACTAATTGTGCGGGGTTTGATATTGAATAAAAGGGATTTTTGACCCTTTTAATTTATCGCCTCTGTACAGGAGCCTAAAAGCTTACCAGTTAAACCAACTGACACGAACAATCTTCACGGAGAATTTCCTGTCCTTGATGGACTTTTTGAGCGCTGAAAACGTTAACGCATAGATAAATGACATTATTGGCTGTCCAATTTATTGAGAGGTACACAGACAACCAGGCAGGAGTGTTCTTAACTTCTTCCCAGGGTTCTCGCCTACTCATCGATCCGGGAGGACGAGTAGAATAACCCTGGGTACGAGATTGAGGAATGTTTCAAGTGAATCTTGCTCATTTGAAGACTTTGAATGCCGCGGACAATAAACTTGACGGAAGTTTCTCCTTTGTCAAGTTTTCAAGTTTCCGTGTACCGACGCCGAGCAATTAAGTTCTCGCTCAAGGAAAACTTTCTCCTTGTCAAGAAAAACTTGTTAATGTGATTTTTAACGTTCAGCTCCGGTCAAACTCTTCATTTTAGTACAACGCCATGCAATCTTAGCTCTTATGCGTAAAGTTATTTTTGTCTTATGTTGAAGTTGAAGCAGAAATTATAGCTAGGTTTTCTCAGCAAAAGACAACCACAAGCCAATGAGTTTCACTGCGCTTGTGGTTTGTTCATATTTCGCGACAATGCCCTTTTAAAAGAAAAAGTTAGAGGAAATGTCTGAGAAAAGACACTGAAATTGTCCTAGATTCGTGCACACTAAGGCGGAGCAAAAAAATCGCGCATTATCACGACAATTGATAGAGCGAGCTCTCAATATTGTTTACATTTCGTTTAAGCCCACAATTCTCCTGAAAATGAAAGATGATGTATCGCCAACACATATGCACATGAAAACAACAAAGTTCTATCTTTCTCACCTTTTTGCTATAAACCCAAACTCTTTTTTTCGATGTAATCTTTCGCGGCCTCTCCTCCGATCCATAACACGCTCATAACCCAGCTTTTCCTCTTGCGTTGACTGCGTCATTGCACGTGCACGCCCCAATTAATGGTCACGCTTTCACGCTTCAAATTCTAGCCAATTAAAACTCACGTAAACAACCCATTTGTTTTTGTTTATTTGCCTCCACACTGCATTTTTATTTCGTTTTTTGGTCATTGTTATTTTTGAAGATTCATTTAGCTCTCACGATAGTCTACTGAATCGGTAGGCGTCGACTTGTAGTAGTAGACTGTCTTCTATCTGAATGGAAGTTTTTTAAAAAATGACAACAACAACAACGACGACAATGACCACATTTACCGGTATTTGCAAAGAAACAAATTTTCAAGGCCCACGATTTCTCGTTAGTACAGTGGCGAATTTACAGCTTTCCGAAAAAAAAAAAAAAGAAAGAAAGAAAAGAAGAAATAACAAATGCCTCTGGCTTGGCGAGGGGAAGGGTTTGGGCATACTTGGAATAGGCCATTTCCGAGTTTCAAAAAACTCTCAGTTTAAAAAACGTTGCAAAGTGCAAAACATTTCTTTGTTTCTTGCAGGAAAATTAAAAAATCATTTTCACTTCAAAAGCTTCGCACCTGGCCTCGCTTTAAGGGCCTGTTTACATGGAGGCGGGGGACCCCAGGTAGGTGAGGTAACCCGCTTAGTTTGGGTAAATCAATAACCCTCCTTTACATGCAATCTTACAACCCCGCCATCCCAGGGTGCACTTTCTCAAGATTATTGAATGGTCGCTAAGCACGTAACAAGAAAAATGCTGGCAAACCACGTGTTTTGGCCATCAGTGCTCTTCTACACTCACTTGCTGCTCTTGCTGCAACCTTCAGTGCTGTGGCTTTCTATTGTTACCTTTAATAATGATGGAAAGCCACCGCCAAGGTGAATTTTACGTGAATTTGATGTATCACGAATCCGACCCCGGCTATGCGGGTCGACCCCACCTTGACGTTTACATGGCTGGGAGGGTTACCCGGTCTGGCAGACAGGGCTACCGGCCTTGGCGGGTCACCCCACCTATCATGTAAACTTGATCAAATTAAAATGAGGGATTATATGGACAACGCGGGTTATTCTACCTAAGCGGGTTACCTCACCTACCTGGGGTGCCTCACCTCTATGTAAAGAGGTCCTAAAACGGAGGATTGGGCAACTCGAAAATGGCCTATTGACTGAGGAATAACGGAAGGCACAAGCTAGCTTTTTCTCTGCAGCAGTTTTTTTTAGGGCTGTTAGTTGACCAAGGAACAACCTCATGCTTTTCCTTCGCGCATATATACGGTTAACATATACACGGCTCCATTAGCCCTCCCCCGCGGGCTTATTTATTTAAAACACATTTGGGGGGGGGGGACTTAATAGGGACGGAGGGCTTATTTGACAGGGGGGGTAAATAGAGGATTTATGGTATACAGCTATTTCGAGAAAGGTTGTCGCAAAAAAAGGTGCACGCGACAATCCCGAAAGCTAATGCGGGATATGATCAGTACACTGTTCCTAACGACTGTAGCTGTCGAACCTACTTTTGTTGCTTTCTTTCGGCACTCGCAAACATATATCCATGGCCTCTCGTGCCTTTCTTTCAAATTTCTTTGTAGAAGAGTGAACTCAAACCACCCACAATACCTTTCGGGATTATCGCGTGCACTTTTTCCGACAACCTTTCTCGCAATAGCTGTATGATTCATGCTCCTCAGCGCGTGCACGTATTCGAAGGGTCGGAAACAGTTTCTTCGGGTGAGACTCAAAACGTTACTCGCACTCCGCCCTCATCGGCTTCCTGTGAGAGAACCTATACATTACTGTAACAAAATTCTCCTATCTGATTGGCTATCGGCAGCCCTGATTTTAGCACTACAGGCGAGCGTAAGTGGACAGTACTTGCCAAGCCCAAGTAATTGTACTTGAATGGATTCTTTTTTCTTTCATATGGGCAAAAATGTTCGGGCGATTTTGTCCTTTTATTTAAGGAAGTTTTTTAAACATAGCTGTAGTATGTTATGATTAAAGAATTGTTAATAGAACTTCGTGCCGTCCAATTTCATCTTCGAGTGATAGGACAAATCGGTCACCCAGCATTTTGTTTAATCAATCGTACGATTTCAGACCGAAATTCACTCACTCCACTCAGTTCCATTACTATTATTATTATACATTGTACTCACTAGGGCCATTTATAAGAGGAAAAATAAGACGCGTCTTACATAAGACGCGAACTGGACCATTTATACGAGCATGTCTTATCTAAGTCTTCTGTGCACTTAAACTTACTTTTAAAGTGCAAGTTTATAATACGAAGATAGCAATTTGATTAGTAAATACGAATTGTGATAGTTTAAAGTTAAAAGGGTCTACTTACGCCAGCAGATGTCACGCATTTGTCCAGGAGGTCTGTTATCGCCTTCTCCTTACATAATAACAAAAAATCTTTTTCCTCCGCGATGGACCAAGTGTTTCTTTTTACGTTTAACGGCGTGCTCATTGTATTTGAGCGAAGAAAAAAGTAAAGTAGAATAGCCAAGGAAACGAAAACGCGTTGTAATTTGTAAACAATTTTTTCCCGCCAGTGGCCTGCCAATCCACCGCAGGGCAAGCGATAATTTTCCCGCCAAAATTAACGCATGCGTACTATGCGTTCGCGTCTTATGTAAGACGCGAAGGTCAATTATACGAAGTTTTTCTCGTCTTAGACGCGTCTTATCTAAGAACGGGTGTTAAGGGCTGTTCTAAAATAAGGCGCGTCTTAGCTAAGTCGCGTCTTATTTTAGACGAAATGTGCCGTTTATAGGGAAAGTTCGCGTCTTATGCAAGACGCGTCTTATTTTCCCTCGTATAAATGGCCCTACTATCTGTCTTCTCATTGGCTAACAGCGTCAGCCTAAAGCTAATTTTGGAAATCAGCGCAACCTACAGATTAGTTGGTTATCTGCTAACAAATAACTGACTAATCTGTAGGTTGCGTGCGCAATGTTTGATTTCCAACAGCAATGTCAAATTCAGTTCCATGCGTCAGTGTCTTTGTCATTATTTTCGTCAAAACAATGTATGATAAAACAGTTATCACATTCAGTTTTTGTAATATCCGGTAAATTAAAGTCTCGGTAAGTGTTATCAGCCTCGGACTCGACCTTGATTATTCCGGATATCACAAAAACCTCATCCAATAATTGTTTATTAATTGTGCTATTTCAGTTTAACAACAAACAAGAAAACTTGTTGTGTAAAAGACTACAGGTGTACAATGTGCCTTTAATGTTTATTCGTCTAAGGGGAATAATTTACACTAGGAATATATTGAAATCACCATTTGGCGTTTTACACCGACGGACAAATCTTCAAACACTCTTTTATAATTTCAGACCTGAGCTTATCACTGTTATGGAATTTACATGCCAAAACACGTTTAAATTATTTTATTAACTGAAACAATACAAATGTGTTTAAGTGTCGCGGGCAAAGGGCTTGTTTCCAGGGCTTTCACAGCCACAAGTGCAAGAGGAAGACTTGGAAACTATATTGCCTGGAATATGTACAATGCTTAGATATATATATATTTTTCAGATTCGAATGTCAAACAATAATGCTGTGTGCTTGATGAGAGAAATCCTGCACTCCACTCTGTTATATACTTATTCGACGTAATTTTTTTTTCGTCAGTTTGATCATAATTCATCCTGATCGCGTACAGCAGAAATGCTGAAAGACGAAGAAAGCCGGTTCCCAGAGTCCAGTTCCTCCTGTAGCACTCGCGCACGGGATTGCAGCACAGATATCTGCTGTCTGAGCGACTCGATTGTATCCTCAAGCTCCTGGGAATACAAACAACGGGTAAATTGTCAAAACATGGGGTTACAGGGCTCAAAAAAAGTCCCGTTCGGCTCCGGAACAAGTGGATTTTCTTGCTGGGTAAGAAACTTTCAAAGCTCACTTGCCCATATATCAATTGCAAGATCCCTAAGGGGACCTGTCAGTGACAGATCCAGACCTTCAGGTAAAGGAGGGGGTGGGGGGAGGGGCTACGGTCGTCCAGACCCTGAGATAAGGGGGGCCCCGGTTTAAAAATTTTTTTCCGGCCCTTTGGGCCTCAATTTGGTCAGCCACTGCATGTAGCATGTAAGGGAATATCTCCCAACGAGAATGGAGAATGAAAGTAGTTTTCGATGGGAGAAAACTCTGCTGGGCAACTTATCCATTAATAAGCAAAGGCAATAAAATTTTACCTCTCTGAGAGAAGCTGGCATTAAACCTTTCATTTTCTCTTCGTACTGTAATCGCAGTCGAGATATCTGTGGAGCAAAATATATGAATAAATAAATAAATGGATGGATAACCTTCAACTGCCTTGAATAATTTTAGAACCATAATTTAAAGGCGCATCTGTATGCTTTCCTTGTGGCATATTACCCTGTAGTTTCCTATCGGAAAATGATCAATATGATTCTGGGGGAAAAACTTCCTACCTACCCCTCCCAGAACCCAAAGGTAATTCTAACCCTTCACTTAAGGTAAAATGTTGGGTAAGACGGGTGGGGGGGGGGGGGGGGGGTAAGTGGGTAGTTTTTTCAAACTGTCGCACGGACAATCCTAATTACAACAAATCAAATAGATAAAAAAACTGACTACAGTTACTGTCAAAGGTCTTATTCATACTCTTTCTTGTGAGTCGAGCTCCGTTTGTTGAACACGCTTCTCCAAATGCTTGACCATTGTCTTCTGCGTTTCCACATCTTGCTGCAAGGACTAAGGAGAAAAAGAATTCTCTTTTGAACGTTCATCATGATCAATGACAACCATCAACAGTTCCCTTGCAACACACTATACTGGCCCTGGTTTCTCGGAGGATGGTCAAATTTAATCTAGGGTTAATTAAGCTAATAAAGCGTATAAATATTATTGGTGAGCCTTTGATTGGCAACACCCAGTTAAGTTAGCCAAAATAAGAAGAAAACCGTGTATAAAACAGAAAACAACCGGAGTTTAACATTTAAAGTCTGAGTTAGCTCTAATCGGCCTACGAGCAACTGCGTAGCAGACAATCCTTGCATGAGCAAACCAATAATAAGTGCTGGGCCAAAACAAAAAAAAAAATATGGGAAGGGTGGTTGAGGAGAAATTGGTAACGCAACCGCCAACCTCCACACCACCCCTCCTTCCTTGCGTTTTGGTGGTTTCTTTCATGCTACGTCAGAACGAATCCGGTTAGAAAATATGCCGTTTCAAAAATGTCCGGATTCATGTGGACTTAGCGTTACTTAGCCTCCCACACAGACGTTCTTAGGGGTCCGTCACGCGTTTCCACGTGACGAACCCCTCAGAACGTCTTTGTGGGATGCTAGGAGTTACTAAGTTTACTATGTTACCATTGTTACGAAAGATAGCGACAGTGAAGCATATTAAAGTTTCAAACAACAATAACACCAGGAACAAATTAATTCCACATCACAAACCTTAACAATTGTAGAATGATGCTTTTTCACCGATGCTTTCTCGTCTTCGTGTTTAGCTGTGGTTTGAGCAAGTTTCTTTTCTAAGCTTGTTTTTGTCCTGCAAGAACGTTTAGTCCCAGTTAGTTAAAAGTAAGGTGTCTTTTAGAATGTGTTCTGGTACTTAGCAATTGAGTAAGCTTAAAAGCATGGTCTCGAGGGATGGGAGCAGGAGGCTTTCCTTCCCCCACACTGACTTCTTCAGAGAATCGAACTCCTACAGGATATCCAATTTGAAAACTATGGAGTAAGAGGAGTTATAAATTCTTGGTTTAGATCATATCTTTCAGATCGCCGACAGTCGATTGAAATAGGTAAATGCATATCTGAGACTGAAACGATCGTATGTGGAGTGCCTCGAGGCTCTGCACTTGGACCCTTGCTTTTCTAATTATATATTAATGACATCCATAAATCTTTCAAGAAATCTACTTTTTATCTATTCGCAGTTGATACAAGTCTAATCTATGCACATGGCAATATTAGAGATGAAGGACTGTTAAATATTTGGGTATAATGATTGATTCTGGACTTTCATGGAAGCATCATAATGACTTTATCTATCACAAAATTGGTAGATCGGTTGGAACTATCGCTAAAATGAGGCATTACATTCCACGGCATCTTCTTTGAATTGATATCATGCACCTTATGTAAATTATGGTATCTGCGCATGTGGGCAACTGTCCACAGACCTACCTCAATAAGTTACTTGTACTGCAAAAAACGTGCGCTGCTTTTGATTTATTTTGCTAAACCCAGAGACCGTGCAATTCCTTTTTTTATTGAATCAAACTACCTTCCTCTACAGTCTTTGTTCTTTCAAAAGTTAATTTATTTAATGTATGACGTCCATGCTAAGACAGTTCTGATTGCCTGATAACCAACGGTCCTCTTACTGAACCTAAATAAGCTTAAACAACGGTTCACTTCAGATCACGTTTAAAAACTTGACAGCGCACGTATCTTACCGAGCAATTTCTTCTTTTAATTTCTTTATTTCGTCTTCTAGGGTTTCTATAACCTGTGGTAGAAAACAAAGAAGCAAATATATCTTTTAAAACAACTCAAAATTTATGTAAAGTTGATAAACAAGAGGAACTGATGTCTGCGCTGAGGTTTACATGTGCCTAGCACATACTCTAAGCCATTAGAAGTAGCACACGAGCAACCGCAATTTCCCTATTTTCAGTTGAAGTGATTTATACTAAGGAATAAATTATGCAATCTAGGGCTGTAAATTTAAAAGTATTGCTCGCCTAAATATCCCAAAATGTGTCTTGATCGGACATAACACCATCAATGATAAATTTTGCAATCATGTTTGTACTCACAGCCCACCAACCTTTCTCTGTTAACTGTAATTTTCAAACCTTCAACAGAGCACCCTCGCTTTGCTGAGAAGAATAGTATATGGGTGTGTTGTGCGTAAAAAAGAGCGGAGCTCGCAGCTCGGAGGTTGAATCGTCACCACAAGAAAATAAAAACAAAAGTTAAGGGAGGTCTGTACTTGTCTACTTTGACATGTTGAAAAAAGGTAAATGCTCTGACCTTTTGTCCTTTGGTGGATCTGCCAACGTATTCTTCTTCCATCTGTTTCATTCTGTTGTTTGTCTAAACAGAAGGAAAAATTCCATTAATCATATCGTGCTAGGGAGGATTTATCATTATCGCCTTTGAAAAAAAACTAACTACAAAACAAACCTTTGTTACCACTCTTCAGGCGGTTCTAGAAAAAATACGAGTACCCAGGCTTATTAAGAACGTCTAGAAAATCAATATTATTTTCCGCCTTACCTTTTCTAAAATCTGTTCCATCTCCGTGCTGTGTTCACGTTGCAACTGTAATTTTTGCTGTTCCAGCTGGCTCTTGAATTTTACTTGCTGTTCAAAACAAAGAGAGTTGGTAATCATCAAAAAGCCTTCTTCACATCGAAGACCCAGCGGCGGATACTGGGAAATGTCTATTACAGTACACTATTTTGTTAAGAAAAAAAAAAAGGCCAGATCGTAATTGCAAAGGAACCTCCTAGTACCGTAAATCCTCTAATACGCCCCCAGGGGCATATTTATTTCAAGTTCATTTGATGGGGAGGGCGGGGAGAGGGGGGGGGGGGGGCTTAATAGAGACGGGGGACATATTTAATTTAGCAAAGACGATGGTATCAATTTTCCAAAGAGAATCAAAATACAAAGTGGAAAAGCTCAAGTACAAGAGGAGGTCATGCAGCCGAGGCTCAAAAACAATTCCGTACTTCCAGTTGGTGAATAAACCATGCATCCCGGATCAGTCCACACGAAGTTTTATCGTCCGGTGATTGATTAATACAGTCTATCATTTATTACTGAAGAATAATAAGGGGGAGGGGAGAGGGGCTTATTAACTTTATTTTTCTGAAAAGGGGCCGTTATGGGGGCTTACTGGAGAGAGGGGGCTTAAACAGAGGATTTACGGTATACCTCGAAGGCTATTTGAAAGAAAAACCGCTTGATACGCTGATGGAGAACTTGAATGAGGCCAAATAAAAATGCACAGCTCACCATGTTTTCTTCCTGTCTCTTGTAGTTTTGTTTCTCCTCTTCTCTCATCAGGCTTAGTTCCATCAACTGAGTCTTGTGGGTGGAATTCGCTTGAATAATCTGCCACCAAACATGGTGAGTAACCGTTAAAGGATACAGTGGAACCTCGATACAACGAAAGGTCAGGGAATGGCCAAATTTGTTCGCTATAACGAAGTTCACTTCCATATATTTTACAATTACTGGGGTAAAGAGAATCGTTCGCTTTTATAGCGAGGACTTCGTTATATAGTGGTTCGTTATATCGAGGTTCCACTGTATTTGAAATACAAGAGTGTTTAAGTTTCACGTATACAACGAACATCAGATTCAAGTTAAGAATGTCTCAAAATAGAAAATAAGCAGATAAAAACAGCTCCAAATAATTCTTATAGATACAAAATTGCGTAAAACTACTAAATCACGTGAAAAAATAATGAACCGTAAGCGACAAGTAAAGGAGATACTTGGTCACGTGGTACAAATTCGGGTTTACCATTTCACGTAAACGTGATGCTTAACCTCTCCACATGATCAAACCTCCCTTACCCACCCACCGTGGGGACAGATAGAGGTAAGTGGCCGTTGTAGGGATCTAGGAAAAGAGAGAAACCTTTAGATTCGAGGACGAGACCGACTACGAGTACGAGATTTGATTTAAGTTTTTTCGCGTATTGTCAAAAAATAGACACCCCGGAATGTACTTTTTTTTTACCAGAAAAGTTAGCACTGTTATCGTTATTGAAGGAGGTTGAGCCCTCTCCCGATTTCAAAATGCTAAAATTTCTAACATTTTGATAACTTGTTCGCGCCACTACGACACTCTCGCTAAAACTCGTAGTAGAATGACGACGGCTAACACGTTTTCCCGCCAAAATGACGCTGCCTCACGCGCGAGCACTACTTACTATTGAGAAAATCTCGCACTCGTAGTGGTTCTCGTCTTTTAAAATCTAAAGGTCTCTAATGTAAATGTGACAAAAAGATTAAGGGAATGGCACTCTGCCAGCAGAGCCTTTCTTTTACTTGCTCGACTTTGGCGTACTCGCGAGAAAGACTCACCTCTTCTCGTAACTCTCTCACTTGCTGCTCTAACTCAGCAATAGTCTGCCAAGAAGTGAAAACATTCAATCAGGTAAGACCCAGGAGAACCTTCCGATAATTTGAACCAAACCTGACGTCCCTCCCCCAGTCAACCACAGTATTTTTAACTCCGCCTCTCAACTATTCGAACCAATTTCCTTCTCCGGAGGAGTTAGAAATATCAGAATTACACTGTATACACGTAACACCGGAATTTAAAGTCCGCCTGCATCCTGGTAAAATGAGACAAAATATAAATTTTAAAAGCTTAGCCTATGTAGCTGGTGGTTTTGTTTGATGAACGCGCAAACGAGCGGTGAAACCGCGAGATTAAAAGCTCAGTACTTTTAAACTCGTTAAATACCTTGGCATCTTTTGTTGTCCTGTTTCGGGCTTGATTTTCGTGTTCTAACATTTTCTGGCGAAGCTTTTCCAGTTGCATTTCCTAAACGAAAGGATAATACAAAAAGGCAATGTGCCTCCTCGGTATCTTCCCTTAGAAAGAGAAAATAAACCACCTGTTTCTCAGGCCCAAGATGTTTAAACAGTGCGCTGGATAAATCTATCCACCGGATAAATCTCTATCTGTTGGATAACGCAATTGGTTTTACTGATACTGATCTATCCGGTGATAGCGCTATCCAATTGAGGCCATACTTTCCCTTCGCCCTTAAAAAACCGGCTCCTGCTAGTTTGAGGAAAGAAATCTGACGAAAATTATACAAAGGTCTTTCAAGACGGCGGTTCTAACCGAGGACAGCAACAAGTCTGCGTCAAAATGAACTAATACTACTGGCCTTACACTCTGTTTCAGCCGGTTTTGAAACAGAGTATAAGCCTGATGTAGTTGTTTCAACAAATACAGGGTCTTATCTGACATCGGTGAAAGGAGTATCCTTCTGCTAAACCCATGGAGTATTAGTTGCTGATGTTCTTTTATTCTACCTTTCCTTGTTCGTGTTCCTTTAACAACGAATCTCTTTCTATCTGATGAGCTCTGAGGGTCTGTGCTTTCTCCTGCTCGTGTCTAATACTTATTTCTGCAATCTGAGGAAAAAAGGAAGGATGTTAGTAAGTAAGCAAGCTAGCAAGTATAGCAGTAGATAAACTCGGTTCAGAACAGACGAGTTAAGTGTTTCCGTCACGAGCACACAATCAGCTAGAGATCAACACAAATTTTGCTACAATCCTGGACAAAACTACTTGAGAACATTTTTTCGTTAATACGCACTACCTTATACAACAAAACCATTTCCAAATCAACTGCTTTGCATAAAGAAAACTCTCTTCCCCAGTTCAACGTTGCTTGCAACGAACGCCTAGGGATGAGGGGGGAGGGGGAGGGAAGAATCGCCACGGCTACGATGTTTAGAAAAATGCTCTCCAAGTATGCAATTTTAGCAAGAGTTTTGACCAAGATTGTACGTATCTATGGTCCTGTATAAGTGAATTAATATAATTGTCACCTTTTGTTTACTCGACGGTTGAGGACTACTGCAATTCTAATAATAATTACGTGCTTTTCTTTCAGAGTTCATGGTAAGGACACACGATGAATGTTTTTCACAACTTAAGGACAAACTTGACATACAAAAAAGTGTACCTCTTTTTCATGCTTGATTTTGAGGTCATCTAGTTGGCGGCTAAATTCCTTTGCCTGCTTTTCCCGAAGATTCTTAGAACGAGCCAGGTCTTCTTCAACTTTCTCCATCTGCAGAATAATAATAGTTGATCATCGGAAGGAGACCTCATCCCCCCGCTTTCCTCAATAATTAACCAACTATCCCCAGATGAGAAAGCAAATTTCTGTGGACGAGGCACAGTCAGTGCTCAGGGTATTTTCTAAAAATTGGCCAATGAGGGTCAAATGGACCCCCTTCTGTAATTTTAGGGGGCCCTTTTTCAGGAAAGGGGTCCAAGAAAGGGGGTCCCCCAAAGCTATTTGAACTTGTTGGTACAGACTGTTCCATGAGAAAACGAACGTTAATTGAAATTATCACTTAAAGACCCGCAAGTTCTGAACATGAAGTTCAAATGACTCGAATGCTTTAACGTAGATGAAAAGCTTCTTTCAAAAAACTAGTGCTTATCCTTGGGTCTATTTTTTTTTTGCGCCCCATTTGACGCAGCAACGTGAATTTTATGCGGCCTTTTTTTCCAAATTGCGGAAATCCTGCAAGGCCGTGCTCTAGTATAAACCCTGAGTGCCAAGTGCTGAATGGTGAAACATACCGATAGCGATTGTCTGGCAGATTGACTGCTAAACGAGTGACTGACATTGGAATAATCTTTACCTGTGCTTTCATCTCGTCGAACATTCTTCCTGAGTTTCTCTCTACTTGACTTTTAAAATCCTCTAGCGCTAGTTCAGCCTGCTGAGCTTGCTGTTTTTGAACTTCAGAAAGCTTTTGTACCTGATCGTCACGTTCCCTTTAGAAAAGAATGATTGTTTAGTACCATGTGAACGTGCATTCTCAAGTCAAACTCTTATGAAGTGTTGATGCCTAAACATTTCCCTTTCTTTTCTATAAGTTGTCTGTCCTTTTGTACCAAAAATGTTTGATGTGTCGGTTGCTTTGAAATCCAAAAGATAACGGTCTGAGAACCAAACCTGAACCGCCCATTGCCAAAGCTAAGAATCGCATATCATCAGTTCGCAAGACTGAAAAAATTTCAAGGATGGCTTCTGAGAGATGTGGTTTATGCACAAGATGTGTCTAAGCGGATCAAAGTCACACCCTATTTCATACCTTCCTCGGCGCTCTTAGACTATTTCGGGGTTCTGATCATCGCAATACGATTTGTGTGCGGTATGGTAAGAACGGAGGCTACTTTATGCACGTTTTACGCTCCTTAAAATAGAGAGGATGCCAAAATCTATGTAATAATTAAGGAATCCCAAATTCCTCATAGCAAAACAACAACAACAAAGAACATTTGCATTCACATGGCGAGCTTACTTCAGAGCTGCCTCCAACTTTCTAATACGCTTCTCGGACTCTTCTTCACCCTGATTTAGCTCTGCCTGAATCCCCCGAATCTGAAAAAGGAACAAAGAAATATGTAGCCTTCCAACAAGCTCTCTCCATTTGGAGTTTATTCCTCCAGAACAGCATGTTCAGCATTGTAACTGAGGTCGCTCACCTTTTTCTCGTGAAGATGCTCTAAGTTTAATTTCTCTTGTTTGTGCGCGGCTTCTAGTTCCTGTTAATATAAAAGCATCAAAACAGCTATAACCAAATACACTTCCTGTAAGCGCTAGAATGTCAATTATTCCCCTTCTAGTCGCAAAAGCGTCTGTTACGTCACGTTATCAAATGAGAAAAAATGTCTAAGGCGTGGTCGATCGGAGAAAAAAATAGGGTCCTGAAGTTCTTTTTGTGGACGATGGCCGCTTTGGATGGCTGTGCAGTGTGAAACAGAAGGGAACTGGGGCCGAACTGCGTCGCGCAATTGTTTGTGGGATAGTTACTAGTAATAGTTAGTCCCTAGTAATAGTCCCAGAAATCTTTGCAACAGTCAACTCGGCCCAGTTTCCCTCTTGTTTTCAAAGTGGCGCATGTTTAGACATGATTAAAGATAACTATAAAACCTGCTGCTGGGACAGCGGTAACTCAAATCAAATCCTTACCCTAAGCTGTCTCTGGCGTTGAAACTCAGTATCTTGGAGTGCCTGTTTCAACTGGGTAACCTGTGACTCCAATTCCGCTATCGTGTCTGTGGCCTAAATGAACACAGATCATAAAATCACTCACGAAATTTCTTACAAAAAGGAGAGGAACATTGCCAGTTACCTCTTGTACAAAATCAAAAAAACTTACGATGCAGATAAATGCAAGATAGATTTTGAAGTCACGAGAAAGGAGATACTACACATTCCAAAAGTCAGCAAAGAATGAGGCTGCCAGTGCATGAGGCGGTTCATCGTAATTGAAACTTGCATTTTATATATGTTAGCTGGTGGTTTTTATTCACCAAGTTTGTTAGAGTTTCTTCTTTCAATCGCCCCTCTCAACCCTTTTTTCATTGTGACAGGTGCTCTAAACAATTTTTGAAAATTTTTCCAAACATAATTGTTGCCAAGGTTGCATGGTTCTATCTAGGGTATTTGAGGGGTAGAAGCTTCCCCCAAAATGCCCAGCTTCCCCTCAAAAATATTGTTATCATTGCAGTATATAATAAGTATATAACTATATCGGAAAAATCATCCAGACGCGACGAGGTGAGTGCACATGACGTAAGTATTCCCTGTCTAAGGACACAATCGTGTCTCAAAATGCACCACATTGCATCTTAGCGCATATTTATTTCAAAAAATTTCCCGTAGCAGCATGTCCCCAGATCCCCCTAGGAAACTCGTGGCCTTCGGCCACTCGGGACTTCTCCCCAAAACGATAAATCCTAGATAGAACCCCGGCTTGCCACACAATGCCGTTTTCTTTCTGTTCCCGTCCGGTTGCGTAAGTTCATTAATATAAAACGGGCAGATACCTTGGCAATGGCTCCTGCATGCTGTTGTTTCATTCCTTCCATGCTAGCATCCGTTTTCTTGTTTAACTGTTTGATTACTGCTTTGTGTTCATTGATTGCAGAAGAATGGTCTCGCTCCATTTTTGCCAGGCTAAAAAGCAAACATACAAGACTCTTTTAATCTTATTTGGTATTAGATAAACTAGTTCTAACCTGCCAGTATCCGTTCCTGGTATCCATACAGCGATGAGAACAATGAGGAAGGTTGGATTGTCACCACACTGTGAGATCGATCACAGGCGGCCCAAACTCAGTACGTTGAAATGTCATATTCTATTGAGCGGTTCATCCCTGCCAAGGCTGCATAATTAAGTACAAAACGACCTCTCTCCCCCGCCCAGCCCCTCATTTTAGCTTGAAAATGACTTAGAGAGTCCCACCGCCAGGAATGTTCCAAGTTTTAATTTTGTTTTTGAAGAAAAGAAAAAAAAACAAAATTTTGAGTGTCACTGTTGGCTATGTGTACGTCTCCTGCTGGGTTCTTCAGTCCCGTCATCCCGATGCAAACTTTGGCTCAATCCCTTAATGTTATTTTGGGCATCCCCGTCCCGTGCATACTTTCAATCCCGAATCCCGGACCCCAAAAAATCGATCAAGGACCCTCTTGTAGGTTACCATGATTGATACCAAATTTGGCAAGAAATGTATGCAGACTACGACTAAAAGAACATTCAACAGAAACTAGGAAATAATGTGCTAAATATTTTGATAGATACAGAAAACAAAAAACCGTTTAGAGGCAAATGTAATTACGTTGTCTTGGCTTCTTGTAATTCACTGGACAGGGAGGATGCCTGTTGTTCAAGTTCTTCCTAAAAAAAAGCAGCAATGTGAATCATTAGGTTAAAACTGTCATTCACTGAGTCAGGTGAAGGCTTCAGGACCCTTCCCCTTCTCCAACAGTTTCTTCTTCTGAATTTTATCTTAACTTTCACGATCTTGTGTATATTTTAGTCTCTTTCTATATCAGTTTTAATACATTTTTATGACTTGAGTTTATAATAACCAGAATAAGTGTAACTATTTTAAATTTTTATTCATATAAATTTTTCTTTTTCTTTCACATAATCTATTTTTCGAGGGCCACTGGGTCATCAGTTGTTAAAACTGCCATGTGCCACCTTCGTTAACGAAAGTCACCATCTATCTTTATCTATCTATGTAAATTTGCCTGCGCTTTTGTATGTGACCCTCACTTGATGTAAAAAGTATTGTCATTTACTAATGAATTTTGCTTCGTTTTCTGCTTCTAATTGGTGTAGACTAACCAGATTGATTGAAAAGCTAGAAATTCAGTTTGGGTTGACTATTAAGGAAGACTGGAGATCACCATTGTAAGAGGAAAATACATTCTAATTGTTTGCATTGACTGTCTATAGGCAATAGCATGTCTATACCTACCCCAGCTGAATGGTGGACATATGGTTGACCTATGAAGTTTTCTAATAAAGAAAATGATGTTGCTATCTTCATGGCCATGATTTAACAGGCCTCCAGTATAATTTCAAATGAATTAATTAGCACCAGAATGCACCTAAAATAGGTTTTACAAGACAGGATAACCACAACAGAGGGGCCAGTATGTACTGCGGACCCACAAGTGACAACAACAAGTGCCACAGTAATGAATTTTATTACCTTTTCCTTTGCAAGCTTAGATCGTGAGCTTTGAAGTCCTTCTGATTCTTGAGTAAGTTGTTGAACTCTTGTTTCCAACTCCTGAATTACAAGTCTCTAAAGAACAGCAACCACAATGAGTGTCAAATACTACCTTCTAGCGTTTATCAAAAATTTCATCTACAAGAACTGGATTCCTTGAGAAAGTACTGTCACCTAATCTTCTAACAACTGATACCTCTACAAAAGTCAGGTACAACAAATTCAAATAAAGATCCAAGTAACAAATCCCAATTGCCCGGAGGCAAACCAGTTGGCTATAGGCAAGCATGACCGAGGATTTGAACTTGTGACTACTATGAATTAATCCTGCTAGTGGTCAGGGGGGGACTTGAACTTGGGGCCTCTGGATTGCAACACCAGCACTCTAACCACTCAGTCATGCTGCATCCCCAAACCTTTTCTTCCTCGCCCCCATGGGTTTTAAAATTTATTTTGCAAATATGCTTAGTACAAATTTACATGTTTCACTTACTGTGGCTGCATTTTGCTGATTGTATTCAGTCTCCATTTTTTGCAGTCTCTGATTTGTTTCATCCAGTAATTCCTGTATATTCTGCGTGTGTTGCTTTTGCATCTCAAACTTCTCTTGCTCAAACTCTGCTATCTTGTCATTCAACTGAATTAAGGCCACAAGAAAACAATTACCTTGTCATTCCCTTTGAGATGGGGGTTGGGCAGTTAAGAGAGATCTCTCGTTAGATTTTAAGATGAGGACAACTGCGAGAATGATATTTTCTTAATACTACGTTGTGTGTACAGTTCTCCTTGTTCTCATCAAAACATCTAACTAAGATAATAAATAAGTATAAAGAGGTACGGACCTTTTTTTCAAAGCCATGCTGTGCTGTTTCACCACTCTGCTCAGCCAGAGTCTTGAGTTCAGCTATTTGTTGATCTCTCTGCTCCTTCATTGTTTGTGCTTCTCTGACGAGCTGAGAAACTGAATACAAGAATCACTGTTCATTTGTAATGTGTCCATTCACTTAGAATGAATAAGGCCCTCTTGACAGTAAACTAAATTCAAGAAAGTGATGGCTTTGAAACGGGAACACCAGAAACAGATACTAGTGATGAACAACTGCCAATTTTATTGCTTTAATGTCAAGTCTGTTCTTGCAAATAGTTCTGAAAAATTTCTTTCAGCTCTCAGCATAACAGTCTGTGCACATATGTTTTTTCTTTCCCCATCCCCCAAAGAACTTTGGAGAGTTAGCAGACTTGTGCTACTAAAATTAACGTGGTACTGCATATTTCTTTTGGATCTCAGAGAGAAGGGAAGCAAGTGAAATGTTTTCCTTAATATTATTGTCACCTTTTCTTTCCTGTTTCTTAGCAGCTGCTTCCATTTCAGTTATCTTGTTTCTGTAGTGCGATTTCACTTCCTCTAATTCCATGTTCTTTCTGTCTAAAATCTACAAAAAGAGAAACATATCCATGATATCTAAGAGTTAGACAGAATTATTTTCTCAAAATGATGACTCACTGAGACCTTACAGCAATTCTGACCCCCGCAAAATAACTGGATAAAGTATAAAGGTACAGTTCTTAAGAGGTCTCAATTTTACGGACTTACAGCAACATTTTTAGTCTTGACCTATTATCAACTTTTTGCTACTTAAATTACCTTTTGGACAGCAACATCATGTTGCTGTTGAAGCTTAAGCTTATCTTCATGGTACTTTGCCTCAACCATTTTCGTTCTTAGCTCAATCTGAAGAAACAGCAGTTAAAAAAGAAGTACATTGAATAAATAAATAAATACGAGAATGAATACTACATTAATAATTTAAAGGACAGGGACAGGTAAACAACTTAAACTGAACGTTTTTAACAAAAACTCAGAGAGGGGAGCATGTCATGCATCAGTTTCAAAAAGGTTTTAACTAATATTGATCTTGAGAGGACAATAGTTAGAAGGTTTAAAAAAATATTGGTCTCACTAGAAGGTTATGTGAAGCATCTAATACAATATTATTATTTAAACTCAAACTGTGCCTACTTTCTGTCATGAGCAGAGAAAAGAAGAGAAAAGACACTAATTTTTGTCTTGTTTCATTTCTAACTTAGAAACCAAGTTGATGGATTATTATATAAATATTAAATTGATTCGGTCTTAAAAAAAAAAAGTGCTTGTTATAGCTTGTTCATTATTTTATTTCTGTGCACTGGTTGTTACATGTACCTCTCTGTCACTTGATCGACTAAAACTATGGTCATCTCTGAAAGTTCCATTGATAGATGATAGACCTTTAGAAGACAACAAAAGAGAACAATTTAAAAAAAGAGAAAAAGAGCCTGAAAACAAAGGGTGCAAATTCTATTAATTATTAAGCTTGCTACTTATGCCACTGGGACTGGGTCCCTAACTTTAGAGTGCAACGATAGAAGGACATGTTCTGGATGGTACATGAAAGATGTGAATCAAGAAAACTACCTACAGTGTACAACAGACCTGTTTTTGGTACTGAAAAAAGAACCCACCTTTTGTGAAGCCATTGTAGTGGTTTGTTTTTGATGGCTAGATGAAAATAGAAAAAAAAACAAGAAATTAATGTGGTTATCAAAAGAAAAAGTACCAAAACAAAGGTACATGTAACCATAAACTATCGGCTATAAACCTTTTTAAAAGAGGTTAAAGGTTGTGCATCTGTTTATTTCGAACTGCCAAGAATGTAACTTTAGAACGAATTTAAATCGGCTCCACTCCCATATACTCTCCCACTCATTCACCCCCCCCCCCCTCCCCCAGCACCCCAATGTCTTCATACTTACAGGAGATGTAGAGGGATATCCTGAATCAGTGTGCTGGTACTCTGAAGGACTCCGACGAGATGGTGGAGAAATCCGACCCCCATATCTTGACTCTAGAATATCTTCAGATGGATAACCTAATGAATGACGTGCTTTGTACTGTTTTTCTTCGAGGACCTGATCCAAACCTGGAGCCACTTCATAGCCATTTTTCTCCTCTCTGCTAGTGCTGTAAGTTGTGGACCGTGGTTGAGGAATGGGATTTACACCATTTGTGGTTGGAAGCTCCCTGAAACAGGAATACAAAAAATTGACATATTGCTCTTCTTAAAAATTACAGGATGGTATTCTTTATTTATTGTTGAATAAAATAGTGAAACTAAGGGAGTCGGGAAAGATAAAGTAATAAATGCACTCAACCGGCATTGAAAATTTAGGTTTTAATCCTAAGTGTTATATTTAGGGTTTTTTGCGCAGGGAGAAGGATCAACGTGGTAACATATATGCCTTGTATATATACATGTATTAATAACATCACACCTTCTTGGATGAAGAGGAATGCTGCCAGATGTATCAGAATATATACTTCCTAAAATAAAAAAGACAAACCAGGTTAACACTTTAATGCTGGGAAGTACTAGATTCCATAACACAGTTCTACCTCATATTATTGTGAGCAAAGAAGCTCTTAATATACATACTCTGCTATGAAACCGACAATAATGGAAAGATAAACTCTATACCTGATGAACTAGCAATCTCTCTGAGCCAGTCAGGGGGTTGATGACCAAACTCCTGGAGATTATACAATTTTTTTCACAAAAATCAGTACTGAAGAGTGAAGAAGGTATCCATTGTATAAACTATCATCGGCATGGAAAAAAAATAAACCTTGATAATCAGTTTTCAACTCAATGTACATGTACCAGACTTTTTTCATGGTTCAAATTTTCCTTTGCTCAAAAGTTATTGTCCATTCTAGAGAAACTGATTTGAGAGGAACAAAATAAAAATTAACATGGTTTGAAAACCATTTACTTTTAACTAGTAGAAAAATTTTGAACCACAACATATGTACATGTGTTGTACATGAATGTTGTATGTCCTGACCATAAGAAACAGAACAAAGTAATGCAAGTAAAATATCATATTACCTCTTCAAGTTCCACAGTGGCACTTTTTCTACTTACAGGTTCATCAAGGTATATGGACTGCAACAAAAAGAATGAGATTTTGCACCAATTTACTTACTCTTACTATACTCAGATTTGATGTGCAGTAGTGAGCAGATGACCCTTTGTTCAAAACTATCTGGCGACAAAAGATTGCACTTGGCTCCACTGGAAGCACAACTTACTACTTTGTTACCCTTAATATAGTTTAAATTATTGAAGAGGTGAGTGGAGCCAGGCTCTCAGTGACTTCTGATCTACATGTAATCCCACATTCTCCCCTTGATTACCAAGCATTTGATATTCACCTCTTTCTGTCTCCTAAGATTTACAGCACAGGAGACAAAAGAATTGAGAATCAACCTACAGTCTCAGTCAAAATTGTTGGGACACTTTACTGTCTTCTAACCCTCCCAATGTTGGTGTGCAAGATTTGGTGAGTTAACTACAATACAGGTAGGACAAGGAGACAGGCAAGTACTGATAATAAATAAATAAATAAATAAAAAACAGCATTTTATTTTGGTGGAAGTGTCCCAACTATTTTTGTCTGAGACTGTAGGTAAAAACCATTTGAAGCTAAATTCCATTTCTAACTAGAACATGTACATGTTGTATATTTTATACCATATAAGATGGCAATGGCTGAAGTGGTCCTGCCTCTGGTCTTCTGGTAAAAGGATCTTCTAAAAGGCCACGCTTTACCATATGAAGCAACAACTGTGCATAGAGGTTACGATTTTTTCTGTGTGAGAAAGATCGAAAAATGTCAACACTCAAGTTTTAGGTCATATACAGTGTACAAAGCTATGCTTTAGGAAAAAATGTAGTAAGCCAAAGGTCTGAATCTAAGAAATTTTGGGTCGGTTATTTAAACGAAGTCTAATTTAGACCACAGTTTAGGAAATCTTTGGACCTCCAGATCTCTTCGCTAGCACGTTGTTTTAAGAAGGCAAGTAGTGCTTTCTATTCTATGCCATAAACACAAAACATGTTACAATAAAGGTATTTGGCAAACTGAAAATTGCTTGGAATGCAGTTTTGTTAAACACCAGCTAAACTCTGTTTAAATATCTGGCCCCTTAGGGTCTCCACAGTAGGGAGCATATAGTAAGCAAGTAAGGCAATAAGGGCAGTAATTTGCCCAATATCAGTCTGAATATTAAAATAGTTGTTTTTAGCTCTAGATAGAGTAGAACCTTATTAACTGAAATTCCCAAGGGGAACAAAAAGTTCAACTTAGCAGGAGTTTGAGCTGGTAGTTAAAATTTACTGAAAATTGATTTGAAAGGAGAACTGGTTTGAGTAAACTTTTCCAAGTTTTTGGGTTTAACTTGTCCTGTGTGACTGCAAGGTATCCCTATCCAGGGCAGTTTCATGCAGACATTAACAATCAAAGCTAGGTTTTGATATTAAGTGTTTCTGTCTACTTACCTTCCGCTTGTGCCTGGTCCAGGAGGTTCACAAAGCTTTTTGATCCATAATGCCACTCTTTGTCTCTCTGTAATAATGAATGCTTCAACTGTTATTAAGCTTCATTGTACATTTTAAGAAATTCAAGCTGTTTTAGGACAAAGGAAGGATCTCTGTCAATGATTCTGCTGATATTAGCATGTCTCCCACAGAAATCTCATCTTTTCTTTAGCTGATTCAACAGTTAAACCCATACACTGTTCTTGTGATACTATATGCAGCCTTGTAATTTGATTGGACTGAAGATTAAACAATCTTTTTTTTTTCATAATTCAATAATATATTATTATTTCCTTAATCATCATGTGTGATTACAAGTAGTACTGAGCTTCAAGAAACTAACATGGTTACAGATTGTGCGCATGTAAGTCCCTGTCTAGACAAACTTCTAATCTGCCCAGCCTGGATGATATCTTAAAATCAATAATTTTCTTTAAGCCCAAGTCAGATTTACAGTTAGAATTAATACTGAGCTGGATTCCGCTTATCTTTTTGGAAAGCCTTTTATTAACCAAAAAGGAATTGAACTAACAATCAAAATCCTTGGTTCAAATGAAGATTGACAGTTATAAATAGACGACTCATTAGGAATAAGGCCTGGATAATTGCTGACATCAGCCATAAACAGTTCACAGGGGAAACACACACTGAACTGTTTGTAGTTGCAGAAAATTTGTCAGAATGAATATTATATAGGGAAAACATTAATTGGGATAGATCTATACAGTGGAGTGTGTAAAAATTAAAATATGGCTAAAAGTGCTTAACCTATGTTGATCCTCAAGGGTGCCTATTGTGTTACAGTGTGTATGCCCTGTTTTTTAAGGTGTTTTGACAAGTCACCTGCAAGAGCAGATGCCTTTTTCCGCTATAGTTGCTACCACGTTTGGAACTGAGAACCACAGGACAAGGTACAGATAACAATATTTTCATTCTTAAAGCACAAAACTTTAATATAAGGTCAAGGTTGCCAAGGAAGTAACAATGGTGTAACAAAAGAAAAAACAGCTGGAAATAAAAAGAAAAAATTGTTGATAGGTGAGGTTTGCCAAATTTCTCTGAAAAAACACAACAGTGAAGCCCAAAATAATTAGCTGTATTTCACCTTAAAGATATAGTATTAATTCAAGTTAAATGATGTATTTAAAAAACATACACCATTTACCCAAACACCCTGGTCGATCTGAAACGTTCGAAAAAACTAGTTCACTTAAATTATGACGATTAACGCAGTTTAGGATCGTATACAAGGTTATATTAATTATGCCTTTTGTCCTGGGTGTTATCAGGTGTTATGAGATTAAAGTAAAGCTTAAGCTTTAAGCCCAATGTTTATAATGTTTTAAAACCCTGTAACATTTGCTTGTGATCTTTGTCGATGGCTTCTCTTACAAGGCTGGAGAGACCTTGTTGTGATGTTTAACAAAACATCACTACACCACTTAAAACAAAGAGAGCAAACTGCCAACGTAACAATATTCTTAAAAGCCTAGCAACTGAATTGTATATCGTGCACTTGTGCTAAGGTTACCTGATTTGTGAGGTAGCCGAAGAACGAATGGCTTCATTTCCTCCAAATAGCGATCAAACATCGAGTCTTGCCTCTCACTTAATGAGCTGTTTAGTCCAGTTATTTCACCATAACGATGGGAAGTCATCTTCACGTTGACTTTAAAACCTTTTTAAGGGTAAAAGTCACTATTTGCGCCGGCACAAGATTAAAAATGTCACCATGAGTTCACGTAGTCTCTTTCCAAGAATGTCGGAACCGCTATTTCTCACACCGGGAACAAGACGCACAGCAGTTTCTTTCAGTTTTGTTTTTCTTAGAGATGCAGGAATACCCTAAATAATGGTTCTATAAAGGAAAACATCTGTCGTCCCCGTTATAAATTATAAATGAAGTTTGTAAAAGACCGCCAACCGTTGAAGCAAACACAAAATGCAACCATGACTGATTCGACTGAGTGGAAACTGGGGACGAGCTAATCTGGGAATTGTTCTGGGGGGAACCCAGGGGTGTTTCGTTGTTGGTTAACCTCTGTACATGTAGGATTGTTTTGGTTTTCCCTTTTTTCCCTTCATTTTGCCGAAATTTATCAAAACAGTTATTTTTTATTCTCTTGCAGGCAATTAGCAGCTTAGTCGAGCTTATTAGCTGGAGTACATTGAAATTCATTACTAACCTTCAGGATCAGGTCCAATTTGAAAATTTTAGTATCTCTCTTACATATTTCCCTCTCGCTAGTACATGGCTTTCGCCTTATTTTCCCGCCAGGTTATTGTCTGTTCTCAAGTTTGGGAGTGGTAACCATCGCAAAAAAATTTTGCGACCCGCGTTATCAATGTACAGCTGTCCTTCATTATCACCTATGCGTCAACAGAACAACATGGCGGACAAGTTGGCGTCTGTTTGAAAGACTCTGCCTTTAATAATATTTTACGTTATGGCTCAGATAAGAGAGACAATTGAAGCGCTTTGCACTGTCCTCAATAATCATTGCCCCGGTAAGATTTCTGCAGAGAGTTTTCGTTTGGCCAAGTTTGACAAAAAAGAAGCGACAGAGTCATTATGGATGACACTCCATACAGTTCTCACCGCAGAAAGTTTAAAACCAAGTGACCAATGCCATCATAATGTTGCGAAGTTCTGTAAACATGAGATGTTCCGCAAGGGCTATCGAGTAAATGACTTCTTTCGACTTCCAGAGGACATGTCCTATGGCAGCCGAGAATTAATGTTGGCCTTAGGTTGGCTGATGGCAAAAGAAGATGTTGTTACGAAATTTATAAACAAACTCAAACCTTTGATTTTTGAAGATCCTCCTGTAGACTTTTTATTGTTTGAAAAAATACCCTTGCCAGTGGTACCTGATCACTTTACAGAGAAACCAACGAAAAAGGACTGTGAGGCTGTTGATGTTGCTGATCGTTTGATACTCAAGTACAATAGATTGAACTCTTCACTGAAAAACCTTCTGGCTTCAAGAAGTGAATACACCAAAATAGTTTGTAAGTTACACTCAATTCCCAAAGGAGCAAAATCCCACAGCTCAAGCCATTTCTCAACACAAGATGTCTATTTTATGCGGCATCCATGGGAGATGGAAAAATATCAGCAAAGGTTGGAGTGGTTTTGCAGTTATGCTAAGGCTCTTGTTTCCTGGTTGGCGAATGAGCTAACATTTTGGAAATGGATGGAAAGTGTTTTGGATGCAAAAATACAGAATGTTACTGAAATGGAACAGGGAACTGAAAACACTAACAGATTTCCAGATAATCAGCTTTTTAAGCCAAGCAGTACTTTACAAAAGGCCAAAGAGCGCCAAGTTGAACTTTCCCAAATCTTAAATGCGCAAGAACCAGTGTATAGGAAGGTTTCCAAAAGGTGGAAGAAAATCAAAGCAAGTCTTCAATCTCCTGAAGAAGGACAAGTGAAACTAGCAGAAATTTTATCATCACTTGATAATGAGCTTTTGGAAGAGTTTAAAGAGGTTCAGAAATTCTCAACATCTATGAGTAATCAAGATAAATCCAAGAATTTAAAATCAAAAGATTCTTCTCTTTGTTTTATAAAACTATCCGAAGGAGATTTGAAAACAGGACAAGCATCTAAAGAGGTTATTAAAAAATCAATGGCATCTGAGGAAATTGAGAGATTGAAACAAAGGAAAGAAGTTTTAGAAATGAAACTTAGGTCTCTGCAGGATTCTCACAAGGCAAAACTGTTTGAGATTTCTCAGGCTCACCCTAACCTTGTTTGTATCTTTCCTAAAATGGGAAACACTTTATGAACTTGTATTATTACAAGAGATGTGACTCCCCAAGTAGTCGTTTACCCTACTTTTAAGTTAAAACATTCTATCTTGCTATTTTGCCATGGCTAGGAAGCTGGTTATCATCATCATCATCATCAGCATCAGCATCAATTAAAAGCCTCCCTTTCGGACCATGGTGTGTCATGTGATATTGCCTAAGGAGACTTGAAATTCTTCTTCCAAGAATGCAAGACCAGTGGCCCTTTTCAGGGAGTCAATGTAAGTTAACATTAATTTGTCCCCCATGTGTAGCTTGTCCTATGACATTTGTTCTTCCATGTCAGTTTGCCTGCGTGAACCCAAACTAATTACCTGTAGCTGTGCAAAATAACTATTATTGTTAGACAACAGAAACAAAGATCTCTCTTCAGGCTTCATCAAGCAACAGCACTTAGAAATACAAGAGTTGTACTCAATTATAATCATCCTTCAGCTTCTGTCAAGGCCTGTTGAAAATGTGTCAGTAAGGTAAGGGGCTTACTCTCTCTCTCTTTGGGCAAGGTAGCCTCCAATGAAGAATGTCAGAAGTGATCTAATCTTTGTCTATAGCTACAGTAGTAACCTGGAAGTGAGCTCTCCTCTCATCTGTGCCATGATTTTGCAGATTTGTGGAATTTCTTCAGAGATCTGGTCTTGGACATGTATTAGTAACACTGTGTATGTTCCCTGAAGACATAAGCCCAACAAGAAACAACAAAATTGTTTCAGTATTAGCTGGAGGAGGTTGGAAAGTAAGCTGAGAAGACTGAGATTATAGCTTGGTGAAACTGAATCACAGTGTATCATCATTGAGAGTGAGCATCATGACACAAGAGTAAGTGAGTAACAAACTAGTCAAAGATTAAGAAGAATTAATGGATCAATTTAGGTTTTTGGGAAACTGACCACCCACCCCTCCCATAAGTCAACATTATCACTTACTTCTCACTTAGGGCAAAATGTTGGCTTAGGGAAGGGGTAGGTGGGCAGTTTCTCACAAACCTAAATTGATCCGAGTAAATAATGTTATGATGTTTTGACACTTTCTTGTGTTTTCTCTATTAAAATGAAGAGAAACCAATGAAAAAGGCTTATCAAAAAACATGATTCTTGAAGATAACCTCATCTTTTACTGATGTCAATTTTCCAGGATTTGATTCTAAAAAAGCATTTTGTTTGGCATTCACAGTTCAATGGGAGTCTTTAAAAAGCATAAATTTTTCTTGAGTTGACAGGCAGGATTGTTTAATCACCTTTTTACTGACTTAAATAGGAACTACAAGTATATCTTTAATATTTTGTTGGACTGGGGGTGAAACCTGTGTCAGCAACTCTAAAACAAGTACAAAAGAACTGTGCCTAGACTCTCTACTTTTAACTACATTGTACTTATTCTTCACTATTTGCTGCTACAACTCCGTAACAACCTCTTCTATCATCTAGCTCAGTATTGGCCACCAGAATAGCTAAACTTTAGAGATATTTGGACTAGCTGACCGTTTGAAGTTTTACTGCACATCCCATGGCTTATTCAATAGCTGAGGAAGCAACAATGACTTAAGTCACAAAAACAAACTTGAAATGAAATGGTAGAGTTAAAAACTGTGCAGTTGTTAGCCTCCCATGCAGTCGTTTGTTTAGAGCTTTGTCACATGTTCCTTCTTCACAAACGTGAGGGAAGAATGGTTGACAAAGCCCTAAGAACGTCTGTGTGGGTGCCATTGGTGGCTAGTTGTACCAGTCACCCAAGCAGGAACCTTAGCTACTCATGAAACTCAAGGTCAGCTTGAATCCCCAGGCATACCTACTTCAAGAGCTGACATTGAACAAAATCTATAAAATAGACTATACTATGAAAAAATGCAGGGCTGAGCTACCAGTGTGGGCTAAATTAAATCTTCCTTGAACAACGGTAAACTATAAAATCGTATCTTGAACAAAAGAGGAAGGCTAAAACAACTAAGTACTTCACAATGGATATGTGCCCCTTAGGATATAGGGTATCACTTTTGCCCTTGTTGGCATTGCACTCCTGGTGTGATGCATAGATGGGGTACCTGTACCTCAATTGTATCAGCTGAGGTTCAAGTGTGTAAATACTCAGCTAGATGACAAACAAAGCTTCTGTTAAAACTGAAGTACTAAGAAAGCGATTTAATGAAGGTTTGTGTGTTACCGAGAAATTTTTGTTTTTGTTTTTCCCTTGAACAGGGTTCCATTTTTTGGGTTTGGGTCGTTAATAGAGTGTCAATTTTCGTTTGTTTCATCATTAAATAGGGTCAGGTTTTAAGACTCTGGGCGGTACACACCTATCCAAAATTTATGAGATGACCCCAGGGAAAACACTATTGTTCTAGAACAAAATGTGGCACATTCTGCACGTTTTCAAAACTTTCCATCTCTTTCATGCTAAGACTTTTCGTTATTGATTTCTTTTCAGTCTGTAAAGAATTAAACCTATTTTTACCACTATTGGGTTTGGCATTTTATTGCAAAATACTTCCCGCAATTATTTCTCAATAGTAAAGCTGTTTTAGGAGTATTTTGCAAGAAAACCCCGGGGGGCCTGCTTCCCGGGGTGATCGTTTGTTTTCGTTCCAGAAATTTTTATTGTCAGGTGAAGTAATTATTAGACTGCCTAACAGGCGCTTTATTAGCCAAGCGAGGCGAACGCGGCATTTTGCGCGAAGCGTGGGACGAGCGCGAATCGCGAGACGAGGGGAGGAGAAAAATAAAGCTGAGTACGCCACTTGCACATCTCCCATAATGCACCTTATTTGCCCCCCATAATTTTGCATAAGCATTTTTTTTAATTTCCCTTGAGACGGCTGTAATACCCAGGAGAAATGAAAAACAAAGGTTATACAAAATTTGGAGGGAAGGGGGGGGGGGGGGGCAAATAAGGTGCTTTATGAGAGATGTGCAAGTGGTGTATTTTTCGTCCCAGACACTCTTAGCCTTCTGTACTATACAAATGGTCTAGGCGATGCGTGGGTCGGCTGCAACGCAGTCAACGCGCGCGGGCTAAATAATTCTCCACCGTTTTCTTACAGAAACCACAAAAGCCTTGCGAACTTGTTTTGGACCCAACATTGTTGTCTGGTAAGTTTAATTCTTCTTAACACAACTTGGGGTCTCTCATTTGTTTACTGATCTAGTTCCCCATTTGGGGGAAATTGTGAAAGTCACCTGTGAGCTGCCAAGAAAGGAGACATCAGTCTTCCCCCCCGGCGGGGGTACTCCCTACGATGGCCTATACGGGGAGGCTCCGCCCGAAGGGGTATCTTTTTCAGGCTTCAGGTATATGAAAGGGTTGGGATTTTACTAGTTGAAGTATATAAAAGGGGTAAGGAAATCTCTCATTTGGGTCTGTGAAAGGGCCAACACTGAGATGAAACGTTCTATTTTTGTGATTGATTCCTTTTTTAAAAGACAGTGCATTTTCAGCAGTTGAAAGGGATGCAAAGTTCTAAACAAGGTATGTGAAAGGGGTACCATTTGTCAATAGAAGGTATACGAAAGGCGAAAGAGGTACTTTTTTCGTGAAAAATTGTATATAAAAGGGTAGGGGGTTGGACCTCGGGGCGGGGCCTTCCCGTATAAACATTTGCTGAGTGCCCCCCCCCCCCCCCCCCCGTCGGGCGTCAGCCTTGACAGAACAATTTTAAGACGTGTCTGAAGTCGTGTTTTCTTTTTTTGAAGAAGACCGATCTAACAGTGATCTAACACTGGGAAAATTTTGTCTTACGACTGAAAAAAGATAAACGTAGTTTTATCCGATGTGGTGTGAACTCAGGTGATGCCGGATTTGAGCTTCTTGAATTTTTGTTCTTCAGCTGTGATCTGGCGACTTTTTTGTGGAATGCAAAGATGCGCTAGTTAGGTTAAGCCATTTAACATTATGAAGACTGATATTGGCCAGTCGAAATATTTTATACCTCAGCCTTTTTCACGCTGTTTGATCATACTTAATTTGCAGTAGTCTCTTTGACTTCAGTTCTATTTTTATCTTTTTCGACTGATCACGTTCTTGTTTGATCCAACGTTGAGCTACATTGATCGTTCACGGTTTTTACAGTGGTCTTTCAAGCCTTAGTTTACATTCCATTTAAGCCGTTCACATCTGAGTCACCTGAAATGGCCTTGTGGAGCCACAATAACTAACCACTCAAGGCCGTATCCAGACTTTAGGCATTGACGAAGCAAGCTCTGCGATGACCGAAGGTGCGAGCCATTAGGGGATGGGGGCGGGGGGCTTTCCTTTAGAAAATTAGAAAACAAGAAACTCTGAAACGCTATTTCAAGCATTTTCTGTCTGTACACTCTTCGATTGGTTCTGTGGTTTGCTACTTGCATGTAAAAGTTAAGTAAAAAAGCCTTTTCGATCATATCCCTCGCTGTTTTTTTCTGCTCACATCTCTTTTTTCTACTTGTGGCAACTGAGCGTAAATTTGTTTTTGAGAATCGATTCACTCGTACGTTTTTGTATTTTCTTAAATTTTGTTTATTTGCAATTTTTAGTCCCATGTATTTTCGAGTATTATCCTTTTTTAACAAAAACAAACCGACGCAAAACAAAAACAAAAACACTTTTGGCTGACAGTCACGCTATCCTAGTCGCAGACGTAGAAATTTGTTTCGCATGCAAATAAGTTTTGTTAACCTTTGCTAAATATATTTCAACGTTCTTGTCATAGTACTGTGGACCACATAACCGAAGCCATGATTGAGTACCCTTTTTTCGTGCAGTATTTATTGATTCTATATGATTTATAGTCGGAGAAAATCACGAGTGCGAGCATGCTCCGGATGCACGTGAGCAAGTGATTTCCAAAAATACATTCGCGGTGAGCAATGTTCTTTTGTTTAAATTTCCGATAATAATTTGCATAAAATCAAAACATCATATCTCGGTGAAGTATCAGTTTGACAGCTAGTATGCAATCGATCTGGCAAACTTAGCGGTTACCCAAAGGGAAAGAGCGAAACCCCCGATCGTGATATTGACGTCATTAGTGAAATTTAATTCTTATTTCAAAGTGATTTCAAAAGTTTTCTTGCACAAGAACGAACAAGTAGTAGGTTGCACGTCGCCTCTATCGCTACTACGTTTTGTACGTGCCGTCTGTCGAGTCTCTATTTGTTCTTCGTCGTTTACTGCTGCTAGTTGGACAAACGTCTTCAATATGAAGGGCCGAAGACCCAGTACACGAAGTACCTCAAGCCGAGCAAGCCTTGCAGATTCGACAGGCAGAAAGATGTTGTCCGAGGTCCTTCTCGTCTGTGAACTGATGATGTTTATTACTCTGTCCGCTCTCACTGGAGGTACTCCTCAATTAGCCTCAACAGACAGTCAGAAAAAGCAACCTAAAGTATGTTTCTAAGAAGTATTCAGTAATCTAATTATGTTTCTTTAAGTTTTACTGTGCCAGTCTTTTAGAAGAGTGTGTTTCTTTATTATGTTTAATTTCATTAAATTAATTTTTACGCCCTTCAGCAAAGCACAAAACAAGTGTTAATTAACTTTTTAATTCAACTTTGTTATACGCTTTCATTAGACATGCAAATATAATTCAGTTCAGAGTTCTTATTTTAGTGTGCTTTGTTGTGTCACTAAACAAACTACTGTAATTGAGGACCGAACGAAATTGCCTATGGCACAATAACAAATCTTCGATCACGTGGACCTCATATGCAAAGAAATTTTAACAACCGACGAGGATTAGTATTTTTATTGTTACACGCGAGTTAAATACTCTCTTGGGCCATTTCACAATCATTTTAGGCATGGCTTGTTAAGTGTCTTTGAGGGGGGCGTAATCCTCATTAAGCTAGTGGCTTTGAAATCGTATTTAAAAGAAGAGAACTACAATATATGTATAGGGGCTGTCAGATAACGCTGTCCAATCCAGTGGATGGCGCAATTGGTTTTCCTAATACAGTGGAACCCCGTAAGACGGTGACCAATGGAAAAAATACGGGTGACCGTGTTAACGAGGGTTTTGTTACAAGAAATTGTATGGCCGTTTTGCCGCGCGGCCAAAAAAAATGGCCGTATTACCAAGGTAGCCATAAGGCGGGATGCCACTGTACTTATCCGCTGGACAGTGATTTATTCAGTAGATAGCGCTATCCAGCGTTCGAACAACCAGGGCCTACAGGTCAATAAACCCTGAATGGAGTTTCAGTTTGTCGACATATAGATCACATATACTCAAGAGTTATTCATGGTATGGCTATGGTAGTGACATGGATAGCGGGTTAGAAGACATACTATTGGTGGGAACATGGTAATGAATGTTTGGTTTCTTCTTAATAACCCAATAAAACCTTGTTCTGTGTTTGACAAAATTTGCTCATACGCTGCTACAACCAATATCAAAATCACAGAAATCATACCTTTCACTGAAAAGACAAATGTGAAAAACCGAACATTTCTTGTTTTGATGGACGTTATGAGTCTTGACACAAATATACCGCAAAACGAGGGTATATTGAAATTGTCTGTGACAAAGCATGTGAAAATTTCTACAAAGATATCCCATCCCTACACATTACTTGCCGGAAATGCTTTGAATAGTCCTCAAAGAAAATTTCTTCCACTTATATGGAAAGCACTACCTACAAAACCATGGAACTGCAGTGGGCATAAAGACAGCAGTTTTGATTCCTTTGGCAACATTTTCATGGCATATATTGAAACAACAACTCTAAGCAAACTTACATCACCCAACTATTAAATTCACGGCCGAAACATTTGACACTGAGACTGCGTTTTTAGACACGGCTGTATACAAAGGCACAAGATTAAAGGAAAAATCTATCCTTGATGCAAAGACACATTTTAAACAAATGGAGACCTTAAAGCACACACATTTCACCTCGTGTCACCCTCCAAGTGTTAAAAAAGGATTTGTCAAAGGAGAAGGCTTGAGAATCCTACGAAAAAACTCCTCAGAAGCAACCTTTGAGGAAAATCATTCAAATTAAAAAAAAACGCTTGATGGACGGAGGCTACCCACAAACTTTGATAGAAAACCTACTATGAGAAATAAAATTCACAAAAGGGAGTCTAAACTCCTAAAACAAAACAACAAAGAGGAAAAAGAAATATTGCCATTCGTGACACAATACCAACCCTCAGTGTCTCCTATAAAGGAAGCGTGAATGAAAACATGGAATCTTATACAAAACCAACCAATTACTATAACTTCAATAATTTTTAAAGAACCACCAATCATTTCCTTACAAAAAAGGAAAATCATTAAAGGACATTCTTGAAGAAATTCATCAGGCTAGTGAAGTTATCGATATAAATGCCTATTTAAGGCTTCTGACACTTTTAGTGTTTTCCAAGTTTTGATAAAGATGGCTGACAGTCATCGAAACTGTCAGCATCATTAAGACGTTAAGACTAGCTATGTTTTCAGAACATTTATATCGTTAAAGGACATGCTCGTTAGAGCCAAAAAAAAGGTTAACAAAGGGTTTTATGCTCGTATAGATGTGCGGCCTGTCACCCTTTCCATTTTCTCGCACAACAGGTTTGTGGTTTGTGGCTGTGTTTTATATAACAAGTGTGGTCAACTGTCTCTTTAGTAGTTAGTGCCTATCTATGTAATAAAATAGGGTGACCCACCCCCTAAGGGTAGCTGAAAATTGCACGCCCCACCCCTTGCACAAGGTTCAAAACCTCATGACCCACCCCCTCTCTGCTCCGGCCCACCACCCCCCCCATACTTTTTGACCAGTCCCTCAGTTTGAGATATTGTGACTCAGTACATTTGTGTAAGGATTGCCAATTTTTTAAGAAGCAGACCAGTCTGAAATGCCTTGTTTTCCTATTTTTAATTTGAGTTCTGTTGCTTAGGTTCATGCCAGCATTCCTATATTAGCTGTAGGAAAACATTCATACCTTCCACTAGAGGGTTTTTGAGCTTGGTTCCCACTTCCCTGACTTTATGCCATCTAAATGTCCAACTACGTGTATGTCTAATATGCTAATACAGTGGAAGCTCTCTTAAGCGGACACCCTCGGGACGCGAAAATGGTGCCCGTAACTGGGGCGGGGCGCTTACGGGAATGTAAAAATACAGAGTTTGTATGGGAGTTGAGAAAAACGGCGTTTTGTGAAGATGGCCGTAAGTAGAGCTTTCCGCTTACGAGAGTGTCCGTTAGAAGAGTTTCCACTGTATATGTTTTCCCTCTGCTTTGGAATAATTCTGTTAGCTTTGCTAACGATTAATCTAACTATTAAGCAAAATTTCTAATCTTTTCCTTCTCTCCAGCAGAATAGATAGATACAATGGTTCGGCAACTCATTGATGATATAGATGTGGCAGGCCTGGCTTGCAGGCTTCCAGTGTCAGACAATGCAGAGGAGTTTTGGTCGCATTTGATGAATAATGAAGAAGTGATGAGTGGGATGGTTATAACTGGACGCCTGGACTTCATGGCCTGCCTAAACATAGCCTAAAACATTATCAAGCATTTCGATTAAACCTTCTTTGGTGCTCATGCTAAGTAAGCCCATCATTAAATGGATCCCTAAATTTAGAATCTTACTTGAAGCTTTGATTTAAGCCGAAGTTGTTCCCTAAAAAGGTTGTAACTCAAGAACTGGTGTCTTTGTTGACGCTAATGGCCCATAAGCTGGACAACAATCAGTGGAAATACTGAAAAGATTGGAGGGAATATTGCCGAGCATTGTTCACTGATGTCTCTCTGACGAAGCTTTGCTATAGACACTGGCAGGAGCCAATCAGGAAATTAGATCTGGAAGTTGTAGTGCTGTACTTGTGGGTGGCACTTCTGTAGACTTTTTTATTTAATTACTTAACATGCTTTCCCCCGATGGTGCATGTAACTCTTTTGATGCTAGTGCTAATGGACACTGCTGTTCAGAGGGTGCCGTCGCTATTTTTCTCAAAAAGAGATTTGTTGCAAAGAGGATCTATTCCCATGTTGGTAACTCAAAAGCAGCTTAAATGGACACAAGAAACAAGGTGAGGGATTTTTGTTTCCCATCTTTGTTTCTCTTCCTTCATCTTGCTAATTATCAGGATTTTTCAAGCGTTAATAATATTCTTGAAATATTTATGCAGCAAGATTAGGATTTATTGACGTTTACAAAATGATTCAAATCTGTTACTTACAGTGAAACTAGGGTAGCTCGGGACAATTGAGCATTATTGACCCATTATCCTACTGCGGCTAGAGGTAGCAAACAACATATTCAAACCAGGGGATGACACTTGAGTATCTCAAATTTAATTTACTTTGTGGAATTTCATTGGTTAGTAACTTGCCCCTTTTTTGCTGTAACCTGAGGATGTGCACATGTGAGGGAAGCCTTCGTAGCAAGCGTTTCCGTGCGGTTTAGGAGCAAAGAACGAGGAACGAGAGTCAAAGAGCGCGCGAAAAGTGGCATAAGTAAGTCCCTACTTTCATTTTTTGGCTCTTGTTTCATTTCTCGCGCGTTCAAAACCGAGAATCCCGTTCCTCGCTCTTTCTTTGCTCCAAGACCAAACGGAAACGCTTGCTACGTAGGCTGATGTGAGGGGAGAAAAGTAGGAGGGAAGAAAGTGTCCTCCTCGTGTGCGAGCACACCCTACAAAAAAATAACCAAAAAACCTGGCGTCACGCGGGTTAGCTTTACTGTACACTGCAACTTATAGAGCAAGTAATGATGATTTGCATTCATTTGAAAGTACATTGCTGTGCTAAGAGAAATTTCTGTCATTATAATAGAACTATACCACAAGTCAGTTACGTTACATGCGTGAGGGAGATCCTGACTCAAGGCTCCTACTGTTTGGCTAGTTACTCATTTGGGACACCTGTATGGCTATAGAGATGGCGTTGCAACTGGAGAAAACAAACTGTGCTGTGGCAGAGGGTCCTTGTATTCTAGCTCGCTCATTGATCAGTTGACACAATAGACTGCAGACGCAATTTCTGAAGCTAAGACAACACTCAGCAAAGTTGATGACGCGTTTTATGGCTCTACGGCTTGCGAGTGAAGAGTACTATGTGGCTTCCAGTCTTCGAAGAATCGTGCATCTGATTCGTACCAAAACCGCTAACAGGATGGGCAAAAGTCTCGGGTACGACTTTTAGTTGTGATTTGTGGGAAGGTCAGCTGATATTGAGTTGGGTAAATGGTGACCACAGGTCCTTTCTTCAGAGCGATAGCGCTGTCGAGATGGCTAGCATAATCACCAGGGACATAAATAATCCGGCGTGATTGACATTGCTATGGCAAGACTAATAATAATGCTATCAAAGGGCAAACTTCAGCCCTATGCCCAGTGAATGAAATTGAAGATCGACACTGTGCAGAAGTTTTTCATAAAAAGAGTAGATGTCTAAAAACGATAGTTTTGATTTCACTGATTATTGTCAAGAGACGAGAAGAATTTTGATAAACTACAAGGTGCGATAAGTAATTTATGTATTTTTTTTTTCAAGTGTTAAGCGACTAAGAAAATGTCTGAAATTTAAAAAACCTGTGGTTTTTTGTTTAAATAGGTTAGTTCAGCGTTTTGTATATAATTTTACTTTCTGAAGTCTTTTTAAAATATGGTATTACGGGGGTAAATGCGAACTCAATGCCCAATGCCCAGTGAATGAAATTGAAGATCGACACTGTGCAGAAGTTTTTCATAAAAAGAGTAGATGTCTAAAAAAGATAGTTTTGATTTCACTGATTATTGACAAGAGACGAGAAGAATTTTGATAAACTACAAGGTGCGATAAGTAATTTATGTATTTTTTTTTTCAAGTGTTAAGCGACTAAGAAAATGTTTGAAATTTAAAAAAACCTGTGGTCTTTTTGTTTAAATAGGTTAGTTCAGCGTTTTGTATATAATTTTACCTTCTGAAGTCTTTTTAAAATATGGTATTACAGTGGTAAATGCAAACTCAAAAATCAAAAACAAACATTCAAACATTTAAAAAGCTTATTTAAAGCTTATTCTTCCCACATGCAGTTGTTCAAAGGGTGAATAGCGCTATCCACCGGATAAATCACTATCCATTGGATAACGCAATTGATTTCCCTGACACTTCTCCACTGGATCGTGATCTATCCGGTGGATAGCGCCATCCAACTTTTAAACAACTGGGGCCAGGTGTTGTACAGAGGTTTTTGTTATTGGAATAAACACAAAGTGAAGAGGCATTTGTGGCGGTAATATTGCATTCAGTACCAGGCAATTTAGACGAAAATAACCGTAAAGACCTCCCTGGTGAAGGACAGAGTTCACTATCCAGTCCATACACCGTCTAGGCCGTTTAGAGATCCATGTCGCTTTTTAAATCGACTCAACTGACTTCGATGTCAGAATCCTTACTCTTAACTGGACATTGACAAAATGCAGTGCACAAACTCTTGTTAATCAAGCAAGAAACGGGACAAATTGAATGATTTTGCCCTCTTTTGCTATTTGCTAGTACTTGGGGCGTTCATATATCAATCAGACAGGCCATTTATTGGAGAGGGGCGTCTAAAACAAAGCTAGAATCGTAGGAGGGGGCGGGGGGCGTTTATTGGACGAGAGGCGTTTATTTGAGAGAGGGCGTCTATTAGATCACTTACGGTTCACGAAAATGAATTGATGTCACTAATAGCTCCTTAAATAAATTCAGATAAAGTCCTCCGATTTGGGATTGTTCATATATCGTTGCCAGTCTTGCATATCATACTCCCTCTTATCGGGTCCAGACCCTGATAAAATATATTCCCTGCGTGTTCACTGTTCAAAGCAATGGGGCAAAAAACCATACCACATCCAGCGGCATGTTCCCGAAAGGTCATGTCTTGAAAGGGCTGCCAGAGACCGCAAACGAAAGCTGCGTGTGACAGTCTTTGATTTATATACTCACAATCCCCACCCCACCCACACACCATCCCACCCCGCACCATGTAATTCATCCAAGACAATCTGTCGATTCCGGATTCCAGATACTGGATTCAAGATTCCTTGTTCGTAGATCTTGGAATCGGGATTCCAATGACATTAACGGGATTCCGGATTCATTGAGCTGAATTCCAGATTCCAAAGCCTAGGATTCCCGATTCCACAATCAAAAATTTCCCGGATTCCGGATTGCTGATTACGGGGCGACTCAGTGTTGAATGGATTGAAGCTATCGAGATATTTAATGAGCCTCGTTTTCTTCATAAAATGCTTATGATTGCAGTTTATATATTTTTCCACATTTACTGATCAGAAACATTTCGATCGTGTCCTTGTTCGGATGTAAAATATTTGGGACATTTGCCGTGTCCGAATCTTTATTTATCAAAACCTGATTTTTGTGATTAGTCGAGATCTGAAAGCCTACACTAGCTGGATTCCGGTTATCTTGATAACTCCAGTTTTCGAGGCGATAGTGTGTGCGTCAGTGGTGAATCTAAAGGGAAATGAATCAATTGGCCTTTGTGATCAAACCATCGTGTTATACACTGATTTTCATAACAAAATGCCCAAGCTTTGGTTTTGTGGCAAAACGTCATCGAAGAACTTCACAATAATCAGTATTTAAGCATCACTGAAGGAAATCACAATTTACCGCTTTAAGAAGTGTCCCCCTAATGAGTTTAAATTTTCACCTTTCGTTCGTCCGTGACCAAACATTGGGAAGAAGTGATAACGATAAGAATAAAAACGAGGAAGTGCAAGGGTGGATGGTCAACATTGCGCCGATTACGCGGAAAATAGGGAGAAAAAATTTTCTGGAACTTAGTTTGAAGTATCTTGTAGTCAATACCCTTTTAAGTCAACAGTATTGAAAGTGATGTTAATGTTTTCTCTATGCCTTGCAAATGCGGTTTGCGGATTCGAAAGTGCTATTTACATTTGTTCATTTTTTTCCCTTATTTGTCCAACATCCTCTTCATTGTTGGATTTGACGCAGCATTTTGCTTAAGAAGAAAAAAGAATGGCGGAGGAAAAGACATCAGCTGCAAAATGGCAAAATTCAGGAAATGAGAGTTGCTATTGTGTTCACTAGGCAAAGATTTTTTACATCACGTCTCACAGGCATCCACCATTTCTTGCTTCTTCCAGACCTGGGAGAGAGCTTTCACCGACTTAAGCGTTGAGGAAGAAGCTATTTAAGCGTCGCCCGCAAAGAAAGCCAGTCGCTTGTCCCAGCACGAAGAGAGCTATCACAATGCTTCCACGCGCCGTATCACTACCTTTCATGATCATTATTTTGGTTTTGATCGTGGCGTTCCTCTGTATGATGGGGTATTTTCATCTTTGGTTTGCCTGCCACAAGTGTTATCGTAAAAGGTACCAAGAGAAACATCCGCCCCCGACTCATGAGGAAATTCAGATGCAAACGCTGAAAACTACCACCGATCCTGCCATTTTTCAAGGACAAAAGGCGAATGGAAAGCAGATTGAATACCACGACCTCAGCCTCATCTGAAGACACCTCATCACAAGCAACGGCGATATTTGTACATAAAAGTTGATGTTGCTCCGCCACGTAATTCTTTTTTTAAAAAAACTGAACTACATGGACTTGAATTAGCCTTCTGCTAATTGGGCTTTCATGAGGAAAAAAACATTGCGCACAGAATTTGATATTATAAAAAAAAAAGACAAATATTGTGTTTACATTTGTTGATTCGTTAACCATTTTTCATTATTTCGGTTGTTTATTGAATCAACCCCACGAAGGCGAATGGATATTAATACTAAGTCGGCTATAATTTTTTTTGTGATCACTGATGCTGGGTGACATTGATTCTCCTCGAGAACTGTGGGCGTTTATTATTTTTTGGTGCCGAAAACTACTTAGAAGCTAATATGTGTCCCTTAAGAAAACATTTTGACCAGAAAATTGTCATTTTAAAGTCTAAAACCAGTTGTAACGTTGTAAGTTCAGGAAGAAGAAAACCGTTTTTAAAGCTGTTGAAATGTTTTGTTTTGGAGTTCATGGTCCTAGTCTTTGATTTTGCTTGGGACGCGACTTTCTTTTGCCAGGAGCATGTATGTTAGTTGAGTCTCGCGCGCGGAATTCACTCCTCAGACCCTAAGTGTTATCGAAAAACCAGAACTCACCTTTTCGTTGAGGTGATTTTAAAACCGAGTTGTTGGTGGTCTTAATGTAACACTGGGGAACCGCACAAACAATCATCATCGTAATTTTGTTTACCGTAGATGAGTGAATGAATTACGACATACAGAAACTATGAGCATGTGTTTCGCGTTTTTTAGGCGAGCGAAGGCAACGCGAATGAGCGCGAGGTTGGCGTTGAGAGCGAATCACGCCTTTTCTGCAAGATGCTAAAGACTTAAGATAAGTTCTAAACGAAGTCTCTTTTTAGACAATCGTTCGACCATCATATCTGTTTGTAAATTGGTTAATTGAAGCAGACAAACTATTAATCTTCTTTTCTACCCTTTATGGAATTTATGCTGTTTTGACAAACGCATTCACGGTAAGTAGCGTTTATACGGTTTAGTGACGTTAGATTTAATTAGAACGTAGCTTTATTAGGCAATGGCTAAACTCCTTTTCAGTTACCCTTGGACTTTTTTGCTGGGATAAATTCTTTTTTCCTTGGTAGATGGAAGCCCCAAAAAGCTTATCTTCTTACACATGTTACACGGTTTATTTTGTCTACTGTGTGCATACGAAAAACGACAAACAGGAAATAGGCGGGTGAATACACCTGCCAAAAACTATTGTATTTCATTTTTACCATAAACAATTCCTACTTTTATTGTTCCTTTTTTTTTCAAGATTTTGATTTCATGACGCCATTTAAAGCTTTCCGAAATGCATTTAATATTTTTCCAAGCTCAGTCCTATGCTGGTCACAAGCCAGGCCAGACTCCAAGGGAGCCCTAGGCGAAGAAGAGAAACGAAACGAAAAAAATTAAAGGCAATTACAAAAAAAGTTTAAAGTTGAAAGAAGAGAGAAAGGACAGACAGACCCAGTCCTTGCGGGGCGGCAGGGAAAGGAGATCTGGGAATGAGATTATTTCAGCCAATGGAGTTGCGCATTTCAAAGAAGCGAAAGTTCAAAACAAGATGGCTTCGTCTTCGGGAAGTATGATCGAAGTTCTACGTTTTGAATGAAGTACATTTATTTTGTAGTTGAGCAATGGATGCCAAAAATGGTCTTTTGGATTCGTCGGAAGATGAAGGTTAGTTTTAAATTTGATATTCATATTGAAATATAATTGTCAACTCCATGATGACTCGCCTATCGTCAGGCGAACTGTCGAGGTTGCCAAACATACTGTAGACGTAACTCTTCGATCCTTAATTTGAGTGACCCTCAAAAATAAGGGGTGATACATTTAAGCTTAACTCAATTTTTCTGTCGATAAAGTGTTAAAATGAGCTTAGTTTACGAAGCCATGCAGTCCACTGTACTGTTATTACTAAATGAGAAAAACCTTCAACATAAAAGAGATTTTTTAAGTGTCACTCGATTTGGATTGTATTAAATTGTGTGACAAAAACAATAGTAAAGGACGAATCTTAGTGTTTTTGATATACTTATTATAAATAGATATGCTGCTAAATTATGCCTGTATGTCTTTCAGCATTTATTGCGATAGCAAATGAGTTGTTGGACAAATGCAATCTTCCTGGTAGAGTCTCTAGACTGGAGGAATGTAATGATAGCTTTTTTGTGGGAGTTTACAAAGGTCTACTTGGAGATGACTTGCCTGGTAAGGTGGAAAGAAAGGCACTCAGGAGGTGCATGTGGATTCAACTGCCATAAATCCTCTATTGAGCCCCCTGGGGGGCTTATTTATTTCAAACATATTTAAGAGGTGGCTTAATAAAGATGGGGGGCTGATTATTTGAGAGGGGGAGGGGGCTTATTTAATTCGGCAAAGATGGACTGCATCAGTTCTTGATCAATTGAACTAGAGTGTAAAGTGGAAAAGTATTTAGTACAATAAGTTGGAGGTCATGAAGTCGAGGTTCAAAAACAAATGTGAAATTCTAGCTAGTGAATAAACCATCCTGGATTAGTCCACACAAAGTTTTACACTCATAATTGATTGATACAGTCTATCATTTTATTAGTGCATAATAATGAGGAGGGGGGGTGGCTTATTAACTTTCTTCCCCTGAAGAGGGAGGGCTTATTAGAGAGGAGGGCTATTAAAAGAGGGGATTTACGGTAATTTTAAGAAAAGAAGCTATTACAGTCTCATCTCTTTAGTAGTAGCACCAAAGACTTACAGACACATTGGTGTCCAAGATTAAAAAGTATAGCATGTAGAGCATATAAGAAGTATAGCAATTTTGGGGCAAAGAGAACTAAATTTATAGAGAAGTGTATTTAAGGAGAGGTTTGACAGTAAAAATGGTTTGTTTTCCACTCCAAAGTTAGACTAGCTGTCACTAAAATTCATGCCAAATGCAAAGTACTTAGAGCAAGAGACAATATTCTACTATTACTGAAGAAATTATGTAAACATACCAAGTGCTTAATGTTATTCAAAAATGTTATTCGAAATGTTATTGCATTTAGCTGAATATTTTTTTAATACTAATTTGTGCTAATGTTGTCATCTCAGGCATAATTGAGAATCCCATAACAATTGAGCAGCACATTATTAACTGCCAAATAGTGATTGACTTGGTGGCCACAGATGTCCTTAATGTGGACCTCTCTCACATTTCTGGGAAAGGCATTGTTGAAGGTGATAAAGTTTCCATCCGAAACTTCCTTGAGATTTTTGCTGGCTTACTTGAGTATTTCATGGAGTGTGTGGATGAATCAGATGCAGGTATGTCACTGAAGGAGTATGTGCATCAAACATCAAAGTAATGATAAAGCTTATACTCAGGCTGCAACATATTATATTTTTAGATACAAGGAAAAGGAAATACATGTACTCAAACTTTTACCCAAAATATGTATAAACAACTAGAAGTGTATGCACAGTTGTTGTTTCAAGACACATGAAAGTAGTCAGTAAAAAAAATTTCATCAATGATCTGGAAATTATTTCTTTACCAATGTTTATAATTTACAGGTTCTATTGATGAACAGGACTCTAATCTGTTGACCTCTGAGCATGATGTGGTTTCTGGAGTGTTAAGAGAAGAGTTTGGTCCCTCCTATCAAGCTCTCTATGAACCGAGATCTCAAACAACCAGGTTTATTTAATTTCGTACTAGAATTAATAATTTATTTTATACATGTAGTTGTGAAAGGTGGGAAGAGGAACTATAGGTTTACCCAAGGGGGGATTACATGTGTTATGCCAAAATCGAAAATACTGTCTTGTAAGATAAGTCTTTGCTGAGTGATAAAAAAACTACCTTCTTGTTTGTTTGTTTGTTTTTTTTAATGTAATATTTAAAGTGTGTCATTTGTCATTTTTAAGACTCTCTTAATGTCCATTTTTATGAGTATATATGTTGGTCAACTTATGGGAAATTCTATATCTAGTTTTTTTTTGCAGTAGCTATTAAATATAATAAACAGGTTTATACCTTGAAAGCCCTTATTAAAAGGACTTTTCACTCTTCTAAATTGACTTTACTGGCAAGTAAATTGTAAAAATATAATATTGAAATATTATTTCAATCTTTGTGTGTAATACTTTTAAGTTAAAACAATTGCTTTATTCTTTTAGGCCAAACCAATTCACAGATGAAGCTGGACATCCAAGTGCAGAAGGAGGTCAAAATTTCGGGGGTGACTTATTAAGAAGACCACCACATGGAGCTCCTGACCCTGCTTTGATGAGAACCGGAAATTCCACTGGCTTTGAAGCTGACACTTCAAAGGTATGCGTTTTAAAATTTGCATTAAAAGGTGGAGTAAATTTGGAGCCCACTGACAGTCACTTCAGTTTAAAAGAGGAAACAGTTTCATTGTAAGTTGTCATGTGACCTCAAAGCAGTGTGGTTCCAGGGTCCTAGCAGCACATCCCCACCCAAAAATTCCTAAAGTACTCCCCCCCCCCCCCCCCCAGGGTTGGTTGGTTGAGTAAAAGGATGATGATGCAAACCCTGTTTTATTGCTTGTCACCATGTTGTTTCACATTGCTGAATTTCATTGAATTTCAATAAACTATATGTAAGTTATTTGTGTACCCTTGATTTGTACCTTCTTCACTAATCTGGGCTCCCTACAGTTTCAGAGCTCAGCCCTGAGCAATACCATTTGAACAACCCTAGCTAGTAGACAAAGCAGGATTTGAGCCCAGGGTTACCAAGTGGAAAACCCCTTAACCATGTGGTGGTGTTGCCTCCTAAAAAGCTATTTAGTCACAAAATAAATGTAGTTTATACTTAACGCCATGTTGGGTTGAACTTACAGGCAGCCACAGTGGTCTGAACCTTGTTAGTAGTAAGCTCAGAGGGAGTATTTGGATAGTGTAGCCTTATCCTAACTTTGCTACTCAATACTTTACCCACCAGTTAAGCAACTCAAGGGACACTGTGAGTGATTCAACAGGGGAACTGATCAGGCTTGGGGAAACGACCTCAGACAGAGTTTCATCTATGGGAGCTGCAAGAAAAGAGACCAGGAACCCTCTTCCAGACTCAACATATAGCAGTTCTGCTTCATCTCCTATTGCTTCTCAGGAGCGGCACAAGTTCTTTGAAAGTGGTGACATTGAGGGTAGAAGCTCTGAGAATGGTTCTCGAAGGCTGGCTACACTTAAGGATAGTTCTCATTCTCAGGGAACAGGAGCTTTTGGCAGTAGATCTAGGTAGGAGTACAGGTTTATTGATTAAGTCTACAGTAGTAGTTACTGGGAAAAGGTTACTACTGAATTTTTTGATCTGAAGAAGCGAACTCTTTGAGAAGAGAGAATAATATGATGATGTTCCATTTTTTGTTATAGTTTAGTGGCTCGTATGAATTTGAAAATCACTTTAAGGAACAGGTTCTCTTAGACAATTAGCCTGCATAACAGGCATTATTGGGAGCACTCAGGCAGGTTTTTGGGGCGTGAGTGTGAAGTACAAGATACAGAAGAGGGTCAGGGAAAAAGAAATAAATAATAGCATGGTATAATATAATAATTATTATTTTATCTTTCTCTTCTTCTGACATGTTTCATGCTTTGCACCCTTGCCCCCAAACTAACCTGACTGCCTCCAATAACACCTGTTATACAGGTTATCAGAGAGTAATTTATTGCTCGCTTTGCTCACACGTTGTCAGACCTCTCTCTTCACTGAACTACCGACACATCCTGGAAAGAGGGTTTTGCTACTTAACTCTAGCTCCTGACCCACTTGGCTTACACTTTATCTCCCACTCTCGGTGTTTGCATTTAGCTACACTGTACAAGTCTGTTTTCCTGGACAATTTTTGTAAAGAATAATCTCATGACCTCAAATCAAGCCATCAAAAGGGATTGTCAGTATTTGATGATGTACAAGTACGAACTGTATGCTTAAAGGCTGCTAAACTAATTTCTAAAAATAGTTTATAATGATCATAGTGTGTTATTTTTAGGAGGCCTGAACCATCTTTGCTCAGCCAAGACAGCACATCTATGGAAGATGAGCTGACACAGTACACTCTAACCCCTACAGTGATTGAGGATTCCTCTGGTGCTAAAGATAAGGTAAAAACAGCAATGAAATGTATAAATTAAGTCTTGTGAAATTCTTTTATAACATTGCCTGTTACAACACACCCTAATTGATTCAGAATTTAGAGAGAGTCCATATAATCTAAGAGGAAATAACAAGACTGTGGTTCCACGATTTTCTACAAATTTTATGAACTATTACATACTGTATAGAAGCGCCGTACTATTGAACTTTTCTTCTGATCACTTTAATAACTCTTGCAATTTCACACAGTTTTCCAGTGAAGTGAAAATGGATCTGTTGTTTAAGGATTTTAATTTCAACAGTCTATCAACTCAGTCGGTACCCAAGAGATCATCTAATTTTTAACTTTTAATTTTCAAGTCTGTGAATTTTCATGTAATTATCAAATCTTAAATTTTAATCTATATTTTTAGCATTTCATGTACATTTTTTAGCTTTTTAAATGTATATTTAAACCACAGTTAGATAAGAATATTTTTTAGTACACACCACCCCTCAAGCAATTTACTGCTTTTATAATTATTGATTGTGTTCAAATAAAGGATGTTCATTCATTCATTCAGCAATAAAGTTAACACTATTGTAATTGTCAGGTATTGTCTGTACAGTTCATGTAATTCTTTTATAATATTATTATAGATGAATGTGGGCCATTTCAGGACAACACTTACCCAGAAGATCATATTCCATCTTCTTGTGTCCTGGGCGCAAAATATTCGTTCTATTTACAAGAAACATGATGTGTTAAAAAATGTCATAGGTTCTCTTTCCAAAGAAAGTTTCCTGTGCTTCCCAATGGCCGGCCATGCTCCACATTAACTTACTGAAGACTTAATTGTTTATACTTAGTTACACCTAACTGTTTGTTTGCATTGCTTAATCGTACTTACTTACAAGTATCACGCTTAACCCTAGTACTCAATGAAGTTTGTGGAGTCACCTCTTAAATATAATTAATACAATGACTAAGCTTGAAAAAATAATTATTACTTTTTTGTCATAATTATGATGTTTTTAGTCAGCTCATCGTTCACCTGAAAACCAAGACAAGCCTTTATCCAGCTTTCTGTCTGTGTCTTCGTCATCTGCAGCATGGCCTGAACAGATATCCCCTTTAGAACCCACAAAAGACTCTTCTAGTGGAGTCGTAGGTGGGTTTGATGCACTAGGTGTCCGCCCAAGAGAGCGAGCAGCCAAGACCATAGTCACAGACAGTGGGTCACAGGATAGCAGTGATCAATCAGCTCCTGTGTATCATCATTATCATCATCATTTTCACCACACACAGCCTCATGGTAGACTGCCGTCAGGTAATACTGAAAATAATACTGTAATAGTAATACTGTAAGTCAAGGAAAAAGAATGTTTCTCATCCCCGCCCGCTTCATTTTTGCGGCCGTCTCTCTTATTTTTGTTATTTGTTATTGGAAAAGTTGGAAGGAGCAAAAACCAACAGGCATTACTTTAATCATCAATAATTTTACAATCCTGTGTAGAAGGCCTTACTTTCCACAAAACGAAGCATTAATATTAAATACTGAGTCCTACTGGCGTTTTTAATGGGCCCTACCTCTTGAAATATATCATATGACGTACCACGTTCTTTAAAACATGTATCAACCAAATTTGTGATGAATCAATAACTGACGTTTCATTTATTAATATTTGACCGAAAAACTCTTACTTTTCCATGGGGTAGGGTAATGATTTGTAAAGAAAGCATTCAATTGACAATAATAAAAATGTTGAAAATAACAAAAAAGCGCCCACCCACTCTTATAAGCGTAATTAGCGCTAGGAAACAAAGGAAATTGAGAAACAAACTAGATTGAAATCATTGTTACCTGAATTTCGTTTTGACCTACAACAGTCAGGGATGTCTCTAAGCCCGGGTACCAGGGATTTCCTCTGGTTACTATATCGGAGCATTTCTCCCGGCTACTTCAGCTACTTTTATAACCTAAATAGACTAAAAGAAATCATCAGCCTAGTGAAAAAGATCAAAACTCTGACTCATAATCTTATTCTAGAACAAAAGTTCTTTAAGCCAAAGTAAACTAAATGCTAGGCAGACAATTGACTTACACTGTACTTTTAAAAGCAATGTTTTCAATAACCGGTAAGCGTAATACTTCTAGTGGGGCGCTCAAAAAGAGTTAGAAAACATAAAGGCACGTTTAATAAGCTTCAGTAAAAATGACTCCTCTTTTTTGCCTGGATTGTCGAGAGTACTATAAAACCTGAGTTTCCCTCTTTAGCGAGGAAAATGATACCGTCTTGAGATAAAATTTTTTCTCCGTAATTATATTTATACAACTTCGTTTTTGCTTTCTTGTTGTCTTTAGTTTCGTTATTTTCTTAGTTTTCAAAAACGCCGTAAAGGTGATGTTACACGAGACGATTCGAAACGACAATTTTTAGCGCAACACAGCGTTGCAACATTGTTGCGACATTGTTTTGAATGCTTACAACATTGTTCCAACATTGCAACGCTGTGTTGCGCTTAAAATCGTCGTTGCAAATCTTCCCGTGTAACATCACCTTAAGGCATGCGGTTTCTTGCCGAAAAAACGCTGACATTGCGATTTCCCGCGAGAAACGCGGCATGCACATGTAACATTTCACATTTGATTACATGTAGGATGTTCCCAGTTTCAAAAACCTTCGCTTCCAAAATGAAGCTTTCCACAGGGTGCAAAACTTTTATGTCAATGTTACTGATTTGCGTAAAAATGAAAAATGCTTTTCCCTTCAAAGATTTGGCATTCACCCTTGTTTTAAGGTGATCTTAATACACAGAACGAAAACAACTATTAAATGTCTCCACTGAGCAGGCAAAGAGGTTTACAGAAGGTAAGAGTGGTTTCGCTGCATAGGTCGACAGTGTAGTCGCGACTGCAACTCTGTGGTAACAGTTGTACCGTCTGGAGGATTTTAACTGTACTATACTGTACTGTGTCGTTCATCTTTGTTGCTCAACAAACAGTGGGTGATGTTGAAGCTTGTTGGAAGAGTAAATGAAAACCGACAAAGTCGATAATGAATAATACCCAAACTTGTCCAACGGAATAGCACCTTGTTCAACAAGTGACTTGATCTTCAAAGATTTCTTGCGAAAATGAGTGTTGAAATTCACATGACTGTACCCTTGAGAACGAGGCTTGGAGCAACTCGGAACTGGCTCGCATTTTCGGGCACGGAAAGTGTTTCTGTCGTCCATTTTTTTACGATCCTTAGGAGTTTTAGTACAAAATAGGCCAACATACTTCAATTTTTTCCATTTGAAATTTCTGAAAAGTCACACTTTTGCTAATGAACTTGGTGCGCTTAAAAGTAGTTTTTTTTTAATGTGCCAAAATGCTTTTGAGAGTTTTGAGAAACGCTCTCCAGGCCTATTTAGCAGCCGGTTTATTACTTGAAGTAGACAGCCAGAAGATCCGATAGGGAAGAAAAGGGTCTTGTATTATAAATGATTTACTGTATTCATTACCTGTGTTGAATAGAATTTCAGCCTTCGGCTGAGGTAAGCGCAGCAGCCACATTCGGTGTAGCAGTTCCAACAAGTCATCTATCAAGGTCAGAACCAGTAGCAACAAGACCTTTAGGTGGAGTTACTTCTGCACAGGCCGACAGCCTGATTCGGACTGCTCCCGCGGATCTTGCCCACCAACACACAGGTAGAGTTATTTGTTGATATACTATATATGAGTCATGGTTGAGCTCCATGAAATTGGGTGTCCTGTGATCATATGCCTTTGCTACATGACCTGTGAAGAGAGATTTCATAGTGTGCTAGAAGGGAGGAAGGTATAGCTTGTATACATTTGAATTTAAGTGTAAGCTATTAACTCCAATGGAGGAAGCCTATTGAGTAAAAGCTCAGTGGTTTCCTTCGGGCTTCCTCACCACTAGGATTTTGAAGACGTGCTGTATATAACTTAACTCAATAAACTTAAAACTACATTGTGCTCAACCAGATATTACGCCACCGTTACTCCTTGCTGTACAGATTTAATGAGGCCAGGATTTTTAAAGAAGGCTAATAGTTCGTTTTCTCTGTAGAAGCTGCATATCCAAGAAGCACTGCTGTGTCAAGGACCGACTTTACTCACCCTTCCCCTGCTGTAGTTACTGCATCAAGTACTGGGGTGACTGTTTCAAGTATAGACCTTACTCGCCCCACCACTGCTGGGTTGTCTGTGTCAAGTGCAGAATTTACTCGCCCTCCCCATGCCGGGTTGGCTGTGTCAAGCACAGACTTTCCTCGCCCTCCCCCTGCTGGGGTGGCAGGAACCACGTCAACCTTGACGGACTCAGTGTTTTTATCAGAGTCTGGATCATCACGTAAGGCCTTTGACCGCATTCTTTCAGTGATCTAGATTCTATTTAGTGATCGCAAAACAAAAACATATACAGTCAAATTTCTGCTATCGACCACTCTCGTAAGCGACCAGCTCTAGTTAGGACCACATTTGTGAAACCCCATTTGAACTGACTTAAACTTTGTGATGAAAAGATCTCGTAAGCGACCGCGACCACCTTTGGGATTACCCAACTTGACTTTTCCTTTGTTTGTAAGCTCTCGTAAGCGACCACTCAGAGTCTTATTCATATATAAATCAACATGTTAATGAAACTGCGCACTGCGCTAATGGTTCGTTGATAAAGATCTTGTACAGTGCAGCATCGTATTTGTAAAAGTTTAAGGTCATTTCTGTATCGAGCACTTTAGCCTGCGTGGCAAAGACCACTCAGAATTATTAACGAGTTTCTGAAGCTCTCGTAAGCGACCACCCTCTATTGTTTTGCCATGCGGCCACTTATGAGAGCTCATCCTCGTAAGCGACCAGCTCTAGTTACGACAACTTTTTCGAATCTCCGAGGTGGTCGCTTACGAGGGCTTCGACTGTATCTAAATAAATGAAGAAGGTCTTTATAATTTTCATTGAAAGAGGAAAGAAAATGGGTATTAAATTTCTGACATATCTTTTAGGTCCTCCTTTCGTCAGACCGGCCACGGCTGGGATGACTAGTGAAAGCTTTGTTGGTACAGATTCGTTAAGAGACAGACTGGGAAGGTCACTGATAACAACAACAGCTCCCTCTACTGCAGGTAAAAACGATATTTCTAGTCACTGCAACAGCGCTGTCTATTACTGGTAAACTACACTGGAACCTCTATACAACGAAGTCCTCGGTATAACGAACAATATTCTTCGCCCCAGTAATAGTAAAATACATTGAAAAGTACCTCGATATAACGAAACCTCGTTTTAGCGAACGTATTTTGCAAGTCCCTTGGCCCCTCGTTATATCAAGGTTCTATGTAGAACGATAACCTTAGAAAATATTAAGTTCAGTGCGTTATTTTAAAACTCGAGAATTTGACAATCTGTCGCAAATAGAGTCAAATGCAAACTGTCAAGTAGTAATTTCAGCTCTATGTTTTTTTTTTTAGCCAAAATCCTTTCATCTCATATCCCGAATTAGGAATCGTATCTCGGGCTGAAACAGTCCTATCGTACGAGACACAGAGAGATGTCACGACGCAAGGGTGGTTTAATTTACACGCCCCTGAGGCTTGTAAGCGAAGGGCATGCATGCATATAAAAACTTGCACCTTGTAAAGTAGCCTTTTAATCTTACCTGTTACCATCGTTCCGGGAAAACCCCTTGAACAAGCCCAGACTACCTCTTTTCTGAGGGAAAATACTTGAAGGTGTGACTGACTGGTTGGAGAAGAATACTCTCTCGAAACACGCGAAAAGTGGTTTCCGTAAATTACAGAAGAAATGATCGTTACCTATACATTTCCACTAAGTAACTTATTTGACGTGACGAGGTAGAGTCCGTAGGGGAGGGGAATTGTCTTTGGCTCCGTGAGTGGGTGGGGTGGGGGGTAGACCACCAAGTAAGAAACCAGTTGCAAATCGGGAAGGGGGTGGGTTGTGTCCAGGGTTATAGTAACAGCTTAAATTGAACCATGAATTATAAGGAGAAATTTAATACCATTTCTCTATCGGAACTTGACTGTTGAAATTCTTATTTAGGTTCTTCTTTGCCCGTGTCCTCGACAATGCCATCCACAAGTTACAGACCTCGCGGTACACTTGAGAGAAGTTTAGACGCGCGAGCAGCAGTACTGCAGCAAGCTGACAAGTTAGTGGACAGACTGAACAATATAAGGAGACGACAGGTATGTTTATTTTATATCTACAAGACGACCTTCATTGGGTATCCGGTCACCTCGTTACCAAACCATCTCGCCACCAAGAAATATGTATTTTATTGACAAGAGGAGCCCGCAAACCTAATCTCCAGGGTGTTATTACGCATGCGTCGCATTTATGTAGCCAGCGTTCGTTTGGACTTCCGTTAAGAATGAATGGAATGTATATAACGCAATTTGATCATGCGCGTTTGGACCCTCTATTACTCGTAATCTGATCACGCGTTTTTGACCGTCTCTCACGTGAAACATACGCAAAGTACAGCGTTGGCGCAAAAACGTTTTGACCTTCGATCGTTGTCGCCCGCACTCCGTAACCTTTGGTTATTACTAGTACTTATCGAAAGGACAAGTCTTTAAAACAACATTCCTTCCCTCTAATTTTACTATGAAATTTAAGAGATGGCAAGGAAGGTAAGTATCCTTAGGTAATCTGGGAACGACCACATCGTAATCCCTGGTAAATTCGCGAGTCTCGCGTTCATCGAACCTATTCTCACTATTTAGAGTAGTAAGAGCTTGAGAAGTTCTTGCCTAGTCCCTAGGCCTCATTATTGCGCGCGGCCGATGCGTTTCGGTTCACGTGCTCCAAGCGAGTTGTTCGTCTCGGATACGTCACCGAAATGCATTGACCGAGAAGGCCTGGGAAGGCGCCGCACAGGGACTAGGAAAGAGAAGTTCGACGTAAAGATTGTCAATTACGATCGACAGATTATATTTGTATAACTATTTGGGCTTGAAGAATAAGTAAAAATCTGTGTCAATTATTGCAGAATTATTGTGGTGGCGAGTAGACTTCTTGAAAGCGATTTCGTCAGTGGTGGGGAGGTGACCGTAAACCCTTTTACTGTATTCACGACCGTTAACCATAAACCACACTCTCTACAACCAAACAGAATACGTCTAAGAGAATCATTGTACGTTTCTGGGAAACTGCCCACCTACCCTTCCCGTAGGCTAACATTAACACTTACTTCTCACTTAGGGCAAAATGTTGGCTTAGGGGAGGGGTAGGTGGGCAGTTTTCCAGTAACGTATTCTTCGCCTCGTTTGTGAATAAGTGCATGACAAAGGACCAGACAAAGCGTACGCCCAGTTTTCGAACACACTTTGTCAGTCCCTTGACGCCTCTTTATATCGTTTTTGTGTTCAAACTGTTGTATAGACGTTGATATATTATATTACTATGTTCCGAGCTTAATTTTGACGTAGGAAGAGAAGTACATTGTTATCTACTTCCAGTTACCTTGCTTCAGCGTTCTTAGTACCAACGTTACCAAACCGATAATGGTCTTTTTACAGCCATCAGCATCAACTTACCCAGGTAGAGCGACAGCTGATTCTGTGCAGGCAAGGATCACAGATCTTGAGCCTTCAGATGCAACTCGTAGTTCAGCAGCTGAAGGACGCCATGCAAAGGTCCCCAGACCGGAAGCGGATGACAGCGGAAGTGAAAGTGACAGGGAACTTGATGATGAGGAGCTAGCCCAGAACAGTGACAGTGCAGTTGGTAAGCTAGCCTTAGAAAACAGCCCAAATTTCGCGTCTTTACCACTGGTTTTCCAGCGAAATGACGTCTGAGAAACGACTGCAGAAATTCCATACTGATGACGTATCACCACCCAGTTCTGGGTTCTTCTTCTGATTGGTCGTGCCGCAAGGAAATTTAGTTCAACCTGCAAGCCAAAAAATAAATAGATTATTAGCCCCTTGGATACCCCCCCCCCCCCCTCCTCTGATTTCGATTTATTGTGACGTTTTTAAGCTTAATTAAAAAACAGTTATAACAAAACGTATTTAAATCAGCACTGCTATAGCTTGTTTCGAGGCGCTTTTTTTATTTCGGTTATAAGCCCCTCTGTTTATATGCCCTACTAAAACCCCTCACAAAGATTATAAGCGGCAGTTTACCGTCTTCGACCTATTAAATCAAGCTGGAAGACTATAGCAATTGCAAACGCAAGTGTCTTGATCTTCACAGATTATGGAAGAAGAGCACCTAGTGCCGCTGTGGGGGTGACACAAAAGATGTCCATATCTCGACCAGGACGTCGCAGTGGAAGAAGCAGGAAGTCTCCAAGGATACCGTCACCTCGAGGATACAAAGGTATAAGGCTTGTTACGCGGGATGACGTAGTCAGCCAGCGTCGTAAATTGGAGACCGCATTCCTTTCGTATTTTTCTTAGGAGTCAACAAATTGCCCTCTTTTTTTAACTTTCCCGTATCCGGTGCCCGTCACAAAAAATGTGTGATGGCCCGAGGCGACTAAGACTTGGCCTCGGGCGACTAAAAATATTGTCCAGGTCACCCACCCGGGCGACATGCTGGTTTTGGTTTCTTGATTTTAAGTCAAAAAGCTATAATTTATTACTTGCGTAGCCTGAATTTCATCCGATTACTTCGAGTCGTTATTACTCCCTCAGTAACGTCTGAATCGACCGGCCGTTAATGCCGTCCAGTGACTCACTATTCCTTGACCGTTGCTTTAATTCATGCAAAAAGTACAACACGATTTTCAAGTGGCAACCCGAGAAATATCGTTTGGAAATGTCTGCAAGATACAGAATTACTTTATTTTTTTCGATCGTAATTCATGTTTAACGTTCAAACTATCAACTGCATGCAGTACAACTCCGAACCGGTTGTACTGAATTCTATAATCAAACTCGGTCGCAATCACGCAATGAAATAAACACACACACGAAACACTTAGTTCAAAGACAGAACGATTTGCTTTATTTGGAAAGAAGCTATTTGGTCCTTAGCGAAGAAAACAACAAGGAAACAAGAAAGAAAAGCTAACAGAATCATTACACTTGACGGTGAAAATAGCAAGAAGATTATAACATTGATCGCAGAAAACTTCGCGTAAACAAAGTCACCGGCCGCCGAAACCACAAAGCGGCTCTAAATGAAAAACCTACCGACTCTCCACAATGATTCTTCATTCGCAGTTCAATTTAGCATTTCAGTTTCGAAGACAAGGGCAATTTTGCTGTTTAAGATAAAGATTAAGCTTATCGAAATGTTTGAACTACACGAAAGAATGCCAGAGATGCGATCCGCTGAAAATCAAGCGACAATCCCGCTAAAATTTTTCATAATTATACATAATTATGCGAATGTTTAGACAATCAACCAATCAAAATCACTACCCGGTTTTCGGGTAGTGAGTGACGTCACTGGACGGCATTAACGGCCGGTCGATTCAGACGTTGTTGAGAGGAGAAAACGACTCGAAGCAATCGGATGAATTTCAGGCTATTACTTGCGACTTCGTAGCTCGCTCGGCCGCTTTGCGGCCTAAAGAGAACGTTCCGCTCGCTAAGAAACTCTTGAGCTCAGCTTGTATGCAGCACGTCTATCAAAAAGCTTTTTAAAAGAAATGTTGTTACATGTAAGTGCGCGATGATGTTCAAAGATCGTTCCACCTGAATTCACATGTAACATAAACCTTGACTATGAACGTGACAAGCTGCACATTTTTCGATTTTAACAGCTGTTCAAAATAATGTCCTTATTTTTGACCCAAACATTTTTATAAAAATTACATAAACAGACTACAATCTTGCTTACTGTCCCCTCTTTCGCAAGTGTCCCCTTGTGTCCCCAGTGTTCAATTTGCCCCCTGTGCCCCTTTCTGTCCGTTGTGTCCCCTGCAGTTCCAAGGTGTTCCCTGTGTCCCCTGTCCCCCTGTGTGGCCCTGTTACTCTATGTTACCATGTGTTAATTAACAATTATTCCTCGAGCCCGAATCGGCCGAATGGGCTATTGACTCAGAGGCCATGAGGGCGAGAACGCAGCAGTGATAATAGACCACTAGTTGCATTTTACCTAACTTGTGTTAGCTTGTCTTCCCCTTTGTTGCTCTGTGTTACCCTTTGTTACCCTCTGTTATCATCTGTTACCCTGTGTTACCTTTTCCTTCCCTACATCCCCTGTGTTACCCTGTGTTACCCTTTGTTACCCTGTGTTACCCTGTGTTACCCTTTGTTACCCTGTGCTACTCTGTGTTACCCTTTGTTACCCTGTGTTACCCTTTGTTACCCTGTGCTACTCTGTGTTACCCTTTGTTACCCTGTGTTACCCTGTGTTACCCTTTGTTACCCTGTGCTACTCTGTGTTACCCTTTGTTACCCTGTGTTACCCTTTGTTACCCTGTGCTACTCTGTGTTACCCTTTGTTACCCTGTGTTACCCTTTGTTACCCTGTGCTACTCTATGTTACCCTGTGTTACCCTTTGTTACCCTGTGTTACCCTTTGTTACCCTCTGTTACCCTGTGCTCCCCTTTGTTACCCCTTTGTTACCCTGTGTTACCCTTTGTTACCCTGTGTTTCGCTTTGTTTCCCTGTGTTACCTTTTGTTACCCAGTATTACACTGTGTTCCTCTGTGTTACCCTCTGTTTTTGTGTTACCCTTTTGTTACCCCTTTTTTACCTAGTGTTACCCTTTGTTACCGTTTGTTACCCTGTGTTACTCTGTGTTACCCTGTGTTCCCTTGTGTTCCCCTTTTTCACCCTCTTTCCATTTGTCTTCTTGTGTTTCCTTTGTCCCCAGGCGTCTCCCGTGTCCCTTGTGTTCCCTTTTTCACCCTGGGTCCCCTGGTGTTTCCTGTGTCCCTTGCGTCACCTGTGTCACCTATGTTCTCTCTGTCCCTTATGTTCCCCTGTGTTTCCTTTGTCTCCTTGTGGCCCCTGTGTTTCTTGTGTCCCCGTCTCTCCTGTGTCCCCTGTGTCCCCTCGCCCTAAGTGTTCAGGGTGCAAAGAAACTCATTTTTACAGCTTGCCATTCGGGCAAGCAGAAGCTAGCATTTACTAGCCCAGACTTCATTTCAACTAGCCCCAAAAGCTTTTTGACTAGCAGAATTGGTTTCACAGTTCTTCTGTTATTCGAATTCCTCAAAAAACATCACTTGCCCGTCGGGCAAGTTAAAAACAGAATTCACTAGCCCGATAGCAAAATGCACTAGCCCTGGGCTATCGGACACGACTTTCTTTGCACGCTGGTGTTAATGGTAGTTCAGGGGAGGGGTAGGTGGGCAGTTTCACAGAAGCGTAAAATGATCCACATTTTTAATGCCCATGGCCTTAACTAACAAAACTGGACTATTATTATTATTTCGTCAAAAAAGACGATTAAAGAATTTCAAGAGATGGTTCATGGAATATTGTTCCAATTTGGACTAATTATGTGAAGATGTACACCTAATAAAGTTGAGTTTCACCATTCTTTTTTTTTGGAAAACGGCCATTATGTTTCATATACAAGTTGTTAACGATTCACTCCTGGTAGATTGCAAGCAGTTTTTCAAGAATCTTAACCAGTGATCTTTCGTTGCATTTGGTAGTCATTATTTTATTCCTACTCCCCAATATCTCACCTCTTTTTTATTGCAATCAGATTCTGAATCAAAAGACGAGGATTCTTCTCCCGAACGCCCCGCCCGCCGCGGCGTAACGTTTCGTGACACGGTAGAAACCTTTCCTGTTTCTGGAAGAATGGATCGTCTGAGACGCCTGCTGTATGAGGAAGCTGAGGAGCAGCGGAAGCAACACACTAAAGTCATGCGCCAGACGTACCGTGACCAGTTAAAAGAAATACAACAGGAACAAGAGAGAGAGAAGGCTCTCCAGCAGAAACGAAAAATGGCGGTGAGTACCATACACATTATTTGATAGCCTGTTCACAGGGCAACCTTTCCCCACCCCCACCCCCTTGCTCTTGCGGTCAGTGATTCACACTCTACACTAACACATGCTTTTCACTTTGGGCAAATTGTTGGCGTAAGGGAGGGGTAGGTGGGCAGTTTGCCAGAAACCTTAATAGATCCTTATCTTCTATAGCTGCCTTCCAATGTCCCAAAGAAAAGGCCAAAGAAGAAGAGTCCAGTGAAAAAACGAGGCAGGTTGGAGGCTGTTTATCGGTCCCAGGTCAGGAAATCCCGGCCGGTGAGAAGACCTGAAGTTACAGCCAGAGGAAGAAAGAGAAGCGCCTCGGCCAGCCCCGTCTTAACGAGAGGGAGGAGTGGCAGTCCAGGTTAGTGGAGAAAGTTGGTTGTCAGACTTAGGACTTTGAATGGTAGTTCAAATATTACATCGTTGAAAACTGGCTGTTCACCCAAATCATACTGTACGAACGTTTCTTAATTTTTTTTCTTCTTGTTCTTCTTCTTCTTCTTAGTAGAAGTAGTAGTAGTAGTAGTAGTGGTAGTGGTAGTGGTAGTGGTAGTGGTAGTGGTAGTGGTAGTGGTAGTGGTAGTGGTAGTGGTAGTGGTAGTGGTAGTGGTAGTGGTAGTGGTAGTGGTAGTGGTAGTGGTAGTGGTAGTGGTAGTAGTAGTAGTAGTAGTAGTTAGTAATAGAAGTAGTACTACTACTACTCTTAAAACATTAAGTCGACCTTTCCAGCGACGTTTAAAAACTTGAGCACCACACGATAACAATATACATTTAAGCATTTAGCTTTATCTACATACCATAACATTAACCATTTAAAAATTATTTTCGTTTTATTTCTAGATCACCCAGATTTATTACTCCCTGCCATGTTAGAGGAGTTTCCCTTCCTACATGTGTCGCCCCAGACCGCACACGGCATGTGGCAGAAACAGACGCGGCATCTAAACTCTGCTCTTAAAACTGGCACCGAAGCGAGACGAACTAAGACTCAAAGAATGATCGAGGAAGCTGAACGGCGACAGGAGGCCCTCGTGGGAATACTTAAGAAAGATCTGGAACATAATCTTAGAATGGTGAGCTTTTACTGTGTAGTTTACACATATCATTGCGCAATATCTTTGAACGAGCGGAATTTAACTAGAATATTACGGCATTTCTCCCAGTTTAGACGGATAGCTTTAAAACGAATTTAACATTACTCTTTTTTCCAATGTTATGTTTACATTTTCACATTACCACCCCCCCTCCCCCCAACACACAATATACACACTCCCAGATCCCTCGGACGTTTGCGCGTTTTCTGTACGTATTTTTCCCATTTTAATTTGAGGGTGGTTTTACATTACCTTTCTTTTGTGGCACGTTAGTGCCAGACTTGATGCACTGCGTTTAGTGCTTTTTTTCATTTTACAGGGTGCCAACTCCCTGAATTTTGCTGGTGCTTAGAATTCTCCATAACTACCCCTTATTCTCGCACGAAGGTTGTCTATTGTTAAATTCCTGTCTAGTTTTATAGGGCAACGTTTTGTGCTAAGTATAGAAAGGAACAGGGTGTGACGTCAGGTTACCATGGTAGCAAGACGCCTCTTTCATTGTCGAACGATGGAAGAAAAGTATGGGCTACCGTTCTGTTCCTTGAGTGCAATCATGCACAGGAGAGTCACGTGTCAATTTTTTCGTTTTTCTGCCATATTTGTAAGGCTGCGGTTTTTTTAGATCCAGAAATTTCGCTACCATGGCAACGTGACGAAACAATTTCTCCTTTCTATTGTTATTGCGTTGTCACTCAGTTATTCTCCTCCACTGTATATTTCAGCGAGAAAAGCAGGAGAGGCAACAACAGCAGCGTACAGTCAAAAGCAAACTAAGAGAAAAACGACAAATCTCTGCGCGTGCGAGACGCTACTATGATGAATACGAAGTACGCATGCGCGCTAGGATGTTGAAAAGACGCACACGGGAGGAGCAGGTCAGGAAAATTAAAATTTTCGCTTTACACTTGATAAAATAAAACTAAAGGTGGATTTGGATATAATTTTGCGGATTTGATTCTCCTCAGATCTTCAAGAAGTTGTTCGATGATGGTTTGGATATTCAGAAACAGCGTATAAGGGAACTGAGAGAATACGCTAAGGAAAAGAGAGAAGCTCTGGCTCAAAGGCAGCAAGATGAAATTGAATCCCTGGAAAACTTGTATCCTTAAAACTATGACCTATCTTCTAACCAAAACTATATTTAACGGAGTAGTAGGCTCCATTTCTGCTGTTCTCTCAGATCCAGTCTAGTTCCGGAGGCTCATTTCCCAAACAGGAGCCGAAAGTTACGGTCAAACGGATAACAAAAACTTGCAACTTGTTTTCCTACTAAATGAGTTGAAAAAAGGTTTTTGTGCAAGTTGGGTGACTACAGACTAAAAATTGCATAAAAATACGCGGGAGCCACACCATACATGGAATTTACAGCCCTTGGTACAAAACAAGTTTGCCTTAGGCCGGTGAAAAACGCAACATGTTTCCTTTTCCCCACTGCGCGCGTGGCCTCTCGCCTGGAGAGCTATCTTACAGGCTATGCGTATCCGTGCATACCACTTAACGGCGACTGCGCCTTCTCCATCCTCTGACTGTCGTTTTATCCTTGATGTACCTTAGTTATCGTGACCAATTCGCCATGCTATCTGAAGGTATCGCTCGTGAGAGGTTCGAGATGGAAGTACGCGAAAAAGCGCAGGAAAAGGTGAGTTATTTTGCAGTTTTGTTGCTTTTGTTCACATCATCTTGTCCTTGAAAATGAGAATTACTGGAATTAGAAACGTTAAAGCCCATTTCCGAGCTACCCTTCCCTAGTGTACAACCGCAAATATGAAGCAAAGTGAATGAAAAGGGCATTTGGACTCATTTTGAAAAATAAACAGGACGTCGTTATCCGTAAACGACCCTTTTTTCGTTGTTGTTACGTTAAATTGAACGCCCACCCGGTATTTGGGAGGTCATAGGTTCGAATACTGTCGGTGACTCAGATCGTGACATGCTGATTATTTCATAATTTACCATCTTTCATTCTTTCATTGAACGATATTGTTCAGTTACAAAGAGTACAAACTGACCACCACGATTAGAGTGTGGTGGAAGGTACCGGGAGCCAATCTCTTCTCTTCTCGCTCCAGCGGGGTGGGAAGAAGACAGACCCTGGGGACCAACTTGGCCGAAAGCATGTATAATAAACTTTTTTTTCACCGTGCGTCACTGCATTTTAGGTGTTACGTCAAATGCGGAAAGAGTTACGTCACAAGCTGGAGCGCGATGTTAAAGAATTCCAGGATAACCTACAGCGTGACGAGGATTCTGCCTACTTCAGACAACTGGAGGCCAATAGATTGCGAGGAAAATTTCAACTTGCAACTCGCAACGCATTCTACTAGAAAGTTTTCTCATTTCTCATATTCATAAACAGATGTACAAAGAGGGCATTCATAAAGATATAACTTCCAAAATGACCCGACGTTCTCAAAAAGTAGAGACTGGTAAATATGCTGCTTTTTCAGGAAGCACGAGAATTCCTCACTTCAGAACTCTAGGAAGAATGGGTACAAGCGTTGGGTACAGGGGGACAAGCGTTAGCTATGATTGGTCGATGGTATCCAAGACAACCATTAACCAATCATACATAACGCTTGTCCACCCAAACGATCCCAGAATTCGTTGCACCGAAAGCTACATCCCATTCCCTTTATAGTTCTAGAATGGGGAATTGGGAGAAGTCCCTCGTCCCTGGGATCTTAGTTCTGTCTTTGCCCAGTCCTTAGAGCCTATTACGATTCCATGCTTTCCCAATCATCGATAAATTGACATTAAGGGATCGTTTTGAGCGGCGGAAAGAAAAAAAACCAATTTACTGTATATAAGTAAATTGCAAGCTCCACTTCGCTCTGATTTCGCCATCGACAATTTCCTGGTTGCTACGACATTTTTTTTTCTTTTCGTGTTCCTTCATAGTGTATAGTGTGGCGTTATTGTGAAAGCCGCGAAAGCTAAAAAGGCTCTGTTTATTAAATATCCCTGTCAAGGATCTTAAAGCAAGATAGCAAATTCTATACTGCTATGTACCCTTCTTGGAAAACAAAAATGGCACTTATAGTCCTTCAGCTACCGCCATAATGCGTGGCTTCTCTGTTATCATTTTTTGTGAGGGGCGGGTCTCCTTTGAGATAAAATAAAGAAAACGAAACACAACAAATCAGAGTTTTGATGCTTTTTACTTGCCTGATAAACGAGGGTTAAGACGACATAGAGTACGTGATATTTATAGTCCTTCAGCTACCGCAGTAATGCGTGGCTTCTCTGTTATCATTTCTTGTGAGGGGCGTGTCTCCTGTCAGACAAAATAAAGAAAACAAAACACAACAAATACAGAGTTTTGATGCTTTTTACTTAAAAGCCATTGGAGTACTGAAGCTTCCTCGAGACGAAGGGAAAACGCTCTTGAATTTTCGTTGAGTTGATGTCATCAACTTACCCCAATCAGCTGATGGTGAATATAGCACGTGCGCACGTGATTGTTTAAGAATAGCCCACGTTCGATATATTAAAATTCTAACATGACTCCGAGGCTTTCTGGTCATTTTTCTATATTTGGTTTGGTTTTCTTTGTGCCCAAGTCTCTTCTGGGAATTGCGAGACAATGGAGTCGTGAAAAATTTGCAATTTTGTCTCTAAAGTCTAAAACGTGGGCTAATCATATACTTCGTCACACGCTGACTGTTTGGCACAAACTTCGATGAAAGTACCTGAAGGAAGTCTTGCAAAATGTCTGGACGAGGAAAATCAGCTAATGGCGGAAAGAGCACCAGCAGAAGCAGGTCTATGCGAGCCGGTTTGCAGTTTCCTGTTGGACGCATCCACCGCCTTCTTAGAAAGGGTTTGTAATGAATTGGTTGAAGTTTATATTTTTTATTGCCATGTGGTCGTTTGTTGTAGCTAAGTTTGATTTCGACGTTCATAATCAGCACATTTGTTTGAATTGAGCTACTTTCAGTTGTGCTTTTGTGAATAAAGACCCTGGTGAAACGTAAATCGAGGTTAAAACTATGACATGTTATACGACTGTTAAAACTTCCATGACTTTGAAGTGTACAGCAATACTGTGATACTATCGAATCGATTCTTTTGGGTGATATTCATACAAAACTCACACTTGGGATTAACCTGGTTGTCAGAAGTTTGTCTTTTCTAATTCGGGGTAAGAATCGCGCTGCGTTTCGAAAAGTCACCGCACGGTTTATTTCACCTGAGTATTTTGAAGTTTATTACATGCTCTTCCTAAACTTATTAATAATTCATAAAGAAAATAAAAGGAAATTAATGTTTGATGAGTGTTTGGAAATCAGATGAAAAACTGCTCATCTTTTCTTCCTTAATTTCTCCTCTAAAATCGTTTTGTTTGAAAAGTAATATCAAACATTTGACACAGTGTTTCATCACCAGATGAAACACCTGGAAGTTCGTCAAAAATACTCCACTGCGCGTCGTTTTTTTTAACTCTCTTCAGCGTTTCAGCTGGTGATGAAACACTGCGTCGCATGCTTGATATATTACATAAACATGCTCTCTGTTTTTCAGTTGTCTAAAGCGCTTTCTTAAAATTTCTTTAAAGGAAATTATTCCGACCGTGTTGGCAATGGTGCCCCAGTATATCTGGCAGCAGTGTTGGAATACCTAACAGCCGAGGTGCTAGAACTGGCGGGAAACGCTGCTCGGGACAACAAGAAATCCCGTATCATCCCGCGCCATTTACAGTTAGCTGTGCGAAACGACGAAGAACTTAATCAACTTTTATCTCACGTGACCTTCGCAGAAGGTGGTGTACTGCCCAACATTCAAGCTGTGCTACTTCCTAAGAAGACTGGATCCAAGTCAGGAAGCTCGAAAATGGCACATTCTAGTCAAGAATACTGAGACGATGTGACAACGCTAGAGATCAAGAATTTTGTCCTACTTTGCAAGATAATGAAAAAAAATTGTACTAAAACAGCGAAATAAAGAGACTGGACAACTACACTAGTACGGTGTTGTATAAATTCCTTATATTTCAGTATGTATGGCTTGGCACATGAGCCCCAGTACGCCAAGAATGAACCCCGCCCCTCCCTCTCAAGACCTCACAGATGGTTGCTATACATCTAGCCACTTTGAGGTTGCGGGAGGCCGGGTTAAGATGGTTTCAAAGTGCATTGTGGGAAAAAGTGCCGCCATGTTGGAAATTCGTCCCCCCAAAACAGTCCCACAATACACTTTGAAACCTTGGCTGGGTCTGACATTCATCAGGGAAGATATTATTTTTCATGACGATTAAGTTTTGTTTGAGGTCGAAGCTGGATGGGGAATTACGAAGGGAAGAAGTCGCTTTTCAGAAGCCTCGTTCCTTTTCACCCCATTCCAAACGGTCTTTATTCCTAGAGGAATGTCAAGAATTAATATATCCATGATCGTACTTCCCGATTAGTTAAACCGGATCAATCTGTTTTTGCAGCATCAACAGGCTATTCCAAGGGTCTTTTTATAGCGGAGCTCTCTCGCGCGCGAAGCGCACGCCAGCGGAGCACTATGGGTAAGTAAATCTACCCATCCCAGAAAATTCGGTAATCACGTGACCGTACACCGACCGTCCGAACAAACTACCGTCCGTACCACAGGCATACTGATGTAAAATAACTCAATCAACTTGTATGGCAACCCAAGTGCAACTCGAGGTTATTTTGGCGGGAAATGGCATAGCCACCCGCGACTTGTGAAGCAGAGACAACTAAAGAGTCAATAAATACGAAAACGGGAGGCGGAAATTGTTTCTGTATCCGTGTTGCCTAAAGTAGTAAGCTTAGATTAATTGTCATGTCCACAAATTTGGAATATAGAGCAAGAGAAAGACATAGAAAAAGGGAAAGTAGGCGGCAGGTCAGCGAAGCTCAACGAGAAAAAGGGCGATAGAGATCTAGAACGAGAGATAAAAAAACAAAGGTGACATATTTTTGTTGGAAAAAACAATATGAAAATTTAGTAGCGACGGTCACAAAATCAGAAATGCTAGCGGCCACCAATGCTAGGTGAAAATGAGCGGCAGTGAAAAAACACGTACGACATTTTCTCCAAAAAACGTGTAACTAAGAAGTTTCTGGAAGTCTCACGTTGTAGTCGTGCAAAACAACGGCAAAGACATGTACAAAAAGTTTGCTGCACGTGCAAAGTTGTTTTTTTGCTAATTAGACCTATTGCTGTTTTTCACTGTTCTCCGGCGTTGCCTTCGCCGCTTAGGATTATTTTATATTTTGTTTGAAGAAGCTTTAAATATTATCGAGAGCTTCGTTTTTAGCCCTGGCTAAATCTTTATATTAGGCTTATTGTTCGAGCGTTGTGGTTAGACGAGCATTGTTTGAAAGCACCCAATAAAGACCAAAACTATTCAAAATGTACAATTTATAATTACAGTTGGCTTTGCTTCGTTGATTTTCAATAACAATGATGGTATGATTTTCCTAATTTGTGAGAATACTGTAATTTTTTTGCGCATACTTTTAGCGAAATGTACACGTTTTTTCAACTTCAACAAGTTGGACCAATCAGATGGTGTTAAATTGGCATTCACGTGATTTCTGAGTCACGTGCACACGCACTCATCATACTGTAGCTATATAAACCGCTGCACTCTTTTGGTATTTACATACGCTCTCCAGCAACATCTAGCAATACCTCTCAGTTTAGCGAACGAAGAAGAACGAAATTTTTGCATAATGTCTGGTCGAGGAAAAGCAGCTAAGAGTGGAAAGAGCACAAGCAAAAGTAGGTCTGTGCGAGCCGGTTTGCAGTTTCCTGTTGGGCGCATACACCGCTTTCTTCGAAAAGGTTTGCTCTGAATTGCTGTTATAAAAGGTCTTGTAACGTCCCCATGGTCGCTTGTTGTAGACGTGTGAATTATAGTATATCACAAATTCATTTTATTACAAAAGAACTGTTCTCTACTCCCACACTGATGAATGTCTCCCCTCGTAGTCCTCTTTGAGTATAATTTTGCAAATACATTTTGTCGGTCAAATTCTCTCAGTAGAAGAGCTTCTTTAAAAATACCTTCCTCTCGGCTTTATCTTAGCACGTGTTCTCAGTTTTTAAAAGGAGACATACCAATTGAAAATAGTTGACTATTTCTCTGCTGCAGGACAGTACGCCCAGCGAGTTGGTAATGGAGCGCCCGTGTACCTCGCAGCAGTGCTGGAATACCTCTCCGCGGAAGTCCTAGAACTGGCTGGAAACGCAGCTCGGGACAACAAGAAATCGCGTATCATTCCGCGCCATTTGCAACTGGCTGTGCGAAACGATGAAGAGCTTAATCAGCTTTTGTCCCACGTGACCATAGCAGATGGCGGCGTACTGCCAAATATTCAAGCTGTGCTACTTCCTAAGAAGACAGCCTCCAAATCTGGAGGTTCAAAGATGGGAAACTCGAGCCAAAGTCAAGAATACTGAGACGCTGGTAAAACAAGCCCTCGGCCCTACTGATCAGCATTTCGTTTGTCCTGTGTGACTGTTCGCAAGTCTTGCGAAAAAAGAAGCTCGAGAGCTGACTGTTGAGTGAATTATTAATGATTATTATTTCCATACTTGTTTTAGGATTGAATATCGCAACTTCGTAGTTTATATTCAAAGTGTATTTCAGGCTTTCTTTGTGTTATAGTTACTTTTCCGAGTGATAAATATCGTAGTTATTTTTTCCGTTTCGTTCTCATGGGCGATTTCACAGACGCATGATCAAAGGAACAGGAGTCCCTCCCAATTTATCAGTGATTTAATTCTAAAGTCTGTGAACCTCACCTTTAGTCGTGACCTACTGTAAATATTGAACGTGTTGTAAATAAAGTTCGATTTGCTATGTTACCAATGTTTACAGATGTACTTCTTCTGGTATGTTTATCTCGACTCTTGTGAAAATATTTTTGCAAATAGTTATTCCAAAGTGCGTGAATTAAAAAAAGGCGTTTGGCAAAGGAAACGAATCTGCTTGAGGAAAATTCATAATTAAGACTTGAGAATTCACAACTTCGGCCTTGCGCTTTTGTTTTTTATCTTTTCTTGCTTTTTGCGCGTTGAAAAGCCTATAGTGTACTGAAAGGCCATTGAAACAAGAGCATTTAGCTGCCCACCGTTATTAAACCGTTTATCGTGCAATACGAATAAGAAATAATTTCGGCTACGAAGTTTACTTTTGGTATTTCATTTTGTTTTCTTTCATTTAAATTGTCTTTTACACCCTTCCATTATATGAGTCCTCGCTTTCATGCACAGCTGAGTGAAGTCTAGGAACTAGAGAAGAACGAGGGGCGGTTTCCCGGATTTCGCGGCATACTTGCCATCTTTACTTGTCATCTGTTTAACATAACATAACATACTAACTTTATTCAAGATGTAAACAAGCTTATTTGCAGGAAAAACATAATATTAAAAGACATCTTGAAAAGGGAGTTGAGAGGTTAGCCCTATATTAGAACTCCCAAACAGAAATAGAAAATGCTAAATAAAAAATCAAATACAATACAGGTATTCAAAAATCAAGGCCTTAATTAAAGAACGGTTCTAGTTTAAAATCTATTAAATAGATAACGATGAAGCTTATTCTTAAAATGACGAAGGCTTTCAGCTTCTTCTGTGTCTCTTGGTAAATCATTCCGTTTTGAAACTATTCTAATAAAAAAGAACATTTGTAGCAGTCGAGTCTTGCGCTTTTAACATACAATTTGAAGGGGTGATTCGCCCTTGTTGACTAAACTTTTGAGAATTCGAAGAAATCATAAAAATTCAAATCATAGTGTCCAAAGACGAACTTGTAGCACTCAATTAAAGATAAATAATTTCTACGGTCAGATAGCGACGGCCATTTCAACAATTTACAACGATCAACATAAGGCATTTCTCCTTTGTGTTGATTAAGTGCTAATCTCTATGCTCCTCTCTGTACACTCTCCAAGGTGCGGATGTCTTTGACGAGGTAAGGGCACCAAACGGTTGCGGTATAGAAGTAACGGAGATTGGGCGGTAATTTTCTCCGAGAGATTTAGAGCCCTTCTTCAGCACATTATTAGGTATTAAACCCGAGGAGAAAGATTTGTTTAATATATGCGCCAGTGAAGGTGCTAGTTCCGATGCACATTCTCTCAAAACGCAAGGGGCGATATTGTCAGGCCCAGAGGGACTTGTTAGGCTTGAGTTTCAGAGGGAGGCGTCTTACTTCATTAGCACTACAACTGATATTTTCGAGTTTCTTGTTTAAAATTTCGCACACGATTTTCAGGGAATTTCTATGCTTGCAATCCTTTATCAAAGTCCTCATCTATCGATAAGTTCCGTAGATTATCTCATAAATGTCTTGAAGGCACAACGCCTCGTCTCCAGTGAACAATTTTTAAGGAAAAGCACGGCGTCTCAAGCTGAGCTCATCATGGCATATCATCCAAGTTGTGCAGTTGCTTAAGATCTTTCAAGGTTTGCATTTTGATTGTTTCTTGGTTGACTTGATGTTTTTGGAAATAATATTAGTACAAACAATTAACATTTACATCAAATTCTGTTGTATTTTTCTATGCAACACAGGTAGCCCAAACTCTATCCCAAACTCATGCTCAAATTAAGTCATACTTAGTAGAGGAGACTGGTTAGGAAACCCGGCAAACATCAAAGTTGAAAACAATGGTGCTTTAGGTTATGTTGGAAGCTCCCTGACCGTGCACAATTCTTGTTTTCTGTTCACAAATTATGACTGAATAAATTAAGGCAATGTTTCTATTGGTCAATAACTTCAAAATGATAGGAATGCTATTGAACATTGTGCACAGTCAGGTTTAAAAAAGCTTAGAGAAAACCTATAACAAAGGGTTTCCCAACCATTCCACTTTAATTAACTATGATTCACTGTATGAAAAACCTTTCAATAGCACGCGCATTGGCAAGCAGAGAGAAAGAAAATGCTAATATGAAGAAAGGAAGAAATTATTGAGAGGTGGGTGAAGTTTGGTTTTGTTCAGTTTAGTGCACAGGAGAGGTTTCTTTTACAGGTCATATTCCACAGGTCACGATTACAAGTCACTGTTTTATTGACAGTTATGTAAACTAAGTAATTTCCCCTCGATCAAAACAACATTTATGATAAGGATTAGGGCTAGGAGACGCTTCTGGCCTTGTTTAATTATCTGTAGCATGGTGACCCGTATTCTGACTTGTGGAATGTGACTTGGAAAAAATACCTGAATAAGCATGTTATCGGCTTGCATGGGGGGGTGGGGCACCAGGAAAACCAGAGGAATGTGTCAGGGAATACAAGAAGGAGGATTGGATTCTCTTTCTTGGGAGAATGGAAAGTTCATGAATGGTTTTAAGGTGTGAACCAAAAGGGTGGGGGAATTCTAGAGATTCTAAATTTGGTAAAAATCACAGACGGCAACCACAGGGAAGTCACGCTAGAATTTGTCATTTACTGCTTTTCCTAACCTATAGTTATCCAAAATATGAAGTTGCAAATGGGAAATTTTGTGTTTTCGAGCTGCTGAGATTGTAACAGATGCTTGGATCGTGGAAGGGGGGGGGGGGGGGGAGGGTACCTCCCATAAATTGGGGAAAGATATGTGCTGTCCAGCTCACGAAAAGAACTTAGGAATTGCTGTTAGCCGATTGGGCACAACAATACAAAGCGTCTTTTGTGCCCAATTACAAGACAGCATTCACTTGACCGTTTACAAATGGTCCGGTGAGAGTCGGTACCCAGGAGCTCTTCCGCCCATGCTTGAAAACGTTCGTCGCGCCTTTTCTCCTGGCCCGACTGACCGCCCCTGGGTCTCCGAGGATAAGACCGTCTTTTCTCTTTAGTAAGATCGTCCAGCATGCATATGAAAATAAAACTGCAGGGGATTGTTCATCCCATTTTATACAATGCCTCTGGTTAGAAGAGAAATTTTGTGCCACGTCCCTATAAACAGACGTTACTCTTCATTCAAGGATTTGAATCAAGCAATAGTTTCAAATTGCGAAGTTCATTAGTGAGGGATGAAAACAATACTCTAGCGTCTTAAGACGAAATAGTGAGATTAGTATCATCTGTGATACATTCTCACATCTAATATTAGCTTGCAATAATAGGCAAGTCATTGACATATGATAGGAATAAAAGTGGTCCAAGTATCGAATCCTGAGAAACCCCACAACATATATAACATGTTTCTGAAGTTTCATTGCCTATCAGTGTAACCTGTGTTCTATTAGATTGATTGTTTCTAGAAAGGTTGAGGCTGGCATCCCTGAACCCATAAAAAGGATTTGCATGGAGGAAAAGAAATCCTTTCTTATAGGGAGAACAAACCGGTAAACCGATAAAATGGCCATAAATTTGCTCTGGACCACACAGAAAAGAAGGAAGATACAACTTAAATGAGTTAAAACGATTTTCATTGAAAATCCTTTCTTATTCGTAGGTTACGGAAACGATCGTTTCCCCCCTTACAAATCTTAATATTTCCAAGGTTACAATGTCGATGTTTCTTTCTCAAGCTTGGGCTACCTGTGATATAAGTGATTGAACAATATCAGGCGACAGGCTTGGCGGGATTTCGGTTTGTTTAGTGCGAGTATGATTAGTCCAGTGATTTTGTTACCTCTGCTTCCTGCGTTCCTGACGCGTCCAAAGACGCAAAATAATTTATGACATGCGTTCCGTAGGACGCAAAGATCAATCGATAGATCAATCTGAACATGTGTATTTGAAAGAAATATCTTGTTCGTGTAACTTCTGTGGCAGTTATTATTTAACTATGCATATTTCTTTTAGCCTTTGTTGTGCTTTAAAATAGAAAGACTATATTTTAATTTCAGTATACGGTAATGCAGAGCTTTGGAGTCTCTCTTCAGATTAACTGTCTGGTTACATAAAGGCTTAAGCATTTTTAATTTTGGACTCGTTTTGTTTAACTGCGACTCGTAATTTTTCGCAAGATGAGTCCCAGGACTCACCATAACTATTTGAAACAAAATCACTAGATTACAGACAACTGATTCCCCGGTCTTTGCTCGATATTCTCTCTTTATACTGAATCTAGTGGATAGGTGTTTGGGGAATTAATTGCACTATCAGTTGGATAGTTATTTATTCAATGGATAGAACTATCCTCCTACTGAACAACTAGGGTAACTATAATTAATTATATTTAAATAAATAAAACCAAATTTGAGAGAAACACAAAGTAAGAGTCGCAGCCTAATAAAAGTACAAGAATTGTTTTGACTTACGCGTAAAGAAGAAAGAAGCCGGTAGTTGCAGCTGTCTCATTACATAGCAGGTAATTCTGTGACTAATTACGCGTATTCATACAAAAATCAAGGTCAGTTATAGGTAATTAGGTAGGCTTATTCTTTCAGCTTTGATTTGAACGGAAATGGAAGTAGTGAGAGAAGAAATCTTATGTCTCCTCTTCGTAGGGGGTTCTTTTTCATATTTCGTTACATTGTTAAACTTTTTGTGAAATTAGTTATTTTTTGTGAACGCCTGAAAGTATAAACAAAGCTTTCACCAACCAATAAACCTAACTGAAACCTATAGCCAGTGTAGAACCTTTGCCAACTTACTCGACATTATTCATGCTCTCGCCTCCATGTATTTTCATTGTATGGCAGGAAAAAAGAGAGACAATGTGTAAGAACTAAAGTAAACGCATATACATGTAGTTGCTTTTATTCAAGCATTACTTTTTATGTGCCAAAAGTACTGAGTACAGACAAACTGATCAAAATAAAGTATAGAATAAAAGATGCTGAGTTATAGCTGCGCCAGTAAACATGAAAAATGCTTTGATGGCATGGTCATTTAATAAAAAACTGAGCAGATACAGTAGAGGGTTTAAAACCTGTTTAATTCGACAAACAGCGAGCAACAGCGGAACGAATTACTGTCTTAGTGCATCCTTGACTGCTTCTCTTATTTCTCTGATCTTCCAGCAGTACAGCAACGGGTTTAATGACGAATTGACGTAAATTAAAGTATAGGCATATTGTCTAGCAAGGTAAAAAGACAATGGAAAACCACCTTGGGGCGTTGAAAATACAATGATACAATACGGTAGATAACAAACAGCTAACGCTATCTGTACCCAGAGTGCACTAGACACTGCCTTTCTGTGTCGAGCAATGCTCATTGAAATTGCTTGACTTGGCTGTCTTTGAAAAAGGTGACCCAGTGCATGAATTTGGTTATGACGCAGAATTGAGAAAATTTTTGTGTAAGAGAAAACTGAGGTAGCTAGACAGAGTACTGCAATAATATTGATATACCAGAAAATTATGCGAGGATTAAAAAAATACATCGCTGCCCCGACTATAGACACAACCCAAAATGCGAATACAGCCACATATGTTCTGTTTAAAGTTACAACTTGTCTATATCTGAGTTCCAGAGATAGGGCAAGAAGTCTGTCCACGCTTATCGAAGCTACTGTTAATAGAGAGACTGTACACAAAGTATTACTAGTTGTAACGTATTTGGCCAAGATGATTCGACAGAGACTCCACCGTTCCATCACCAGAGACATCCAATATATAACAGACACAGGCTCAACGATGATACCAACGCAAAAATCGGTTATCGCTAAGTTACGATACAGGAGTTTGGATGGCGGATGAAGCGAAGATTCCTTGCGAAGAGCAACTAGAATAAAAGTGTTCCCAAGAAATGCAGTAAAAGACAGAAAAATGTTCAGCGTTGCGAGAAGTATGAGATACTTGTAGTCTTCTCCTGTGAATTCGTCCGGGCAATCGAATTCGTGAAATGTTTTCTGCTTTTCCTCTCCGGTATAGTTCTGTGTCAACATTTTGCTCGTTGCTGTTCGAATTGATTATGCTGCACCGCTTCCTTTTAAGTCTAACATCATGAACAGCTGCCGGGCAACAAATAAGCTGAAAGCATTTGCGTTATTGTCTTTATGACTTTTAGTAATCAGCAGCTTGCTGTTTAATTGGCGTGAAAATGTTATTTGGAAATTGGCTAATTTTCATCGAACCGGAAGCCTAGGTTTACTTAGATATTTAAGTGGCCGTCACGGTCAAAAGAATTGCTAACTGCTTATAACAGTCGACGCAGGAGAGCGCACTCCCAATCTCGTGGCTTTTATTGGGGTTCCTACGCGTCCAAGCCCAAGCCTAGGTTTACTTAGATATTCGTATGGCTTTCGAGATCAACAAGATAAGATAGATTTACGCAACTTAAACGAACTCAGCTTAATTAATAATTCGTAATCATTTTGTTTCCCCGATAGAGTTTATATAAAATCTTTTCTGATAGAAGGGGTTCCGATAACAAGTTACAGATTTTAGATTTGACGTTGCTTGCCACGTTTATCCCTAGTTACATGACGTAATTGTTAAGTAGGCAAGACAAGTCGGTTGACCAAGAAGACTGCAGTAAAATTACTTAACACAGTCTACCCGCCATGTTTTGTGTTTGATTGTCACGTTAAGAATTTTTATATCCCTCACTAGTCTGTGTTGTGAGTTTGATTATGATACAAACACTGTGTCATCGATCACTGGTCTGTTTTATTGTTATGTTATACACCGTTATGGCGAGCACTGTTTTTTGTTAAATATGTAAGGAAAACACTGTTATAGCGCGTACTGTTCTCTGTAAAATTGCTATAGTAGACCTGTTCTGTGTTTGATTGTTACGATAGACCTTGTCACAGCGCGCACTGTTATGTGTTTAATTGTTACAATATAACTGGTCATAGCGAACACTGTCCAGTGTTTGATTGTTATGATGGACACTGCCATAGAGGGCACCGTTTTGTGCTTGATTCTTACGATAGGCCTTATGATAGCACGCACTTTTCTCTGCCTCAGACCTTCTCAAAGCGAGTAATTTTCTGTGTTTGATTCCTACAATAGACCTTTTCATAGAGTGCACTGTTCTGTGTTTCAATGTTGCCACAGAACTGGTTATGGCGGACACTGTCCTGTATTTGATTGTTAGGATAGACACTGTCATAGAGGGCACTGTTCCGTGTTTGATTGTTACGATAAACTCTGTCATAGAGTAGACTGTTTTTTGCTTGATTCTTACGATAGGCCTTGTCTCGGCGCGCATTGTTCTGTGTTTGGTTGTCACGATAGACACTGTTGTAGCGCGCACTGTTCTGTGTTTGATTGTTACGATAGACACAGTTGTAGCGTGTACTGTTCTGTGATTAATTGCTATGATAGACACTGTTATAGCGTGTACTGTTCTGTGGTTAACTGTTATGATAGACACTGTTGTAGCATGCACTGTTTTTTGTTAAATATTTAAGGCAAACACTGGTATAGCGCATACTGTTTTCTGTAAAATTGTTATAGTAGACCTTGTCATTGCGCGCACTTTTCTGTGTTTGATCGTTACGATAGATATCTTATGGCGCACACTGTTCTGTGTACGAAAGACGTTAGAGACCTTTAGCATCAGGCAAACCGCAAACCGCAAACCGCAGTTTCGCGTTGCTAAGATTTCAAATTTTAGCAAGGCGTTCAGTTCAGTTCAGTTTAGTTAATTTTTATTCAGCCAAAATATAATACAATACAAGAATAAATAAAGGAATTGTAAGGTTGCAAGGGAGCATAGAAGAAACCAAAAGGCTTATGAAGCCTGGGCTCCCCAGCCCCAAAGAAATATGCAACTGAAATAAAGTGAAATTCGCGGAGTGATACGTTAAAAATAGGAACTAAACAGAGACTGAGGTAAGTTATGAATTCGGTAACAAGATAGAAAAAAAATTTTAACTCCGGATTGGAACAGAATACTTTTTTTTTTAGTGCGGAAGAAAGAAATATAACATTGATTTGAACTACGCGTTCATTGTTCAGGGTCGCCATGTTGTTTTCATTAAGTCGAAGTGCATCACTTTAATCGTCTAAAAATCAGCAATAATTCATTGATTCGAGATCAAAAATCCAACAAACACATTGCAAACGGATATAAAAAGCTAGTTTATAACTTTAAACGCGAGGCTGTACAACTTTTTGTGGCAATAAACCTTGCCGTAAATCACTTACCGCTGGAAGCCCTTCCTGTGGTTCAAACGTAAATTGCAAAATGCAAACGTGACCGCAGGGCCGTGGTCACGTGACATTTTGCGGTTTGCGGTTTGCAGTTTCCCATGACAAACCTGATGCTAAAGGTCTCTATTGTCACAACACGCACTGTTCTGTGTTTAATTGTTCCAGCGATAGACCTCGTCATAGCGCGCACTGTTTTGTACTTAATTGTTACAATAGAACGGGTCATAGCGGACACTGTCCAGTGTTTGATTGTTAAGGTAGACACTGTCATAGAGGGCACTGTTCTGTGCTTGATTCTTACGATAAGCCTTATGATAGCACGCACTTTTCTCTGCCTCATTATTATAACAGACCTTCTCCAGGCGCGCAATTTTCTGTGTTTCATTCCTACGATAGACTTTTTCATAGCGTGAACTGTTCTGTGTTTCATTGCTACCATAGAACTGGTCATAGCAAACACCGTCCTGCGTTTGAGTGTTAGTATAGACACTGTTATAGCGTGCACTGTTCTGTGTTTAATTGTTACGATATACTCTGTCATGCCCATAGAAGGCACTGTTTTTTGCTTGATTCTTCCAATAGGCCTTGTCATAGCACGCACTGTTCTCTGCCTCATTATTACGACAGACCTTCTTATAGCGCATGCTGTTCTGTGTTTGATTGTTATGATGGATGCTGTTGTAGCGCGCACTGTTCCGTGTTTAGTTCTTACGATAGACCATCTCACAGAGCGCACTGTTCTGTGTTTGATTGTTACGATAGACACTGTTGTAGCGCACACTGTTCTGTGTTTGATTGTTATGATAGACACTGTTGTAGCGCACATTGTGCTATGTTTAATTGTTACGATAGACACTGTTGTAGGGCACACTGTTCTGTGTTTGATTGTTACGATAGACACTGTTGTGAGGCACACTGTTCTGTGTTTGATTGTTACGATAGACACTGTTGTGAGGCACACTGTTCTGTGTTTGATTGTTATGATAGACACTGTTGTAGCGCAAACTGTTCTGTGTTTGATTGTTACGATAGACACTGTTGTGAGGCACACTGTTCTGTGTTTGATTGTTACGATAGACACTGTTGTAGCGCAAACTGTTCTGTGTTTGATTTTTACGATAGACACTGTTGTGAGGCACACTGTTCTATGTTTGATTGTTACGATAGACACTGTTGTAGCGCACACTGTTCTGTGTTTGATTGTTATGATAGACACTGTTGTAGCGCACACTGTTCTGTGTTTGATTGTTACGATAGACACTGTTGCAGCGCGCACTGTTCTGTATTTGATTGTTATGATAGACACTGTTGTAAGGCACACTGTTCTATGTTTGATTGTTACGATAGACACTGTTGTAGCGCACACTGTTCTGTATTTGATTGTTATGATAGACACTGTTGTAAGGCACACTGTTCTGTGTTTGATTGTTATGATAGACACTGTTGTAGCGCACACTGTTCTGTGTTTGATTGTTATGATAGACACTGTTGTAGCGCAAACTGTTCTGTGTTTGATTTTTACGATAGACACTGTTGTGAGGCACACTGTTCTGTGTTTGATTGTTACGATAGACACTGTTGTAGCGCACACTGTTCTGTTTGATTGTTATGAAAGACACTTTGCAGCGCACACTGTTCTATGTTTGATTGTTATGATAGACACTGTTGTAGCGCGCACTGTTCTATGTTTGATTGTTACGATAGACACTGTTGTAGCGCGCACTGTTCTATGTTTGATTGTTACGATAGACACTGTTGTAGCGCGCACTGTTCTGTGTTTGATTGTTACGATAGACACTGTTGTAGCGCACACTGTTCTATGTTTGATTGTTACGATAGACACTGTTGTAGTGCGAAGTGTTCTTTGTTTGATTGTTACGACAGACACTGTTGTAGCGCATACTGTTCTTTGTTTGATTGTTACGATAGACACCGTTGTGGCGCGCACTGTTGTATGTTTGATTGTTAGATAGACACTGTTGTAGTGCGCAGTGTTCTTTGTTTGATTGTTACGATAGACACTGTTGTAGTGCGCAGTGTTCTTTGTTTGATTGTTACGATAGACACTGTTGTAGCGCGCACTGTTGTATGTTTGATTGTAACGATAGACACTGTTGTAGCGCATACTGTTCTGTGTTTGATTGTAACGATAGACACTGTTGTAGCGCACACTGTTCTGTGTTTGATTGTAACGATAGACACTGTTGTAGCGCACACTGTTCTGTGTTTGATTGTTACGATAGACACTGTTGTAGCGCACACTGTTCTATGTTTGCTTGTTACGATAGACACTGTTGTAGTGCACACTGTTCTGTGTTTGATCGTTACGACAGACACTGTTGTAGCGCATACTATTCTGTGTTTGATTCTTATGAAAGACACTGTTGTAGCGCGCACTGCTCTATGTTTGATTGTTACGATAGACACTGTTGTAGCGCACACTGTTCTGTGTTTGATTGTTATGATAGACTCTGTTGTAGCGCGCACTGTTCTATGTTTAATTGTTACGATAAACACTGTTGTAGCGCGCACTGTTCTATGTTTGATTGTTATGATAGACTCTGTTGTAGCGCGCACTGTTCTGTGTTTGATTGTTACCATAGACACTGTTGTAGCGCACACTGTTCTGTGTTTTTCTATTGTTATGATAGACACTGTTGTAGCGCGCACTGTTCTATGTTTGATTGTTATGATAGACACTGTTGTAGCGCACACTGTTTCGTGTTTAGTTCTTACGATAAACACTGTTGTAGCGCACACTGTTCTATGTTTGATTGTCACGATAGACACTGTTGTAGCGCACACTGTTCTGTATTTTATTGTTATGATAGACTCTGTTGTAGGGCGCACTGTTCTGTGTTTGATTGTTATGATTGACACTTTTGTGGCCTACACTGTTCTATGTTTGATTGTTACTATAGACACTGTTGTAGTGTGCGCTGTCTTGTGTTTGATTGTTATGATAGACTCTGTTGTAGCGCGCACTGTTCTGTGTTTGATTGTTATGATTGACACTTTTGTAGCCTACACTGTGCTTTGTTTGATTGTTACCATAGACACTGTTTTAGTGTGCACTGTTTTGTGTTTGATTGTACCGTGATTGTTGCCAAAAACAACCGTTATATAGCTAGACATACGTCTAAAGCTAAGCTAATGGACGATGGCGTGCAATAGCGTTGCAGAGACACGCTGCGTACATCGAGACATGATAGAAGCATTTATTGAATCTAGCCATACAGAACGAATGTTGCAGACGTGCTAGAAAGTTTTGCAACATTTGACCTCGGTACCTGTCTCTACCATTGTACTATGGTGCGACAAAGATGTTATACTATCGTTTCTGGTTAGTAAAGTAGAAAATGAAAGTTTTCCTTGCATGCACAACCTTGCCCAACGGACCGGACAAGTTCAATATAGTACGACGAGACAAAGCAGTCGTGTACTAACACACGAAGAGAACTCAGCGGATGCTGTTCGCCGATTGGGCAAATTAATACAAAGCATTTTTGTGTCCAATCAGGAGCCAGCATTCGCTTGACCGTTTGGAAATGCTCCGGTAAGAGTCGGTACCCAGGGGCTTTTCCGCTCGAGTTTGAAACTTTCGTCGCGCCTTATCTCCCGACCCGACTGACTGCCCCTGGTGGGACTCCGAGGATAGGCTTTACAGACATCCGCTATATTGCAGGTGCGGTAAGGATGGTGAATATCAGGGCGGATAAACTTTATCCGCCCTGGGGAATATGATGAAAACCGCGATGTTCGTATTGGCTTTTCAGGCCGGATATTCTAACTGTTCAGAATTCGAGAATCAGGACACCGTGACCAGCCGGCCATTCTCGCTGCCACAGAAATGCTTCATCGAGTGGGATTTTTCATTTGTTTAATTCGTATGGTCGCAGGTGAGTGTCCAGAGTTTGGTGTTTGCTTAGTAAATAGCCTAAACGTCGTTCGTTTATTGTTGTTGTTGTATGATAAATGCCGATCGGTGTTTTTCGGTATTCATATTCAACCCCGTATTCAAGACACATGCAAAAAAGTATAAGAGGTACAGCTTGAAAAATTGATTCGCAGTAGTTTATTACCAAGGTTCCACTAAATTCTCATGTATCCCCGAGAAATTGGGTCTTTTCCCTTTGAGCTGTCTTTAGTTGCTTATGTGTAACAGCGATTTAGATTTGATTTGCAGATTTAGTATTCATACTTCCTTGTTCTTTGTCGAGTAATTTTCTCGGTTGATTGGATTGGTACGCTTAAAGGTCATATCAGATGCATACAAGATGTACAAAGTTGGTTCTTCTCTTACTCTTGCTCGGCTTAAACGTAATTTCAAATCATTTTCGAAGCTTTGGTTCTGTTCGTTGAACGATATCGTACTATTAACTTTGTGGGATGATTTTGGAAATGACGACGTAGAGAAACTATATAGAACTCTAACTCTGTTAAAAATAACAACAACAAGAACAAGTGACTAGGTTTTGCTCAACTCGAAAATGCAAAAGACCTTCTTAATGTTCATATTGGATCAATAATGCAACCTAATACTATATAAATGCGTTCATTATTTTCATCAAGACGTATTTCTATTTAATACTGGTTCATGGTTTTTGATGGGGGTTCTTCGTGAGTATTAATTCAATTTCAACACCAATCAGTTTTGAAAAATCAAGTCATAATTCTACCAGCCTTGATAACCTCGTTTCGTATGTTATCACAATAGTAATCTTACCTTGTTTAAAATTTTAGATTAGAACTATGGTATTGCGAGAGAAAACAGGCAAATACAGGCCCAATGCAGCACTGAGCTAAATAGAAAATTGAAATCAGTCAATATCAAGCTTACCCTCATGTTGCATTTATTAACATTTTAAGTGTTAGTGTCAACAAGATTTAGTTGTGCGTGGCAATTCAACTGACGTGTTATCCACATCCCTGTTCTGCTAAAAGTTGTGATACTTCTACGTAAGAACTATCAGAGGGTGCTAACTAAAGACGGGAAGAAAGGAACTTGATTGAAACTTGAAAAAGTCGGACCGACCTTGTCTATCTTGGATAATAAATTGAAATTTTTTCTTTTCTGACTCTTGTCTCGTTCTTCAGGGGTCATGTTATACTTTAGAGAGTGTACCTCTGTTAAATAATTTCGTGGTTTACGAAAAAGCGTGAGGATAGTCTTGTTTTTCTAACCAAGTAGTGATCTTGTTATTGAAATGATCATATAATTTATAAATGATCTACCATTGATCTTACGAGGTGCGCGTTGTGTTATCGGATAGATTTCATGCCCTTTCCGCGCGCGTCATGCCCTCTATAAGTGCATAAAGACGAGCCAGTTGCCTGCTAACTTTTATTTCCCACAGGAGACTGTCTTGATTTGGACCTTGGTATGGAGAGTGGAATCATACCTGACAACAGGATATCTGCCTCATCTCAGATCTCCCAAGCTAAGAACGGGCGATTAAACAGAGAAGGATCTTGGTGTGCGTCCACGAGTGATAGTAATCCCTACCTGAAAATTGATTTACAAACATTTCATATCATATGCGCCGTGTCTACCCAGGGGGATTCCCTAACAGACAATTGGGTAAAGACATACAGTCTACAGATATCAACCGATGGAACTTTTTGGACAAATTACAACGAGTTTGGAAAAGTTAAGGTAAACTGCATACCATTATTTTCCGTTGGCAGCTCAAAGAAAACGAACAAAGAAAACGAACATTATCAATGAAGGCTTGTTGACGAGATGGCTGCGATTTGTAGCAAAAAGAAGTCATAACAAGTTTTGTATGAGAATCGAGTTGTACGGAGTGAAGCAAAAGCCAGGTAAATCAATTTTGACTTTAAAGTGAAACCGTATCTCTGTTTCCTTGTACTTGGTTATGCTGAAATGTGAAAAACGATGGTAAAACGCAATTTCGTTTCAAAGGTTCTCTCCTACTCGTTTTCCAAGGGGCGAGTAGAAGGTCGAGAAACCTGTGAACACGTTTGGCTTAAGCGACGAGAACGCGACGTCATAAATAGCAACCGTGAACTTTGATGTTTCGCTTGATGGAACTTCTTCCTGTCGAAACGAAAACCTTGTTTTAGCTCCTATAGTATGACGTCACCTGCCCAGAGTACAGTAAGAAAGAGAAGATCCGCTTTCGGTTTGAAGTCGACGTCATCGTCGTTCAAGGTCATTACTGGAACATTATGGTCAATTTTCTAAATAACACTTCACAGTTTTCTTTTCTTTTGGACACAGATAACCTTGCGACTGGTAGAAACGCATACCCGCACTTAGCTTGCTGTAGTACTTCGGAAAACACGTTGTATTCGCATCACAACTGCTCTCAAACTGCAGCTAATAACTCCAGCTGGTGGCGTGTTGATCTGGAGTCAGATCATGTTTCAGTCTCAGAAGTCCTTGTATTTGACAGGCGTTCACAGGCTTTGGGGCTAGAAGTAAAAGCTTTACACTAACACTAGGTGAGTGATTTGATAAACGTCACGAGTGAAGGCGCGATATCTGCCGCTTAAAATGAACACGTGACGTTATCTTCATGACATTATCCCCCTTTTTTTATGAAACAAAGTCAATGACGTCATCGGCGTCTTATTGTATCTGGAGTAAATTGATGATATTCCTGCGAAAAAGTGAGCAAAAACTCCCTTCTATAATGCTCTTTTATATTTAAAGATCTATTCTTTACAAGGTCTGAGGGGACTTAGTAGTTGTCTGTCAATAAAAGTCAAGCACGTTAAATAACTCCTGGTGTGAATGGCTCCTGTTATATTAAAGCTCTGTATCTGACATAGTCGGATAGAACTCAACAGGTGTCAAACAATTGTAAACCCTAGTGTGAACGGTACTTTATACATTTTTTATTATCATAATGGTTGTTGTTGTTGTTGTTTTTTAATTATTGTAAAGAAACATTTTAATCGCAAGAGAAATTGTACTTGTAATTGTTTTGAATTTTAATCTTGGTATTTGTACTGTTGTAAAGCGCCATCAGATGTTAGGACATATTGCGCTATATAAATACATTATTGTTATTATTATTATTATTAATATTATTATTAAGATTTGCCTTTTTCATGGTCAGAAGGAATTCAGTAGGTTTCAAGCACGTTTAAGCCCGGATTTAAACGGCGCCTGATGTATTAATTAACGTTTTGTGTTTTATATGGTAGGAAGGAATTCTTTTGTCTCAAGTAATCCTGCGTGTGTTGGACGGTACAGTTTTGCTCAGTTTAAATCTTCAGCTGTTTGTTACACCAATCCTCTTCATACTGGTAGATATCTCGGTATCATCGCCACAGATAAACAGGGTCTAAGTCTGTGCAAAGTGGAAGTTTACTCACGAGGTAACGTTATGAACAGAGAGTTTAAGCTTCACGTATACGGCAAACGGCAAACGGCAAACGTCAGATTCAATTTGACATTTCTCAAAACAGAAGATGAACAGATAAAAACAGCTCCAGACAATTCTTATGGTTTAAAAAATTGCGTGAAACTACTAATTTATGTGTAGAATTAATGAACAGTAAACGACGAATAGAGGGGAAACTTGGTCACGTGGTACAAATTTGCGTTTGCCGTTTGACGTAAACGTGATGCATTAGTTTCGACGGAAAATCCGACTGGACGTGGCTATTTCTTATTTTTCAGTTCTAAAAGCGCTTCTCATTTTTCGGAACTGGTCGACCAGACCATTCTCGTTGTAGTGAGAATTTCATGTTCAATCATATGCATGGGGTTGCTGAGTGTTTGGCAAAAACTCTCTTAAAAAAGCCTATTTCATCAGGCGGGCCAGCTCTGACTTTTGAAAAGCACCCTAAGATAGTAAGCCAGCTTTCTAGTGGGTCGTTGATAGTATTTTTTAGAACAAGTGGGGTTCCAGGAGATTTGATGTTTCGTCTGTTAATAGTGTTCAGTAATGTGATTGTTAACCTCACCGTTTCTTGTCGTTCATTTGTCTTCAGTCAGTGAATGCCCTTCGTCGCAGACGTAATTTAACCTCAGTTAGGTTATCATTACAATTTTAAAAGTTGCTAAAATACTTTTGGGAAACTTTCTTTCGAGGCGTTGAATTGATTAGTGTTGAACCCATGTGGTCACGTGAAACGTGACGTCGTAACGATATTTAAAAGAAAATTCTAAGGGGTAGGAATGGTGAATGGTTGGTTACAATTAAGTCTGAACCATGTATACATGTTTGATTTTTCGTACGAAGTTTTCCTTGGCCGGTCTGCTCTACATAGCTAGCCGTTTTATCTTTTGTATAGAGATAGGAACGTTATCAAGTTTTTATATCTTTGGGATCAAGAGAAACCTTCGTTATGAAGAAGAGATCGTCTTATTGAGGGTGCTGTTGAGACAATGTGACAGTAAGAAATTCATTAGGATCATCACTATTTTCCTTAAAGGAAACCTGGCTTATGGTAAGCAAACAGATCAGGTGAACACGCACAATGTCGGCTCCAGTGGCAGAGTTGTAGATGGGGACAGTAGTACAAATTATTTCTCTGCGGATTCAACGTGTTCCCACACAATGAAAGGAACTTCGAACCCCTGGTGGAGAGTAGACCTTGGACGAATGGAGCCTGTAACCGAAGTGTACATAGTCAACAGAGGTGACTGCTGTGGAGCGAGATTAAGCTCATTTGAAATACGAGTGGGTAAGTCACAGATGATTTAGGGGAGGAGAGACCTAGTCCTTCCCATTTTCCCCCCTCTCTACTTATCGCCTTTCGATAATTAGCACGCTCGAAAGCGTGATTCTAACCGATATTACCTTAGGATAATCGATTATGACGCCTTATGGCTGCGGCTTACATATTCTACGCATTCAGTACCAACTTGTTAGTAAGCGATTTCTTGTCTGTTGCAAGATTAAACAGAAACTGAATTGCACTCGTACACAACGAATAGAGTCTATTCGGGGAGGAGGGGAAAGGACGAAAGTGCGTCGAAATAATAAAGGCAAACAGATATATTTTGAGTTCGAATATTTAAGGATGAACACTAAAAGAACAAAACTGATTGCCCATTTATAAAAGTATCAGTGTCCTGTCCCTTAATCTTAATGTTAAAAGAAAGCGGAGAATGGAAAGAACACAAATCAAAAATTTTTGCTATAAACAGAAACTTTCCTTCATCGCATTAGTTTACTCCCTTTCATTGCCTCGTATTAGGATAGTCTAATTTATTAAAAATGATTTAACAATTCCTGGCGTGAATAACAATGGATGTAAAGATGGCTAGATCTCCCCCATTTTACCAAAAAAGTGGGATCGCCTCGTCAACATTTTTTTCAGAAATACCTTTTTCAATTTACTTATTTTTCTTATTTAATTACCTTAAAATTTGTGTGAAACGTAGCTCTCCTACCTTTGACACCTGCAGCTAATTCCTTAAGAACTGATATTTTTTCCCAGTCACTCTTAAACAAGATTAGTTAGTGTATTACTACTTATATTATACCCTCCACGCTTTTACGTTCACCGATAATGTACAAATCACTTTCTTATTTTTTTTTCTTTATTCCTTTATTTTTTCTTTCTCTGTGTGTTCGTAATAAATTCTTGGGGCAAACGAAAGATCTTCGAGGTTGATAAAGCCGCAGTAGGGCTACCAAAGGATGAAAAAACCTCGTTCCGAGCCAAATATCGACAAAGAAAAATCTAAGCATATCATTTGTTGACTTTATTTGTAGGCATAAGTACTGTCAATGGAGGTGTGAATAATCCTACATGTGGTCGTAGTAACTATAGTGTTCCCCAAGGGAAAGGCGCATCCTTCTTCTGTCGCCCCAGTTTACCCGGAAGATATGTAACTATAAGAAGTACGTTGCAAGGTACTGAGGCACTTACACTCTGTGAAGTTGAAGTATATTCAGCACGAAGAGGTATGCTTACTGAACTCTTACTGATACTATAGCCTGAATTATTTACACGATCATCATTAGTTTTAATTGGTCTAGATATCATTACGTCACCCAGTCAGAGGTAACCCAATTTTGTCCCAAGGGCCTTTGTTACCCTTGTTCCTTGGTGCTGACCATACATATCGCAGCCTCTGGGAAGGAGATTAGAGATAACTGCGTATTGACAATGCCTGTTCATGCGCAGTAGAGAAGAAAGTTAATTTGCTCCTGTTAATACTCTGCTCGCGTGCAGTTTGTTTGCGTTCTTCGGGGTTCAATACAAAACAAAACAAATATACCGTTTTGATGATAAATCCCGGCATTATTTAACTCAATCAATCTGCTCTCCAAAGGATATTTTATTCATTAATGACTTAAAGTTTGTAAAACTCTTTTCTTTCAATGAAGTTTTGATTGTTCTAGATATTATTACGTCACCCACAGATAACTGCGTACGGACGCGCGCTCTCCTATATATTTCGCTCGACTCTCCCAGGTATTGCTCGAAGTGTATGAGAGACCACGAAATAACCGTATAATGTTTGAAATACCGCGAAAAGATCTTTAAATTTCATTACTAAATGAAAGGTTATTTTTAGCTTGTCAAATTCAAGCACTTGGTGTGACCAGCAGAGATGCCTTTCCAGACAGCAGCTTGTCAGCCTCGACATCACGTTCTAGACACGAACCCTTTAAGGCTCGACTATTAAATGAAAATGGTGCTTGGTCACCCAGCAGCGACCTTCATACTGATGACTACTTACAAATTTACTTGCATTACGAGTTCTTCATCTGTGCTGTTGCAACTCAAGGAAATCCAGTCACTGACCACTGGACAACAAAATATAAGTTGCGTTTTTCACTGGACAGCATCAACTGGCACAGTTACCAGGAGAACAACACAGATAAGGTTTGTTAAAACAGACAGATATATGCAATACTGGGCGCAGTACATGACAAATTCTCTATCGGAATATATTATAATTACTATAGCTCTAACTTGATAGACTGAAAATTTTTAGGGATCAGAGCTTATTCACACGCAGCTTCTAACATATGGAATTCCATGTCAGTCAGTTTACGCACATGTTGTGAGCTGAGCGCTTTCAATTAAAAAATCACCACATTTCTTTTTAAGTACGCTTTTCAGTTATAATTTCATGTGTGTTTTTTTTTTAACAAATAAGTCATTGTAATATTTTATTATTACTATTAGTCATTGTAATATTTTATTATTACTAATAAGTGTTCAGTATACCTGTATACACACTCAGTGCTGTTGGTGATTCGACCCATCTGACTGGTTCTCTCGGGACTGTCTCCTCGGACTATGACGTTATATTCAACGCGCTAGGCGGTGAATATAAAGAAAAAATATCACTGTCGTAAACTAGGTATTTTGCCAAAGTTTCAAAGTAGGAACTCTTTGAAAAGACAAAAATATCCTAGAATTGATGATTCTGAAGATAAGAAAAGAGGTCATGATGTTTGAACAGTGTGATTTATTATGAAGTAATTTCACTGTGGCTAACTTTTTATTTCGCGTTGTTTAGTTTTACTTTCGCTCGAAGCTATTTTTACCACTACAGAGCAAAATTAGCGAGACTGCTTGGTCACTCTTTTGTGAACCCGGAATTTCCTCGTAAGACCAATTTTGCCTGTAGAGTGTTTTCACATGACGTCACGGCGGCCATATTGGTGTCCCAAAACAATGAAACGGCAGCCATGTTGGTGTCTTAAATCAGTCCTGTGTGTGGGATTTAATCTCTTCTCTTATGTAAATGCTTTCTTTTGTTCCAATAAATTTGCATAGATGATGACCAGGTGAGTGAAAACGCTCTATAAATAGAAATTTATTTATGGGAAAAAAATAGGGCAAATATTCTCCAAAACTGTACGTGCCAGCAAGTAAACAACACAAAGAGCACTGCAGATAAACAACATTCACTTCGATCGTAGCCGCTGTTTACATCCTTGTTCCCCCTATTCTCCGAAATCCCCATGTTCCCCTTGTTCCCCCTGTTCTTCCTTGTTCCCCTTCTTTCTCCTGTTCCCTGTGTTCTCCCTGTTACCCCTTCCCCCTTCTTCCTCTTGTTCCCCTTCTTTCCCCGTTCCCCCTTGTTCCCCTTGTTTCCCCGTTCCCCCGTTCCTGTTCCTCTCGTTACCCCGTTCCCTTTTGTTCCCCTTGTTACCCGTATTCTTTCTTGTTCCCCCTGTTTCCCCGTTCCCCCTTGTTCTCCTTTCCCCCCTTGTTCCCCCGTTCCTCACTAAATTTATGAAACATATATCGTTTACTTACTGCAAGATTCTAATACATGCATTTATTATGTCAAAACTGGACTACTCACACTCTCTGTTATCCGGACTTCGATAGAATCGTATTTTCAAACTTCAGCTTGTGCAAAATTCTGCCGCACGAACTTTGACTGGTACTAGGAAACACGAACATATTTCACCCGTTTTAAGGTCTCTTCTTTGCTTGCCTCTTCCAGAAAGAATTGATTTTAAATTTTTACTTCTTGCATTTAAATCACTTTATGATTTGGCACCGCCTTATATGGAAGAAATGTTAGTTCGTTATTGACCAACAAGAACTCTGCGTTCTGCAGATAAGCCGCCTCTAGATTGGTCATTTTGAGGGTCTTGTAGTTTATATTGTCCCAGTTTGGGTCATCAACGGAGAATGATTATTATGGTAATAACGATGATGATAAAGGAAATGATAGTAATGAAGTTGATGACGATAATGATGACGATGAAAGTAACGTTCATGTACATGTTCATGATGATGACGATGATGAAGTCTGAATTGTTCTCTAACCTCATTTTGCAGTAGTACTTACAAGACGAGAGTTACTAAGCCGTCCTGCTTCTTTAACGTCTATTACTTCTATCTATTTCAGATATTTCACGGTAATAATGGAAGAAACGACATAGTTAAGAATAATCTAGTCGAACTCATAAGAGCGAGGTATATCCGGTTCCAGCCAGTTGCTTACTCAACACAGAAGGCTTTGAGAGTTGAAGTATATGGAGTACTGAAACCTACAGGTGAGTCGCTGTTTTACCTCACTCGTGCTTATAATTAATAGCAGTCGTCTATGAGTAACTGTTAGGTATTAAGGCTTTCAGTAACGTTATGTAACTAGCTAACTAAAAACCGCGCATAAGAAGGGTAAAACAAGAGTCAGTAAACACATATGGGCCTGTTGTGGAGAGATGGACGTTGTGTGGCCGAACAACGGAGAAATTCTATTATAGTTAAAATCTTAGACCAGGGAGAATAATATTTACGCTAACAGCGTCTTGACGCCAGTCCCTATCACGAGTGCCAATTATAAGACTATTTCTTCAAGAATCTTTCTCCAAAAGGATACTTTCCCCTGTACCTTCTGGCTTTTATGGGAAGAATCATTCTTAATCTCAAATAACTGACTAAAAAACAAACAAACTAACCGAGAGTAAAGTATGGACAAAACAAGTAGTGTAAAAGATGTTAGCGCGAACGTCCATATCGATGTCAAAGAAAAGTGTAGATTAGGGGACGACCATCATTTAATCTCAAAACTCATGAAGGCAAATAATGCTCAGTGAAATAACTGTTGTATTTTAGTTCCAAACCAATCCCCAGGCAGCTTTGTCGTGGTTCCGCTGACCTCCACAGGCGTTCGTGCAGCATGGAAACTACCTCCATCAGCGTCCTGGCTTGTGGGCTCAATCACTGGATTTAAATTGTTGTACAAAAGAAAGGGCTCTGTTGTAGACCCACTTCGCGTCGTGACCATTGAAAGTAATTCCACCCTTACAGTAAACGTCACAGGACTTGGTAAATATACAGAATATGAATTCCAAGTGTTGGCCTTTTCATCTGCGGGTGATGGACCAAGAAGCCCCATCATATTAATAAGGACTTTTGAAGATGGTAAGGAGTGATGAAAGCAAAGTATAAGTAAAACACGTACAGTGAAACTTATAATGGCGCGTCACATTTTTAATTACTTGGCAACACAGAAGTTTAGTTAGAGTCAGAGTTGCACATTGTCCAGCCAAAAGGTTAAGTTGTGCTTCTTTTAAATTACCGTCGTCTAATGTTAAAAACGCATCGATAAATTGAACAACAAAGAGTTCAGAATATAAGTGTGGAGATAGTAATGAGATGATTATGGCGGGGTCATGATCAGGGCAGTGGCTGAGGAGAATGAGATCATGCTGCTGATGTTGACGATGTTGATGATAATGACGATTTTGATTATCATTATGATCAGTAATCGCTCGTGATTCGATCACTGACTGAAAACATTGTGAATTGAAATATACAGACACTTAATAATCTTAATAAAACAAATGATAGTGCTTCATGGTCATCGATGTCAAACCGGATGCAGACGAATGATGTCTAGAAACACAAAATGCCCAGTGACCTAGTGACATCACACAGTGGATGACGTCAGGGCGGCTACCATCGGATATATTCATAGAAATATAGAAATATATATAGGCCAGCCGATTTTGAAGGCCGCTAAGACCACGCGCGGTCCACACGTTGTGCATGCGCTTCGCGCGGAACGAGATCATAACTCTCACCGCAAGGCCTTTAGCCTCGCTTTGCGAGGAGTTTGAAAGGAAAACACTTTTTGGTTGACGTGCGTCGCTCAAAAATGACTCTGCATAAGTTCCCTATTATGTTATTGAATTCGTACATACGTCCTCTGTATAGGTACAAGTTTCTCTGACCCCTCTTAAAGCTCACAATATTTCACAGAATAATAGAAAAATACTATAGTTAAAAATATTTCTTATCTTATTTGTTCTTTGCTCTTCAATTTATTCTATTGCAGTGCCTTCACAAGCTCCTGTTAGCTTCACTTTGAATGCAGTTTCCTCCACCAGTATAACAGCTAGCTGGCAGCTTCCTCCGGCTCATTCCAGAAATGGTAACATTACAGGATTCAAACTATTTTACAAAAAGGAGGACCCAGTGGGGTCACCAGTTTGCACAATTATCATGAACGATGGAGCAATTCGTGTTAAAACTGTAACAAGGCTTGATAAACATACAGAATATGAATTTAAAATATTGGCATTTACTTCCGTTGGAGATGGACCCAACACCACTGTGAGAACTATGAGGACACAAGAAGGCGCTGGTAAGAGAAGTTCATTCTTAAGCTCTGTCTACACTTATGCGTTCTCGCTTGACAACGCCGCATTCATGTCAATCCATTTAGGGCTTCCGTACACACTAGCACGTTCAGCGCTTTCATCGAAAACGCATCGATTTAAAAACGCTCTTGAAAGTCGATCAAAATAAAAATGCATACATATCCTGTAAGTGTGAAAACAGTCGAAAACGCATCAAAATGAAAACGATGACCGAAAATATGGTAGGTGCGCACAGAGTTCAACTTGCGTTGCAATAGGAAGTTTAAGCAACGAGTGACGCACCTCAACTGGAAGTGGACTTTTTGCCTTCTTGGGCCGTGGTTTTGACCATATTTTTAGGAAAATCGTCTTTACGAAGGTAAAAGACACTCAACAGTAACGCCTAATGTCAATACTGGCAACAACGTCGTTCCCAGGGATCTCTCGTACTCGTTCTTCTTAGTGAGAGTCAAGGAGGAGAGATCCCTGGGAACCAGATTGTACTAACATCAGTAACGTTTGCCTTAACTTAGCGACAGAACGGGATCGTCAGTTGAAGACGGCAAGCGCAAATCAAACAGCTGGCTTTACCAATGGCAGACTGCCAAATTGGGCACCGGAAGTCGCGTTTAGTCCTTTTCGCGCGCTTTCCCGTCGTCAACTGACGTTCCCGTTCTGTTGCTAACTATAAGCCTAATAAAACTTAAAGTGCACGCCAAGACGTTTGCACGCGCGCAAGAAAACTCAAAAGTGTGGTTGAATCCCGAAAGGAGCAAGTGTTTTGAATTTAAAGGTGTGCTTCATCGTCTCGCGCTGTTAGACGTTTTCCTTTGCTTGGACAAGAATAAAAATAAGTGAGGATAAATCCCTACTTCAATAAAGCGTGCGGGAGTTATCCCAAGGGGTCCTTTGATGACAGTTTCCACCGTGTTAGCGAATATAAAAAAAAATGCTACCACATAAGATAGTTTTACAACTCTATAGTAAAAATAGATCAATCCAAAAAACGACTATTACTTAACTACTGTTGGGACGAATTTTCTCAGTAATATATCAATTATTTTCCCAGGTAAACAAAGTGTATTCCGCATTGTTGGCCTTGCTTTGTCCTTTGTTGTTGTCATATTGCTTATCATAATTGGCTTTTTGCTGCTGCGAAAGAGACGACCATCTACCAACAAGAACAGTTCCTCAGACAAGTACACCTCTAACGCAATAGGTCAAGATGATTCATCACGTGAACACCACGTGTCAGAGCCATATATGGAGCTCAGCGCTGGACCATTTGAAGAGCAATTGCGCGCAGCGCCTGAGTACCAGTCATTACAAGGCTCCACTGCAACTCCCGAGTATGACAATGTTAGCGGGCATTACAATACACTGGAGTATTACAACATCCCCGAGCGTTATACTTGTCCCGTGTATTACAATGTCGGTTTTGTCAGAGGAACAACGGCGCAGACTAGAGAAGAAGACTACGAAATTGGAAATTCTCAAGCCTAAACGCTTCATCATCCTCTCTTGTTCGCAATTAACTTACGTCATTATTTCTAGGAGTGCACTATCCATTGAACTTTTTCCAAAGTGTAAAATGAGGGAAATGCAAGCAACTCATAAACTCCGTCACGAAGTTGAGGGTGAAACAAGAATTGTGCTAATACTGTTCCTGTCGTTTTCTGTAATAGCTAAAAGAAGATTGTAATTCATTCAAAATATTTTCCTGGTTCTGATTGGCTAAAAGCACACTCATAATTCACCATAACCAGCTACTGATAAGCAAATTTTGAAGAATTTTGCGTTTAATGAACCGATGACGTCAAAAGTGCAGCTTTTTTGCAGGTTAATGCACCGTTAACCGATAAGACCTGGGGACGAGGTTGAGTTGTTTTGGTTGTGAGAACAAAAATGGCGGACATTTTACTCGTTTCAAGAGTAAGAACTATAGGCAAAATAATAGCTAAAAACATGGCAAGAACAGCAAAAAGACAACTCGAAGGGCGCCATCTGCTATTTGGAGAATATTTGCGGAGCTGAACAAACCCTAAACGACGTGCACTATCGAAGATGAACTTAACATCGATGGATCGATGGAGGTAAGCATGTTTTAGCCATGTTTTCCAACTAGGAATTATTTCGAATGAATAATAAAGCAATTATTGAATTCGGCTTTCGTATTATATGAAGAATTATGGAGATCTCGGAGGGTGTTATCCGCCTCGGCCTACGGCCTCGACGGATAACACCCTCCTCGATCTCCATGATTCTTCATGAGATACTCAGCCTCATTCATTAATTGTTAATTAAGATAAAATAATGTAAATTAACTTCATCGGGAACTGATACTTACTGCTCTATTAATCAGCGACAAACCAAGAAATATTTTAGATATTATTTCATGTATTTTCATAAGTAAGTCTAATAAAATAAACTTCATTTATTTAGTAAATAGTGTCAGACGATTGTTGTTGATCGAAATTGCTTTTTGTACAGAGCGGACGATCGAAAGAGGGATTAACACACTAAACTCCAGCTTTTTAAGTTATTGATTGGGTCAATAACAGCGTTCTTAAAATTCTGTGGGTTGCCTTGTAAATGTCTGTTACTTTCTTATACTTCAATGACGTTGGCAAAATTACTGCACCCGAAAATCCAGGAATCGTTCGATCCATTTTATCATACACTGCCGCCAACTTTCGCTTCTGGGGTGCCACAAGAAGTCTGGGGAGAGTCGAAAAGGGGTTGGGGTGGGCAGGGAACGCGTGCTCTTGGTCCATGTGACTCAAACAAGGAAAATAAGAGACTGTTCGCAGCCCAACAACGCCAAAATGAAAAGAGAGAAAGGTGAATAGATGTTTCTTTTTGTGGCCAGATTGTAGTAGTCAAAGGGTATGCTCTATGAAACTAATAGTGTGCTAGGAACACTGTTAACATTCAACTTATTTGAGCAAAAATTCGGAATTTCCTTCATCAAGAATATCCTCCCCTGTTTTTTCGCCATTTTCAGATCTCCTATATTACACCTTGTTTAAACTCCAAAATGTTGTATAAGTATTGTTTTTTATTTCTCTTGGGACGACTGAAATACCCGGGAGAAACCGGAAACAAAGGTTATGCTAAGGTATATTACGGGAGATGTGCTAATGGTGAATGCATAGATAACCATGAATTAAAAACATTATGGACTAAGTGCAGCAGGGAAAAGGGTGCAGCGCCTGGTCAATCAGTTACCTCAAAGCAGCCATTTTCAATTTCTAAGCACAAAGCCTTTTACAGCGGTGGGAGAAGATATGGGGAATTTGAAAAAATTAACGGTTTGGTGGAGTTTCATAAAAGGTTCCTTGTTGGTAATGTAGGTATCGCTCCTATTCCATGTCGTTTAACTTGCTAAATTTTGGTGAGTTCTTTCTGGATTTGAATTCCGAATAATTGCATTTAAGATTAAAAAAATTCCGTAGTTGTCTTATGTTCAGAAACTATTTTATATATTTTAAGAGGCCCTCTGTCTGGAGATACTAGGCCTTTAGACCACTTGTATTTTGGATTTTTATATTTTTTAAAACGGAGAGCAGTTTAAAGCCTCATTTGAAGATTTTAAATTTTTCATTGCATTATGCCGCTGAAGGACAACATGAACAGTTTTATAAAAGTTGCTTATTGATTTTCGGTGATTACAAGGGTACAAACGAAACAAAACGTTTGAACCTCACTTGCTGTCGCTGGAACCTGGTTTAATTAAACGTGTTTTGAATAAGGCATTTAGATCCCTGGTAGCTTAAAACAACATCAACGGTCAATTTATCGACGCTATAAAAAACTGACGGTATTGCCTAATATTTGGGTTTTCTTTAAATTATTGAAAATTTTTCTAGGTTGTGTGGTTTTGCATAAAGGAAAGACATAGCAGTAATTGTTTGAAAGGAAAACAACTAACAAACTATTTATAATGACAGGCAACACGGGTCTGTCATCTGTTCTGGTAATCAATGGTAAGACGCATTGCAAACGTAAACGGAGAAACATTGTTTTTGTTATTGTTTCAACAGAAGAAATTTCGTTTGAAACGATCACAGAGGACATGAAATATAAAGATTCATTCCACCGGCTCCCACTCAAAAAGGAGAGATTGCCGATGTAAAAATATAAGTAATTGCTGTAGAAATGCACTTACCCTCTTTGATTGCCTGTTTTTCTTCTCTCTTCTTTTAATGTATACAGAATGTCAAGGCCACGAACTATCAAGTACGAACCGTTAAAGCAGGTGAAATTTTCTTTACAACTTAAGTAGTTTTTTTTTATGATGTAACAATGAGAATGAAGCACGCGCTGATATTAGCAGTCAGATTGAGTTTCCAACCAATCGTCCGGTAGAAAAGTAACTTTCTGCGCGCGCGCGCGCGAGCAAAAAAAAGATTATGAGCAGGTAACCAAGAAGCGTGAAATTTAGTCAAGAAGTTGATTTCATTTTTAACTGCTCACCAAATTTTAAATCAAGTGTCTGTTGTGCTTCATGTAGAAAACCTCATATTTTCCCTCTACAGGTGGTGAATACCTCTGCACGATTGTAAACAATATCGACAACAAATTGACCAGTGATGCCATTACGATTCATCTATTTCTTCCGATCAACTAGTGTAAAGTTTCGACCCTTCAGTTACAGGTGTAAGTTACAGAATGACCGTTACTTGAAAACTGATAGTTAGGAAATGCTAAGGAACGCAGCGAGCACTAAAATTCACTCGGGTTTCGGACTACGGACTAGCGTATTTCCTTAAATAAGCGCTCTCCCCCAAATAAGCGCCAACACCCAAGGCCATAATATCAAATAAGATCCCCCTTGGATAAGTGCGCTGCGTTACCTCTTTAATTAAATGTTTTTCCCATTGCCTTACTCTTGGTAAACGCCGTAAATATCCCAGGAACGTCACGTCAAGGAAAGCGTAATAAGCGCTCTCCTCGATTAAGCGCCCGCCTTCCAATAAATGCCCATCTTTTTAGCTGAAATTTGAAATATGCGCCCGGGCACTTTTTCAAGGGAACACGGTATACGCTTGCGCGCAATGAGCGCAGGCTAGCAAAAAGCGTAACGAATGACATTCAGAGTAAATTATAAATTGCAACATTGAAAACTACGTATAAACTAGGACAATTTCACCCGACTAAAAGTAAGATGTCGTATTTACTCTAATAAGCACCCCGATTAAGAACCGCCTTCGAACAAACGCCGCATTTGGGACAAATGAGTTTATAAGCTATGCACCTGAATAAGCCACGCTGTCTGGACTCGTTTTAAAATTCTGTAAGTTTAATACGGAAAACAATAGTGTCCAGTGAAAACAATTATTTTCCCCGTCCGTCTTCATTTTAGCCTGTGTACAGAGCCCCCCTTCTCTCAGTAAAAGTGAGGAGGAACGAGGGGAAGAATGAGGGGAGGGGGAGGGGCGGACACTGGCTATCTTCAGCCGCCCTCCAATAAGCGACGTATTTAAGGGTTGAAAAATATGATTGGCTGTATTTATACTAGAAGACGTCTTAGACGTCCAGACGCATTAAACGCCTGACTGTTAAGTGCGTCGTTAAGTGCGTCCCGTTTTTATACTAGACGTCTTAAACGTCTGAGACGACTAATTCAGCTGTTAATTACGTGCGTCGATCGGACGCACTTAACTTCAGTCGTTTTATTCGTCTGACGTTGTATACGTCTGCCTTATTCTCTGTATTTATACTAGACGTCTAAGACGTCTAAGACGTCCTCTAGTATAAAATACGGCTATTAGCGACGAGGCGCTTATTCGAGTTCATTACGGTACAACAAAAGGTAAAAAGCAAAAGAAAAACAGACTGAAATGACAGAACCTCTGAAGATATTAATTTGAGGGTTCAATCACAAGTTTAATAGCGGCATCTACAACTGAGATGCCAAGTCAAAATAAGACACAAAAATTAAAGGTTTTTTTTATCTTCATTGACGCTGCTAATTCGCAAATCTAACTAAATCCAGAAAAAAAAGGAAAAAAACATCAGAGCGAACAAGCGCTCACTATTTCCTGCCTTTTCTTTTATTACAGTCCATGGATTTCAGTCTATTCTGTCAAACCAACCCGCTAAAGTTTATCCCTATTTATTAATGGACTTTTTTTTTCAAATTTGAACTACGAAGTCGCAAAAAAGATAGAATATCTATTTTGTTTTTTAGCAGCAAACACATGCACCTACCGGGGCCCTATTTTTGCGTAAGGAGCAAAGAGGCCGCGCATTGTGGACGTTTTGGGGCACTGGGAACTAACACTCGTTCAAAGATGGCGCTCGGAAGGCATGGTTGTTTTTCTCCCGTTATTCATCTACTTTGCAAGGTTAGTAGCGATTATAGATAGATCAAATCGTAAGAACTGTATTATTTATCTTTTAAAACAGCCTTAGAAGTGCTTGTGGTAATGTTTTACTCTGCATTTGGTAAGATCTTGACTCTCACCCTCGAAGCTCATGTGCTTTATTGCTTATCAGGTTTATGCACAACTCTTCTGCCCCTTCAGGGAGTTTTCCACGATTTGATTTTTAAAGGCAAATCGGTGCGTTTCCAACAGGGTATGAAGGGTTTATTTGCAAATTGGTCATTTTTAAAGTCTTAATAACAGTGCAATGTACATTGTAACAAAACTTGTTTATTTGTATGATTAGTACCCACGGGGGTGGGGGTGAGTTGTAGCAAACTTGTTTATTTGTACGATTATTACCCAGGGGGATGGGGGTGGGTGAAATTTTGAGATTTTGGGAGATGAAGTTGATCATAAGAACTAGAAGGGAGATCCGTTTTCTGATTTCATGTGCGATTGTAAAATCCGAAATTCAGATTTCATAATCTAAATCCGGATTGATTGTAACCCTAGAGATTGTCCCTGAAGAAGTAAGATTGCTGATTGCTGATGAAGATGATCAATTTTTTTTTCAGATCAGATGGGTCCTGCAGATGTGTCAAGACTTCAACAGCCGGGATTTTGAGCTTATTATCTTCGGCATTGTAAGTGTTGTATGTATTCAAGCTCCTGAGCATAGTTGGTTAAAGTGGAATGGTAGGGAAACCCATTGTTATAGATGTTTGTTAGCTTTTTGGGACCTGACCGTGCAGCACATTTCATAGCATTCCTATCAGTATGAAGTTATTGACCAACAGAAACCCCAGGGGGGTTACTCGGGATTTCAAGTGACAGGGATGATCGAATGGAGCCAATAGTCAAGACCCAAAAAAATCCCTTGGGCTTCCAGGAAAACCCCAAAAAAACTGATTGACCAACTGACAAACTGACTAACTGGTTGACTGTCTGGCTGATTTTTTGACTTACTACTGACTGATTGACTGACTCCCTAACTGTCTAACTAAATGACTGCCTGACTGTCTCATTGACTGATGGATTGACTCATTGTTCTCTCTACGAGGCTAGCTGTTCATAAACAAAGCTTTTTAAATCTCCCGAGACAAAATGGCTGCCATGTGGCAAAGATCTATAAAACAGAAAAATTAAAAACAAAACGTTTGGTAAATAAAATGCAAAATGAAAGAGAATAATTCCAAAATAAATAAAATCAACCTGTAATTCCCAGTAACCCCTGTAACTACTTGTAGGCCCCTTTAACCAGCTGTAACCCCCTGTAACCTCTTGTATTCCTTTGTGACCCCCTGTAACCCCTCATAACTCTCTTTAATGAAACAGAAGAGTCAGACTGGTTTACAAATTGCAAAAACAAATTAAAAAAAATTAATAATGATCTTAATGCTGAACTAAGTAAGTGACTGATGGACCAAGAAACTGACCAAGTGACTGACTAACTGACCAACTGAATTACTGCCTGACTGGCAGACAGAGCAACTGGGATTACTGACTGACCAAGCAATGTACTGACTAACTTACTGGGTATGTGACTGACAGAGTGACAAATCAACCAAGTGACTAACTAACTGACTCAGTGAGCTACTGACTTACAAGTACGAACTAACTGACTGACTGACAAACTGAGTAATTGACCATCAGACTGACTGACTCAGAAGTAACTGAGTAACTGCATGAGCAACTGACTTACTAACTGTGGAACTAGCTAAGTGACTGTCTGACTAACTGACCAACTGACAGATTGACTGACTGATCAACTGATGAATTACGCGGGATGACGTAGTCAGCTAGCGTCATAAATTCGGTCGCGCATTCCTTTCTTGGGAGTCCAAAATTGCCTTTTTTTTTTTAACTTTCCTGTATCCTGTGTCCTTCACGAAAAATTTTGTGATTTTTATTGGCCGCAACTTCCAATCAACCGCAACTGTCAGGTTGGATTGCACAAGCAGAAAAAAGATACTGTGTCAGCAAGGGAGGGAAAAGTAAGCTTACTGCGTAGAGGAGGACAAAGTCAAGGCTGTGCTCTAACTTATGGTGCACGTTCACCTCAGGCAACTAAGACTTGGCCTCGGGTGACAGAAAATATTGTCCAAGTCACCCAGCTGGGTGACATGCTAGTGTTGGTTTCTTGATTTTAAGTAAAAAAGCTATAATTTATTACCTGCGACTTCGTAGCTCACTCAGCCTCTTCGTGGCCTAAAAAGAATGTTTGTGTCCCGTGTCCCTTGTGTCCCCTGTGTCCCCTGTGTCCCCTTGTGTCCCCTTGTGTCTCCTTGTGTCCCCTGTGTCCCTTGTCCCGTATGTCCCTTGTGTTCCCTTGTGTCCCCTTGTGTCCCCTGTGTCCCTTGTCCCCTGTGTCCCTTGTGTCCCCTTTGTCCCCCTATGTCTCCTTTGTCCCCTTGTGTCTCCTGTGTTCCTTGTGTCCCCTATGTCCCTTGTGTTCCCTTGTGTCCCTTTTTGTCTGTACGTGTCCCCTGCGTCCCCTTGTGCTCTCTGTGTCTCTTGTGCCCCCTGTGTCCCCTTGTGTCCCCTGTGTCCCCTTGTGTCCCCTGTGTCCCTTGTCCCCTGTGTCCCTTGTGTCCCGTGTGTCTCCTTGTGTCTTCTGTGTCCCTTTCCCCCAGTGTCCCTTGTGTCCCTTGTGTCCCCTGTGTCCTAGACTGTTCACAGTCCTCTATTTTCACGTAAGATCATCAAGATCGAGAGCTTTGCGTTACGGGCTGCCATCTTTTTTTTTTTTTATTTTTTTTTTTTTTTTTTTTTATTTGCTTTACTTAACCAATAATTACAATATTGAACACTGCTTACACTGCTTACATTATTTACAACATTCATACCATACTTACAATACTGACAATACTTATTGCTTACATTGCTAACAATACTACTGTTTTCAAACATTATTACATTTCGTATGCTTCAAGTACACAGTTGCATCGGAAGAAACTTATTTAAGGATAGTTGGCGTTACTGAGGCAGGATAAGCTACGGATGAAAGACATAGAGAATATCAGGGGGCGTTGGGAATAGCGCCATGGTAGAAACGATAGTTTCTACGTGATGTCGTGTAGGAATGACCATTGTTTGGGCAGAACATTGTTTGCTTCTGCTTGTGCTTGTATGTTGTAAATTGTCTTTAGGTGTTTGAGAAATCCTTGCAATAGAGGTATAGCTTCTTTTGTTTTGCAGAGCCAGATATAGTGCCTGGCAATAAGAAAACAAAAGTTGATCTGGCGTTGAAGTTTAGAAGAGTCTGATCTCAGGCCTAGTGAAACAGTCATGTCTGCAGAGTAACTATCGGGAATAATTTGGCAAAGTTTTAATCGCGTTATGATGCTCTCCCAGAAGAGCGCCGTTTTGGGGCAGGACCAGAAAAGGTGTACGAGTTTTTCTGGTTCTTTTTTACAAAAGGAGCAGTTGGAGTTTTCTTTTACTCTTATCTTAGTTAAGAAAGCGTTTGTTGGTATTCTTCTGTGCAGCAATTTAAATTGAAATTCCCTGAGTTTTATGCTTTTTGTGATTTTATGAGCTAGCTGGTAGGTCGCACCCCACGTTATTTCGTTTTGACCTAAGTTGCAGTCTTGATTCCATTTTTGCTGGCTTGTAGTAGGGGGGGCACTTTTCTTTGTAATTAATTTGTCATACACCAACTTGCTTGCTTTTTGGGCTTTCATTAGTTTTGTCGAAAAGCTTTCGTAACTATTACCTTCGTTTGTGTGGTCACCTTGGTTGAATGTGTTGCATAGCTTTTTAAGAGCAGAAATTATTCCACAGTATGCCAAGGGTTGGACCTTGATGTCGTATTTGTTTAAAAGTTCTGGTGGAGTGAGGAATTTTCCTTCTCTGTTCCTTAAGTGCTTAACTTTTGTGATGCCTTTACGATACCATTCTTTAAAGAAAATAGGGCTGTCGTTAATCCTTACAAGTGAGTTGTACCATATGCCTTGTTCTGAAAGCTGGCTCTCTGATGTTATCCTCTCTTCAAAATTGATTTCTGACCAGATTAGGAGAATTTCCTTTAAGAAACTGTCTTGCGTTTTGAAGATATTAGCTATGTCTATCTTATTAAGGTTGCTTGTGAAAGGTAGGGTACACTCAAACTTTTTCAGTTCAAGATCTAGAAAAAGTTTCCATTTACCCTGATTATCTGTATCCAGGTACTTTTTTATCCAAGTGGTTTTTAGCGCTTTATTGAAAGATAGTATGTCAATCATTTTGAGGCCACCTGCTGGGTAATTGTTAATCATAATATCTCGCTTTATTTTATCGCCCTTTCCGTTCCAAAGGAACAAGTAAAAGAGCTTGTTAATCTCGCTAATTATTTTTTTGTTTGTGCACAAGGGTGCCAAGACGTACACAATTTGAGAAGCTACTAAGCTTTTCAGAACAGTGATCTTCCCACTTAAGGTTAATCTACGGTATTTCCAGTTGCTTAGAATATTGTTAATTTTTTCCAGTTTTTCCTTATAATTTAGAAGTACAGTGTTTTCAGGGTCTGTCGTAAACCAAACGCCTAAAGATTTTACTTTGTTTGTTTGCCATCTGAAATTTCTTTCTGGAAGAAGAATTTCTGTTTTTCCACTATATGTTCCGATCCAAATTGCTTCTGTTTTTTTACTGTTGAGTTTGAGACCCGAGGCTTCTCCAAAATCGTCAAGTGTGTTGAGAGCAGCTGAGAGCGACGTTTGTGAACCATTCAATATTAAGGTTGTATCGTCTGCGTATTGACTTATTTTAATTTCCTCTTGGTTAACGTGTATTCCTCTGATATTGCTGTTTCTTTTAAAAGCCTTGGCTAAGACTTCAACTGAAAGAACAAATAGATATGGAGACAACGGGCACCCCTGCCTGACCCCTCTTTCAATTTTAAAGAAGTTGCTTGTCCAGCCGTTGTTTAAGAAGCAGCTCTCTATGTTGCTGTAAAGGCATTTGACCCAGTTTACAACACTTGGGCCGAAACCGAAGTATTGAAGAGAATTTATGATAAAAGGCCATTCAATCGTGTCAAACGCCTTTTCGAAATCAAGAAATAATAATAGCCCTGGGATATTTTTTTCTTTGGTAAAACGAATAACATAGTCTATTAATCGTATGTTCTCGCCAATAAACCTGCCTTTCATAAAGCCAGTTTGATCACAGCTGATGAGATCGGGAAGAACCTTTTTCAGCCTGTTAGCCACAGCCTTTGCTGCAATTTTGTAGTCGCAGTTGAGAAGAGTAAGCGGTCTCCAGTTTTTAATGAAATACGGCTCAGCGTCTTTCTTGGGAATGAGTTTGATTACTCCTCTTCTTTGTGTGATGGAAAGCTGACTCGTTTCGTGCGCATAATTAAGAGCATTAATCAATAAGTTTGATATGTTTGTCCAAAATACTCTATAAAATTCTGAAGGTAGCCCATCAGATCCAGGGGTTTTTCCCTGTTCCATGGTTTTCAGGGCTGCAAGGCATTCCCTTTCAGTTAGCAGGCCTTCACAGTTGTTCCGTTGTTCGTCATTCAGGACGGTGTCGTTTTCGTGTTTAAAAAAATCATATGTGTCAATTAAATTGTGTATATTTCTGTTGGATGTATATAGATTCATAAAAAAAGATTCCCCTTCTGCTAATATTTCCTGATCCGAAGTAATAAAGTTATTTTCGTCCACTTTAAGTTGGCTTATAATGCCTTGCTTATAGTGTCTCTTTTCTAGGTTGAGGAAATATTTCGTATTTTTTTCTCCTTCATTATGCCATTTAATTTTAGCTCTCAATATGGAACCTTTCGTACGAGTCTCAATAATTCTTTCTAACTCACTCTTTAGATCATTCAGTTGTTCTGCAAGTTCAGAATTTTCTGTTACGCTAGAGTCTCCGTTCTCCATTTTCGATTCTAGTTTGGAAATTGCATGCTCTAGTTCTGCCTCACGGCCCTTTGTTTTCTTAGTTTTATTCATTGCGTATTTGAGCGATTTTTCCCGTATTTTAAGCTTAATCATGTCCCACAATAGAGCAGAGTTTACCATGTCATCGTTTTCATATTCGTCTTGAACTTCCTTAATCGTTGTCTTAATAAGATTAACATAAGCAGTTTCGGTTAAAAGAGAGGTATTTAATTTCCAAAGGCCGGGTCCTCTGCTATTTGCATGAAGAGACAGATCTAAAGTAATCATGGAATGGTCTGTTTTATATCCTGGCACTATATCGGTGTTAGTGACGTCCCCAATAACGCTTTGGCTTATTAAAAAGAAATCAAGTCTACAGTAAACCTTAGGTTGTCGTTGTCTCCAAGTGTACCTTTTGTCATCTGGATTGTGAATTCTCCAGACATCGAGAAGATCTAGGTTCTCTGAAATTTCTTGAACGGTCTTCAAGCTATTTTGGTGAGTTTTGGCAATGCCACCTTTTTTGTCATTTTCGATATTAAGAACAAGGTTGAAGTCACCGCCAATTATTATGTCTTCACAGTTAAAATTTAAAAGATGATCGTAAAAGTTTTGAAAGAATGAAGGTTTATCCTCGTTGGGAGCATAGATGTTAGCGAGGGTCAAAAGCTTTTCGTTAGCTTTTAAGTCACAGATAATAAATCTCCCTGCAGGGTCGGTGTAAAGTCTTTGGAGCTGAAGGTTAAAATTATTGTTAAAAAGAATACATACCCCTGCTTTGTTGCTTTCAAAAGAGGTGAAGTAAGCTTGATAGCCCCATTCTGCTTTCCACAAGTGATTTGTTTTTTCTATACAGTGTACTTCTTGGAGCATGCATATTGATGGCCTTTTGGCGCGAAGCCAATTAAATACTTCTCTTCTTTTAGCGTCATCCCTAAGTCCCCTGACATTCAATGAAGTTATTTTCAAAGTCACGATTTGTTCAAGTCTTTTGGGCTGCCATCTTGCATAAGTGTCAAAACTACTTAGTGGGCAGGGGCGGTTTGGGAGGAAGCGAGAAAAACAGAGGGACTGTAATAACATCACTGCAGCTCGCATTCAGGAGGCGTGACAGCAATTTCACGCCTTTTACCATTCATTAATTAAGAAACTCCGCTGGTGATGAAAAACATACCAGACACATTTAGCATCGATTAAGCGTGTTTACAAATATCTCCTTTCAAAACAGTGATTTTATAATGATTTTGGGCCATTCCTCGAAATATAATCGGCAAACATGTACAAAAAATGATTTTCCTAATCAAAATACCAAAAATCCTTCGTGTGTTTGTGCAACATGTGCCTTATGCTATGAAAGCGTACGTTGTGTGGAAAAGTCGACGTGTCAACGAGTTGTCAATGTCATCAACTTTAAACCCATTGTCAACCCAAATTAACGTCTATTGTCTAATGCCCAATCAAATGCCTGCGTTGCTGGTACAACGCGCTCCGTGAACGCGAGCTGCAGTGATGTTATTACAGTCCCTCTATTTTTCTCGCCCCCCCTCCCCTGAGCTATAATCCCCGACACCCGCCCCCTTGGTACGTTTGAAAATCAAAATACCCGTGATGGTAAGACGCGGTATATCTAAACGATCTCATGAAAAAATAGGGGACTGTGAACAGTTAACCTGTGTCCCCTCTGTCCCTTGTGTCCCTCTTGTGTCCCTTGTGTCCTCTTGTGTCCCTTGTGTCCTCTTGTGTCCCCTTGTGTCCCTTGTGTCCCTTGTGTCCCCTGTGTCCCAATGTGTCCCTTCTGTCCCTTGTGTCCCCTCATTACCCCATGTTCCCCTGGTTCCCCTTTATTACCCCTGTTCCCCTTGTTACCCCTTGTTCCCCTTTCTTCCCCCTTGCTTACCCCATTACCCATTGTTACCCCTGCTACCCCTTATTACCTCTGTTCCCCTTGTTAACCCATGTTCCCCCCTAGTACCCTTTGTTACCCCTGTTCCCCTTCTTACCCCTTGTTCCCTCTTGTTCCCCTTGTTACCCCTTGTTACCCCTGTTACCCCTTGTTACCCCTTGTTCCCCCTGTTCCGGCTGTTACCCCTTGTTACCCCTTGTTACTCCTGTTCCCCTTGTTACCCCTTGTTACCCCTGTTACCCCTTGTTACCCCTTGGTACCCCTTGGTACCGCTGTTACCCCTTGTTACCTCTTGGTAGCCCTGTAACCCCTTGTTATCCCTTGTTACCCCTTTTTACCCCTTGTTACCGCTAGTTACTACTGTTACCCTTTGTTACCCCTTGTTACCCCTGTTACCCCCATTACCGCTTGTTACCCCTTGTTACCCCTTGTTACCCCTGTTACCCCCTTGTTACCCCTTGTTACCCCTTTGTTACTCCTTGGTACCCTTTGTTACCCCTTGTTACCCCTTGTTACCCCGTTACCCCCTTGTTACCTGTTGTTACCCCTGTTACCCCTTGTTACCCTTGTTACCCCTTGTTACCCCTGTTACCCCCTTGTTACCCCTTGTAACCCCTGTTACCCCTTGTTACCCTCGTTACCCCTTGTTACCCCTGTTACCTCTTGTTACCCCTTGTTACCCCTTTGTTACGCCTTGTTACCCCTTGTTACCCCTTGTTACCCCTTTACCCCCTTGTTACCTCTTGTTACCCCTGTTACCCCTTGTTACCCCTTGTAACCCCTGTTCCCCTTTGTTACCCTCATTACCCCTTGTTACCCTTGTTACCTCTTGTTACCCCTTGTTACCCCTTTGTTACGCCTTGTTACCCTTTGTTACCCCTTGTTACCCCTTGTTACCCGTGTTACCCCCTTGTTACCCCTTGTTACCCCTGTTACCCCTTGTTACTCCTTGTTACCCCTGTTACCCCCTTGTTACCCTTGTTACCCCTTGTTACCCCTTGTTACCCCTGTTACCCCTTGTTACCCCTGTTACCCCTTGTTACCCCTTGTTACCCTTGTTACCCCTTGTTACCCCTGTTACCCCTTGTTACCCCTTGTTTACTCCTTGTTACCCTTTGTTACCCCTTGTTACCCCTTGTTACCCCGTTACCCCCTTGTTACCCCTGCTACCCCTTGTTACCCCTTGTTACCCTTGTTACCCCTTGTTACCCCTTGTTACCCCTTTGTTACTCCTTGTTACCCTTTGTTATTCCTTGTTATCCCTTGTTACCCTGTTACCCCCTTGTTACCTCTTGTTACCCCTGTTACCCCTTGTTACCCCTTGTTACCCTTGTTACCCCTTGTTACCGCTGTTACCCCCTTGTTACCCTCGTTACCCCTTGTTACCCCTTGTTACCCTTTGTTACCCCTTGTTACCCCTTGTTACCTCTTTTACCTCGTTGTTACCCCTTGTTACCCCCGTTAGCCCTTGTTACCCCTTGTTAGCCATTAGTACCCCTCTTCCCCCTTGTTACCCCTTTTACCCCCTTGTTACCCCTGTTACCTCTTGTTACCCCTGTTACCCCTTTTTACTTCTTGTTACCCCTTGTTACCCCTTGTTACCCCTGTTACCCCCTTGTTACCCCTTGTTACCCCTGTTACCCCATGTTACCCCTTAGTACCACTGTTCCCCCTTGTTCCTCCTTGTTCACCCTGTTACCCCCTTGTTGCCCCTTGTTTCCCCTGTTACCTCTTGTGACCCCTTGTTACACCTGTTACTCCTTGTTACCCCTTTTTACCCCTGTTACGCCTTGTTACCCCTTTTTACCCCTTGTTACCTCTGTTACCCCTTGTTACCCCTTTTTACCCCTTGTTACCCCTGTTACCCCTTGTTTCCCCTTTGTTACCCCTTGTTACCCTTTGTTACCCCTTTTTACCCCTTGTTACCCCTGTTACCCCCTGGTTACCCCTTGTTACCCGTTACCCCTTGTTACCCCTTTGTTACCCCTGTTACCCCCTTGTTACCCCTTGTTACCCCCTTTTACCCCTTGTTACCCCTTGTTATCCCTTTGTTACCTTTTGTTACCCTTTGTTACCCCTTGTTACCCCTTTTTACCCCTGTTACCCCTTTGTTACCTCTTTTTACCCCTGTTACCCCTTGTTACCCCTGTTTGCCCTTGTTACCCCTTGTTACCCTCGTTACCCCTTGTTACCCCTGTTACCCCTTGTTACCCCTTGTTACTTTTTTGTTACCCCTTGTTACCCTTTGTTACCCCTTGTTACCCCTTGTTACTCGTTTTACCCCTTGTTATCCCTTATTACCCCTGTTACCCCCTTGTTACCCCTTGTTACCCTGTTACCCCTTGTTACCCCTTGTTACCCTTTTTACCCCTTGTTACCCCTGTTACCCGCTGTTACCCCTTGTTACCCCTTTGTTACCCTTTGGTACCCCTTGTTACCCCTTGTTACCCCTGTTACCTCTCGTTACCCCTTTGTTACCCCTTGTTACCCTTTGTTACCCCTTGTTAGCCCTTGTTACCCCTGTTACCCCGTTGTTAGCCCTTGTTACCCCTGTTAGCCCTTGTTACCCCTGTTAGCCCTTTTTACCCCTTGTTGCCCATTAGTACCCCTCTTCCCCCTTGTTACCCCTGTTACCCCCTTGATACCCCTGTTACCTTTCGTTACCCTTTTTTACCCCTTGTTACCCCTTGTTACCCCTGTTACCCCCTTGTTACCTCTTTTTACCCCTGTTACTCCTTGTTACCCCTTGTTGCCCCTGTTAGCCCTTGTTACCCCTTGTTACCCTCGTTACCCCTTGTTACCCCTGTTACCCCTTGTTACCCGTTGTTACCCGTTTGTTACCCCTTGTTACCCTTTGTTCCCCTTTTTTATTCCTTGTTACCCTTGTTACCCTTTGTTACCCCTTGTTACCCCTGTTACTCTTTGTTACCCCTTGTTACCCCTTGTTACCCCGGTTTCCCCTTGTTACTCCTGTTACCCTTTTTTAGCGTTGTTACCCCAGTTACTCCTGTTACGCCTTGTTGCTATTTGTTACCCCTTTTTCCCCCTTTTTACCCCTGTTTCCCTTGTTACCCCTTGTTACCCCTATTACCCCTTTTTATCCCTTTTTACGTCTTGTTACCCCTTGTTATCCCTTGTTACCTCTGTTACCCGGTTTTACCCGTTGTTACCGCTTTTACACCTTGTTTCCTTTTCTTACCCCTTGTTACTCCTGTTACCCCTTGTTACCCCTTGTTACCCCTGTTTCCTCTTGTTACCCCTTTGTTACCCCTTGTTACCCTTTGTTACCCCTTTTTACCCCTGTTACCCCGTTGTTACCCCTTGTTACCCCTGTTAGCCCTTGTTACCCCTTGTTACCCATTAGTACCCCTCTTCTCCCTTGTTACCCCTGTTACCCCCTTGATACCCCTGTTACCTCTTGTTACTCCTGTTACCCCTTTTTACTTCTTGTTACCCCTTGTTACCCCTTGTTACCTTTGTTACCCCCTTGTTACCCCTTGTTGCCCCTGTTACCCCCTTGTTACCCCATTTTACCCCTTAGTACCACTGTTCCCCCTTGTTCCTCCTTGTTCACCCTGTTACCCCCTTGTTGCCCCTTGTTACCCCTGTTACCTCTTGTTCTCACTTGTTATCCCTGTTAGCTCTTGTTACCCCTTGTTACACTTGTTACTCCTTGTTACCCCTTGTTACCCCTGTTACCCCTTGTTACCCCTTGTTACCCCTTGTTACCTCTGTTACCCCTTGTTACCCCTGTTACCCCTTGTTACCCTTGTTACCCCTTGTTACCCCTGTTACCCCTTGTTACCCCTTTGTTACCCCTTGTTTCCCTTTGTTACCCCTTGTTACCCCTGTTACCCCGTGGTTACCCCTTGTTACCCCTGTTACCCCTTGTTACCCGTTGTTACCCGTTTGTTACCCCTTGTTACCCTTTGTTCCCCTTTTTTATTCCTTGTTACCCTTGTTACCCTTTGTTACCCCTTGTTACCCCTGTTACTCTTTGTTACCCTTTGTTACCCCTTTTTACCCCGGTTTCCCCTTGTTACTCCTGTTACCCTTTTTTAGCGTTGTTACCCCAGTTACTCCTGTTACGCCTTGTTGCTATTTGTTACCCCTTTTTCCCCCTTTTTACCCCTGTTTCCCTTGTTACCCCTTGTTACCCCTATTACCCCTTTTTACCCCTTTTTACGTCTTGTTACCCCTTGTTATCCCTTGTTACTTCTGTTACCCGTTGTTACCCGTTGTTACCGCTTTTACACCTTGTTTCCTTTTCTTACCCCTTGTTACCCCTGTTACCCCTTGTTACCTCTTGTTACCCCTGTTACCTCTTGTTACCCCTTGTTACCCCTTTGTTACCCCTTGTTACCCTTTGTTACTTCTAGTTACCACTTGTTTCCTCTTGTTACGTCTTGATACCTCTTGTTACCCTTTGTTGAGAAAAGACACAAACTTTGGCAAATTGAAACCTTGTTCTGTTGCAAAATAGTGTAAGCGATGATTTTCCGATATTATCATATAATAGCTAAATTTGGGGTTTAGATGTAAAAGATGATTTTAAGGCTTGGGACAATACCCCAACTGAAAAAACCCTCTTGAAATTTTGCAAGCAGTACCTAGATATAAGCAATAAAGCTATATATGTTGCAAGTAGAAGTGAATTAAGACAATTTTTATTAATTATTAATGTTTACAAACGTAGCTACTCTAAAATTCGAGTTGAAATAAAGGTTACGATGTATGTATGTATGTATGTATGTATGTATGTGTAACATTCGTTCATTACATATGATATCTGCTGCGTAAAAATGAGGATACTATTGGGAAACAAGCCATTCATACCTCGCTAGAACCTCACTATAATGGTAAAAATAGCTTTTACCACAATCTTATCAAAATATCTGAATATTATGACCTGCCCGATTTTGATCGTAATAATTTAAATGAAGCTAAGATCAAACACTATATTTGTCCCTTTTGTCCTGTGTCCCCTTGTGTCCCCCTGTCTCCCCTGAGTCCCTTGTGTCTCTTGTGTCCCCTGTGTCCCCTGTGTCCATTTGTGTCCCCTGTGTCCAGTTGTGTCCGCTGTGTCCCCTGTGTCCTAAGGTGACTGGGATGACGAGGATGACTGGGAATGCTAGGATGAATGGGATGACTGGGATGATTAGGATGAGAGGGATGACTAAGGTGACTGGTATGACTAGGGTGACTGGGATCACTAGCATGACTGGGATGACTGGGATGACTGCATCACTGGGATGATTAGGATGACAGGGATGACTAAGATGACACGGAGGAATAGGGTTACTAAGATGACTGGGATGACTAGGAGGACTAGGATGACTAGGATGACATGGGTGACTAGGATCACTGGAATGACTAAATTAACTTGGAAGACTGAAATGACTAATGACTAGTGTGACTAGGATGATGAATAAGATGACTATGATGAATGGGAATACAAAGGGGGCTAGGATGACTAGGATGACTGGGATGACAAGGGTTACTAGGACTAGAAAGACTAGGATGACTGGGATGATTAGGATGAGTGGGATGACTATGGTGACTGAGATGACTAGGTTACTGGGGTGACTGGGATCACTAGAATGACTGAGATGACTGGGTCACTGGGATGAATAGAATGACTGGGATGACTAGGATCACTGGAATGACTAAATTAACTCGGAAGACTGAAATGACTGGGATGAATAGGATGCCTAAGATGACTTGGATGATGAATAAGATAACTGGGATCACTTGGATGACTACTATAACTGGGATTATGGAGATGACTAGGGTGACTGGAACGACTGGGATCATTAGGATGACTGGGATGACTAGGGTGACTGAGATGACTAGGGTGACTAGGGTGACTAGGATGACTAGGGTGACGAAGATGACTGGGATGACTAGGGTGACTGGGATGTCTAGGAGGACTGGGATGACTAGAGTCTCGGATGACTGGGATGACTAGGGTGACTGAGATGACTGGGATCACTAGAATGACAGGGGCAACTATGGTGACTAGGATGACTAGGATGACAAGGGTGACTGGGATGACTGGGTCACTGGGATGAATAGAATGACTGGGATGACTAGGATCACTGGAATGACTAAATTAACTCGGAAGACTGAAATGACTGGGATGAATAGGATGCCTAAGATGACTTGGATGATGAATAAGATAACTGGGATCACTTGGATGACTACTATAACTGGGATTATGGAGATGACTAGGGTGACTGGAATGACTGGGATCATTAGGATGACTGGGATGACTAGGGTGACTGAGATGACTAGGATGACTAGGGTGACTAGGATGACTAGGGTGACGAAGATGACTGGGATGACTAGGGTGACTGGGATGTCTAGGAGGACTGGGATGACTAGAGTCTCGGATGACTGGGATGACTAGGGTGACTGAGATGACTGGGATCACTAGAATGACAGGGGCAACTATGGTGACTAGGATGACTAGGATGACAAGGGTGACTGGGATGACTGGGAGCACTGGGATAACTAGGATGACTGGGATGACTTTGGTGACTAGGGTGACTTCGATTACTAGTGTGAGCGGGATGAATAGCGTGACTGAGATGACTGGAATCACTAGGATGACTGGGGTGACTAGGGTGACAAGGATGACCAGGATGACTGGGATGACTAGGATGACTGGGATGACTAGGATGAGTGTAGTGGTTCTTGCTGGCTTCTAATTATTTCAAAGATTACGATAGTTATACCACTAATCAACTCATAAGTCAACCTAAGACATCGTTTGGACCTTCATGAGCTTCATTGAGTATTTTAAACTTTTGTTTTCAGATCAGATGCCACAGAAAGACTGGACAGTTAGGACCTTCATGAGCCAAGAGCCTCTGTTATCTTCAGTAATGTAAGTACTGTATGTTTGTGTTTCAATCCAGCTCTTAAGTAAACCAGATAAACAGGTTTCACAGGTGAAATTACAAATTAACGCTGAAATTTCGCACCAAAATTAAGGAGTAATTCGTCACATATGATATTAGTATGTGTAATCAAATGGTGATGAGTGAAGTAAGGGAATAATTTCACCTATGACTTGTCCAAAAGGCAAGTGAAATTATTTCTTAATTTCACGAGTCTACCATTTGATTACCTATTAATATCATGGGTGACGAATGAAGTTCGCAGCCGTGGATTTTTGAGATGTTTATCCTGGATTGTATCGATCGAGGATGAGAACTCTCTCAAAAGTTAAGAGCTTAAGTTTGGCTTAAGTTCAGAATTTTCAGAATATTTTGACAAACCTGTCAGAATCCTTCTTGATGTGCTTTTTGGTGTGTTTAGTTTTCTAAAGCATCTTTTAATGCCCTGACATCTCCATTCCATGATAACATTTTAAATTTCCCTCACCATCTTGGCACTGAGATGTACAGAAGGTTGCCATGGCAATTTTGTAATTTCACATGTGAAATTATAAATTAACGCTGAAACTTCATGCCAGAATTAAGGAGTAATTCGTCACCCATGATATAATGAAAGTAACTGATGAGCTTCATTGAATATTTTAAATTTTTGTTTCCAGATCAGATGTCACAGAAAGGCTGGACAAGGATTTTCACGAGCAAAGAGCCTCTGTTATCTTCAGTACCGTATGTGCGCTATGTCTTGCTTTGTAATCCAGCTCTTGAGTGAACCAGATAAACAGGATTGTTGGCTAGTTGATTTCAAAGTTTGATTAAGCTAATCCAGGGAAAACTGTTACCTTATTCTTTCATTTCACTGTTATTTCACCATCAAGTGTACCACTTGTGGGAGAAGAAGTTTATCAATCTTACTTTTTCCAATAAAACAACAACAATAATAAAAACTAAAAAGACGTGCAAAATAAAATGCAACATAAAAGAGCAAAATTCCAAAATAAAATTAAATCAAGTATAGTTTTACAGCTTGGTCAATATTACTATCGTGAAAATACAAATTGAACCCAGGATCATCTATTATTATTATTAGTGAGAAAGTTGATTATGATCATCCAATTGAGTGTAGTTCTGAACAGCTACAGCTGTTGGTGATTCAGTGACTGGCACGTCAAAAGCGTATAAAGGGAATCAACAGGGTCAAACAAATGTTCATTATTGACTTCTGCATAAAATAATTCGTTCTTCAAGACCAAGGAAATAAAGGCATTATTTTTGAGGGATGCATTCAGCATTTCTGTTGAACTTTGTATGAATTAGACATTTTATGTTAAATAAATGCTTGCAATCGCCAATTTTATGTCTTCAGGAAATCACAACACAAAGTCAGCTGAAACACATTGAAATCTTTTTGGTTTCAAGAACAAAAATAGTTTGATTGATTTGATTGAAAATTCCAAGAGACATGCACTTGTTGGTGAAGTACTCATGATCAGAAAATTTGAATGCAAAAACCTTGGTCATTACAAGTTTTCTCCTGGATTAGAATTTATTGGCTTTGTGCAACTGTGTCACAATGTTTAAACCAATAGCCAAGTTCTGCTGATATAATAGTAATAATAATAATAATAATAATAATAATAATAATAATAATAATAATAATAATAATAGGTATTATTATTATTATTGTTATTATTATTATTATTATTATTATAAGGTTGTTATTGTAGTACAGTACCTGTTAGTACAGATATGCAATCCTTATTGTACCCTTCAAATTTCTTACCATGTTGATCTATTCAAATGACTGTTTGACTTAAGGATAACTAGCATGACTACTATAACTGGAATGACTGGAATTACTGGGATGATTAAGATGACTGGGATGACTAGGATGACTACTATGACTGGGATGACAAAGATGACTGGGATGACTAGGGTGACTCAGATGACTAGGATGACTGGGATGGGATGACTGGGATGGGATGACTGGGATGGGATGACTGGGATGACCGATATCACTAGGATGACTGGGTTTGGGATGACATGGAATACTGGGATGACTGAGATGACTGGAATGACTAGGATGACTGGGATGACTGGGATCACTAGGATGACTGGGATAACTTGGACAAATGAAATGACTGGGATGACTAGGACGACTTAGTTGACTACAATGACCGGGGTGAATAGGATGACTGGGATGATTGGGATAACTAGGATGACTGGGATGAATAGGATGACTTGGATATTGGATGACTACAACAATTGGGATGAGTGGAATGACTGGAATGACTGAGATGACCGGGATGACAAATATGACTGGGATTTATGGGATTGCAAACATGACTGGAATGACTAATATGACTTGGAAGAATAGCGTGACTAGCGTGACTGGGATGACGTAGATGACCAGGTGTTTTCAAAGTTGGATTAAGCTAATCTAGGGAAAGCTGTTGTAACAGATATATTGTACCTTATTCTTTCATTTCACAGTTATTTCACCATCAAGTGTACCACTTTTGGGAGTAGAAGTTAATCAATCTTACTTTGTCCAATAAAACAACAACAACAACAACAACAACATTAACAACAACAAAAACTAAAAAAAAACGTTCAAAATAAAATGCAACATAAAAGAGCAAAATTCCAAAATAAATTAAATCAATTACAGCTGTACAGCTTGGCCAACATTATTATGGTGAAAATAAAATTATTTAACCCCGGATCATCAGGTACTATTATTAGTGAGAAAGTTGCAGAATTTCGTCATCCAATATTGAGTGTAGTCCTGAACAGCTACAGCTGTTGGTGATTCAGTGACTGGCATGTCAAATGTGTATAAAGGGAATCAACAGGATAAACAAATATTTCATTATTGACTTTTGAATAAATAATATTGGCACTTCAAAGCATTCCTGTTGAACTTTGTATGAATTAGACATTTTACATTAAATAAATGCTTGCAATCGCCAGTTTATGTCTGCAGGGAATCACAATACAAAGACAGCTGAAATGCATTGAAATCTTTTTGTTTCAAGAACAAAAATAGTTTGATTGATTTGGTTTCTAGAACAAAAATAATATGATTGATTTGATTGAAACTTCCAAGAGACATGCACTTGTTGGTGAAGTACTCATGATCGGAAAACTTAAATGCAGAAACTGTGGTCCTTATAAGTTTTGTCCTGGATTAGCATTTAACAGCTTTATGACTGTGATGACACTACTGACTGGGATGACTGAGATGAGTGGGATGACTAATATGACTAGGATGACTACCATGACTAGGATGACTAGGGTGACTAGAATGGCTAAGACGACTGGGACGACTAGGCTGACTAGGATGATTGGGGTGACTGGGATAACTAGAATGACTGGGATGACTTAGTTGACTACTATGACTGGAATGACTGAGACTAGGATGACTGGGATGACAAGGATGACTAGGGTGACTGGAATGACTGGGATCACTAAGATGACTGGGATGACTACGATGACTAGGGTAACTGTGATGACTAGGGTGACTGGGATGACTGTGATGACTAGGGTGAGTGGGAGGACTGGGATCACTCAGACTACTGGGATAACTAGGATGACTGAGATGACTGGGATCACTAAGATGACCGGAATTAGTGGGATGACTGGGATGACTGGGATGACTTGGACGAATGGAATGACTGGGATGACTAGGACGACTGGGATGACTTAGTTGACTACTATGACTGGGATGACTAGGTTGACTTGGAGACTACAATAACTGGAATGAGTGGAATGACTTGAATGACTGAGATGACTGGGATGACAAAGATGACTGGGATTTGTGGGATTACAAACATGACTGAGATGACTAAGATGACTGGGACGACTAGGGTGACTAGGGTGACTGGGGTGACTGGGATAACTAGAATGACTGGGATGACTTACTTGACTACTATGACTGGAATGACTGAGACTAGGATGACTGGGATGACAAGGATGACTAGGGTGACTGGAATGACTGGGATCACTAAGATGACTGGGATGACTACGATGACCAGGGTAACTGTGATGACTAGGGTAACTAGGATGACTGTGATGACTAGGATGACTGGGATGACTGGGATCACTATGATGACTGAAATTAGTGGGATGAGTGGGATGACTAGGCTGACTGGGATGACTTGGACTTGGTATTTTAATGGTACAGTTAGTAGATTGCATATCTGTACTGACTCGTATATTCGTTTTCTGTGAACTTGATGAGTGCATTTCAAATCTCTTCTTGCTTCAACCAGCAATTTCCCAGCATGGAAATATGTCTGAGGAATGACTGAATACACTTCACATTGATGATGTGCAGTGTAGTGCTTCTTGCTGGCTGCTAATTAGTTCAACGATTACAATAGTTATACAACCAATCAACTCATCAGCCAAACTAAGACAGCATTTGATGGGGGGGGGGGGGTGAGTGGTGGTATGAGGGGTGGGAGGAGAGGAGCGTTTGTTCTTAGGTAAAATTGCAGGTGTAGGCTAATTACTTTGTTTTTTGGTTTTTAAGCTTGAATATCTGATATTCTTCACTGCAGTAACTTACCTTCCCATTCTTGAAGGTGATTTCTCAGTTTAAGTGAATAAAATTTCTAAATTGTTAAATTCACCGCCATGTTCATTCCCACGTTCGGGGAAAATTTAGGCTACACAGTTTTCATTACAAGGAAAAAGGATTTGGCCTGGGTGAACTGGATTATTCCTTCAATTTGTTTTAATTGATTGTGAATTTGGATTGCGTGCCTAATCTTCAAACCTCTTTGTGGAAAACAGCAACAAGTGCTTTGAGTATGAATCTTGTGGCTCTCATTCTGACATTCGTAGAATTAATTCTGCCAATATAATCAGTCTACTGCTTGCAAAGTGGAAGAAGAATTACACAACAACATCAACAACAACAGCAACAATGAAATGATTAAAATAGAGTCACCACTAAAAATTTCTGCCGCAGTGTTTTAAAGTACGTTTGACAAGCACTGAGTAAAACTGGGCGTGGAAAACTTAGTGTGCTTCTGAGGAAGTAAAGTTGGGAGATTTTGAAAACTTGCACTCATCTTTTTCAGTTCCAAAGTGATCAACATGTTATTTCTCTTTACTTCTTTGATATTACCAAGCAGAGGGGTGTTGAAAATAACATAATTATCGTGAAAGGGGAGGCTTTGTCTTGATCAACTGTCAAGTTCTCAGAACTGATGGTAAAGAAAATCCGCAGCAGTTAGTGAAGAAAATAACATGTTAAAGCTTGGGACTGAAAGTTCACAGTAACCTAAAGGCCTTCAGATAAGCAGTTTGTTTTGCAGTAACAATGGAATCCTTAAATACATGTGCAAATTGAAATTCTTATTAACATCAACTCGTATCAAACTTGGGAGTCTTTTTTTCGGCCGTTATTTTGGCTCGTCACGCAAAGTCGTGAGGCCAAAAAACGGCCGCGAAGAAGATCACACGGAAGTTTGACATCGGATTTATAGCACAGTGATGTTTTTTCGGTTAGTTTTGTTTCTCTATGTGCATGTATTTTGTGGGATGCTGTTTAATGAAAAACAAACTGCTTACTGAAAAAGTCTGAAATTTGTTCCCTCATGTTTTTCCAACTTTTGGAGCACAAGCAATCACAAATGAAGACGGCAGCAACAGTGGCACCTAACAGAAGGCTTCACATGCACGCTCGCTTTTATTTTTTTGCGCATTTATTCGCTTTGTATGCAAAAAAAATACAAGAAGGTGATAATCAGAAGTTGAAGGTTTTGAGAACACAAACATTGAGCCATGTAATATCAAATTCAAAAAGCGCGCGAACAAAGTTCAAATTAATAGGTAAATTTAAAATGCTGAGAAAATTAAAACAACAAAAGGCTTTCCCAGCGCACTCGCTGTCATTTTGTCGCACATTTATTCGCTTTTATACGCAAAACAACAAGAAAAGTAATAATAAAAAATTCAAGGATTTGAGACGCAACAGAAACATTTAGCCTTCAATTATCAAATTCAAAACGTGCGCGTACAAAGTTTAAATTAGAAAGTAAATCAATTAAAATGCTGAGGAAATTTAGACAATAAATGATGTTCGCGTAACTGTTAATTATTTTTTCAAGTGCCGATCTTGCTGCCGTCGCTTTGTCGATTGCTTAAAGCTTTATAATATGCAAAGCAGAACTTGGCTTATTGTAAGGCTTGGACAAACAGTGAAACATTACGCGCAGTAACTTTGCACTGTGTTTCCATTTCCATAAAGAGTTATAAAGCAAAATGACAACGCAATATTTTTTTTTGCTTTGAAACATTTCGGACAAGGTCTTCGGGGGTGGAAATACAGTGTAATTTTAAGGCTGGTTTTTACTAGCAGCGTACCACAGACTTAAGTTTAGCAAGGTCATCAACAACTGAAGTGTATTTAAATACAAAACTGAAGGTGTGAGCACAAAGATTGTTCTTGTTCTCTCGTCGTAAAGGATTGACACAACACGAGCTGAGCACAACAGAACAAACTTTGTTTTGGTTTATCTTGCTTGTGCTTATGTTGTGTTAATTCGTTGCGCGGAAGAAGAATTATAATAAGTGCGTGGGTTTCCTAAAGTTGTGCTTATGCTTTTGTTGTTGATGTCTTTACTAAACTGACGCTTGTGTTCATGTCGTTAGTAAAAACCAGCCTTTACCGCGCGTAATGTTTTACTGTGTCTGAGCCTTAAGGGGGTTTATCTGGTTCACTCAAGTAGTTGGATTACAAAGTAAACAGCACAGGTACTGAAGATAACAGTATTTTATTGAACAAATAAAGCTTATCTGTGTTGTCCATTTATTTACAATAAAAAAAATACAAAAAAAAAGTAATCTAGCCTTCCCCGTCCCTGCCGGGCTGCTTCCACTCCGCTCTGAGTCGGTGTTCATTCTTATGTCCTCATTTGATATTCCAACTTTAAAATCCTGGTCTGTTTTATCTGATCCCTTCATTCAAGCTAGGGGCAGTTGGACACTTAGAAAATTTGGCCGTTTGTCCCCAAGTGGGGAGGGCAGGGTGAAGGAAAGTGAGAGTTTGCTCCTCATGCCCTCAGGGTCTCATTCAACTTTGTCACAACACCACACCAAATTAAATTTGGAATTAAAATTAGCCAAAACAGTTTGAAGTGAAAACTATAATTTTGGTTTGAAAGTGCGTGTCTGCAAAGTCAATATATCGTGAAAAATATCCAGAGTCGTGGACAAGAAAAAAGAGGGCGCAAGACAGTGAAACTCAGTCTTCAGTGGGTCTCCGTCCTCGATGCCCAGAAAATTGAACAAAGAATCGCGCTGGTCTGACCGACCTTCATCCCACAAACTTTACCAAAGAGCACAAGTCAATAATAATCTCTCTTCTGCGAAGCTACTGATATTGGATTTCTCTCGTCCTAGTTATTGTTTTTTATTTAGTGTTTAGACCTACATTAAAGGAAATTTGGAAGTCAAAATTACGCGGATTGTTTACGCGTCGTTTATTATTGCTGTTATTCTAAAGAGTCGAAATTATCTAAAAGTAATAAAGCGAAACATTCAGAAGCACAATTTACGCAGTACTGCTACAGTGCCGCGTAAATTGTGCTTTAAATATTTCGTTTTATATCTTAAAATTAGTTGCCCTCATAATCTAACGTGGAATTCGTTTAAATTAGTGCCGCGTAGGTTCGCCGTCAAATTTCGCCAAACTAAAGGGATTAAAGCGATCTTGAAAGATGATTTAAATATTTGCTTGTTTTGCTTCCCGTAGAAATAATTCGATTAATTCTCTTATTTGAATAAAGGTTTATTTCTGCCTTAAGAAATTAGTGCGAAAGAAATGTGAAGCTAGTAAAATTTAATCTTTCAGTTCCTAAAAAAATTTTGGATTCGATAGCAAGTCTTTAAACTTCTAAATCTTTATGTTTTTCTGCATAGTAATTAATTAAATTGTCCTATCTTTAAGTTCCCACGAGATTTGAAACTTTAGTCACGATGGTCACGCTAGCCGACTGTACCAGCATTGCGTGACGACCGTGACAATAGCCCAAATAGCGTGGAAATACTACGGTCGTGACTGGAATGGATACTTCAAATCGGGATTCCGATAAATGACTGAAACTAGCGAAATATATAATTTTTAACATGAAAAAATGATCTTAAGTATATGGTTCCAGACCTATATCCGAAACCCTAATTTGAAGCATCAATTGAACTCACCACCGAGAAATTGCCTTACAGCGTGAAAAGTTAATGTTTATTCTAGCTGTTTACATAAGGCTATCCGAAATTTACGTCAAGTTAACCTGATTTTTCACACAGCCCAAGGAAATCTATTCTACGTCCTCCTTAAAAATAAGGATATAGAGCAGATTACCACAGTTGTCTGATTTATCAAGTATTTCCTTATTTCGAAAATGGTTTAGTATCTAAAGCTGATATTATTAGTCTAACATCAACAGCCATGTTTGTTTGCCTATTGTTTTCAGTTGACCAAAAAACAACAGGTAAAAAAAACAGATGTTGATGTCACCTAAACTTAGTTTGATAAATTTGTTATAATCTGACGTAGGAAAAAGATGGAAATGAAATAAATTTGGACCTATTTATGAGCGTTGTTTTGTTTTTATGGTTTTAGTTAAATTTTCAGCTAATCAGGTAGGAAAAAGATGAAAATGAAATAAATTTGGACCTATTTAAGATTTTTGTTTCGTTTTTACGGTTTTAGTTAAAGTTTCAGGTAGTCGAAAAATATCAGCACAAAATTTGGCAATTATGGGAATGGTTTATATGCTAATTTTGTTTTTGTGCTATAATTTGGAAAGCTATTTATTGTTAGGAAATGAAAAGCTTTAGGTTTAGAAGAGAAATCCTTAACCAGTTGCCCCCCATTAGAGAGATTCTTAGTGACTATCAGCTCAATTTGATGTCATTTGTGAAAATCCACCCAAGCCAGACCAATGCCACTCAGTGCTCAGTTCTCTGCCCTCGAATCATCCGTCGACACACCTACTCCGTGAGCCGGGGAGCACGTTCTTGCACCCCCGTTTTTCGTCCTCAACAGTGAAACATTCCCAGACATATGGTTTACAGACAAGCAACTTTCTTGATCGAAATGGTTATCTATTTATTTTTTTGGAAAAAGGTGTGGTGTTATAACAAAATGAATGAAACTCTAAGAACATGAAAAGCAAACTCTCACCTTCCTTCACGCTGTCCTCCCCACTTGGGAACAAACGGCCAAATCTTCCAAGTGTCCAACTGCCTCCAGCATGAATTACAGGATCAGACAAAGTTTCCCAGGATTTCTCAGTTGGAATATCTCAGAGGACATCAGAATTCACACCTTCTCAGAGGCAGAGCTTCCACAGCCCAGCAGGGACGAGGTTGGCTAGATTTAAACATGACCTTTCCCAAGTGATGGGCTCCTAATCTTGTGCGTGTGCCACCTGAGGTCTGAAATTAAATAAGAACTTAAAAAAATAATAATGAAATGCTAATGGCCTTAGAAACCAACCAACAATTCTTGATGACACCACTGGTTTCCCCATGAAATGACTCAAAAATGAAGAATAAGTGAAGACATTCTATACTAATGATGTGTCACTACCCAGATTTGGGTAGTGCTTCTGATTGGTCGTGCCACAAGGATAATGTGTCTCAACCAATCAGAAGCCATACCCAGATATGGCTAGTGACATGTCATGAGTCATCATTTTGTCGGAAAACCAGTGATAGCATCTTGAAAAGTCAGGTGTTTTCAAAGGCTTAGCTAAGGCAAGCCTAGCAAAAAATTAATAATATTAAGATAACTAATGCAAGCTCATTAGCATATTAAACAAAGCTAGATACTTCTTGGTTCTACAAGTGCCCTCGTAATGTAAACATGTATTCAACTAATGCTTTGATTATGTGCAGAAAAATGGAAATAAAGAATGCCAAGGAGTAAATTCCTACAACTAACATGCCAGACCTGTTGAAAACCTATGGAAATTGAAAAAAAAAAAAAAAAATTCCACAGAGCAAATGCAACACCAAGAAAATTAATAAATTTAAGTAGAATGTAAATGCAATCAATAGTCTGCAGTCTGTGAAACCTGTGTAAAAGAATAAGTTCTCAAAAGTTAATAAAAAATTGTTTTAGTTTAAAAAAAACAAAATCAGCAACTTGGAAAAAAATTCTTACTACTTCAAGTTGCCTAGAAAAAAAATTAAGCAGGGGCAGACTGGAGATCGCCTTAGACGTAACGTTTAAGTAAGCTAATGAATAATCTACTATGTGTTATAATACTTAAGACCCTGATGGCGAAATCCATAGTGCACCGACCTTACTTTGAAGTGCCAACAGAGACCAAAATCAATCATCAACTTATTAACAATCCCAAAAAAAATGAAACTCTGCCTACTTGATACTTATGTACATTCTCCTTACCAGTACCATAAGAGAGGTAAGAAGGAACAGTAAGGAGAATCTGTCAAGTGAAATTAGGACTTCAAGGATTAAGGTCACTGTGGTTAATTGCTTTGCTATTCCTATCCATACTGTGCTGTGTAGCCTATAAATGTAGATGCAATTCCAGCTGTAGCTTCCTGGCCACTGATAGCCAGAGAGACGCCTTGGCTGACAAGCTCAAGCTTATCTTTTCCCTTAATGGCAGAACATCATAAGTTTTATGGTCAAGGTGTCTACATTCTACCCATATAATTATACTATAGCTCTTAGGTTGTCTGTATTGTTATGATGTTGTTCTGAAAATTTAAAGATGTATACCTGTACAGTGCTACTATTTCTTGCAGCCTGTATAGTCCCTGACACAAGTAATATGCTACTTTGGAGGTTTGGAGCTAATATTGTGCTAATGAGCTTGCTGAAGAATGTTTAATTCTAGCATTAAATTAACACTAATACTTTATAAGTGGAATCCTGATCCTTTGAACCTCTTGATTGTTCAAATTAAAACTTGTTTTCCTTCCCCTGAACTCACTGTATTTTTTATACTTTGCCTTGGTTTTTCTCAAACAGAAAATGGCATATCTCTCTAATTCTTTGAACTCCTAGTTTTGTAAAAGAAATGTCCATTTTCACAGGAGGTTCAAAAAATCATAGTTCCACTCTGTTAAGATAACACAGGAAGCACAACAACTCCTATAATGAAGACGAGTTGCGATAGAAGGTGGACCTATGAAAATAATTGAGTATGTGGCGAACTTTAACAAAGGGAATAAAATTAAAGCAAAGTTAAAAAATTCTGCCTGTGTGATTAATGTTTGCTGTGATAAGGTTGTAATGCTTCCCATGCCTCTAAAGATACAGGCAACATTGTGCTTCCCACTGTTAAAAAAAATTGAAAATCAGTGAATAGCTAATGCATTTTGACCCGTGTTCCCAGACAATTACCTGGAAAACAAGGTCACTCCAACCTACACTGGAAGCACAATGTCATCAACTGTATATGTGGCAAAAGCTCTATAAGCCCCAGCCTACCCCCCTACCTATCACTGATCACAGCCCCCATTTCTTTAAGACCAGATTTTTAACCTGATCCCCCTTAGTGTTTATTTCATCCTCCACACTTACCTTCAAAACCATTCCATTTGCAGATGTCAGGAACTGATTTGCATCAAACCAATGCAAGAAGATTTTGCCAGTTGGTGCAAGATTATTAAATAAAAAAAATCACCTTTTCCCCTGATTTCCCCTTCCCTATCGAGATAAAAAATTCCTTTCTCCCCCCCTAATCGTTTACCCCCTTCCCGACCTCTAATTCCTCCAACCCTCCTCAAAAGGCAGGTAGGGGCTTAATTGAGCTTTTACGGTTTTAGGTATGTAATAATCTATAAAATATGTAACCTTACCCACCCAACAACTATAACTTTATATTAAATACTATCATAATATAGCAAGATTTCCTTTGAGCAGTGAAGCACTAAACCCGAGGGTGGTACTTTATGAATTTTTGGGTGGGGATATGTCACTGGGACCCTGAACCCTTAGCCCGTACCAAAACTAGTTCAGCTCAATTTTTCTATTCTTTACCAGACCAAACTGGTCTTAAATTATTTTTTGAAACAATTTCTCTGTCTCTACTTACCAGATGAAATACTGTCTTTCATCTTTGATAAAATTGCCAAATCGTGAGGAAATGTCATTTATAATCACTAATTAATATAATTATTCTTGGCTACAGAGTTTCATTGACCATTGTCTTGCAAGAATGAACCCTTTTCCCTTTTCTTCCCTGAGGTGAATCTCCTTTGTAAAATTGAATGATGTATTTACTACTCAAAGGAATCTTGTGTTTGAACTTAATTTGTAAGCGGTACAAATACGCCTCTACATGTTTTTCAAAATATGACTTGTTTTGGAACAAAATCATCCAATTGGAAAACTTTGCCTAACTGATAAGTCTCTTTTCAGTTACTAAATTGAACTGGATGGTGACTTATTTACTTCAAAAACTAAAGAAACCTTTGATAAAATTTTCTCAGTGAGACTTATTTTTGTATGAACATGGTGGCACACACACTGTATAATATATCATTGTTCTTGTAATACAGATATCTTAAGTATTCCCTCCAATAGTGAATTACAAAATTCCTAATTTAAAGTTGGTCTCACTACATATTCAGCAATCGATATCCTCTATAGTTGAAATGTGCTAAAGATCCTACAGTGACTGAATTTTGATTGGATAAATGAAGTAGGTTTTCTTTGAATTTGGAAAGCTGTAAACTATTGTAGAACTCAAAGAAAAAAAATATTGCAAGTGAATCAATTCACTCCTGTTGGGAATACCATGGACCTGCTTTGAACAATGCATGAAATCCTATTTGTTGAAATAGTCAATATTCTTTGGTTTTTGTTTTTTGTTTTTGTTTTTTTTGTTCATTGCCAAACTAAATGAATTTGCCTAATAACTGCTGTTGAATGGGGGTTGTGGAACAACAGCTGGGTGAAAAACCTCCCCGTACGTCCACTTGCTCCTAGGAGGAAAACCCCGGGCCAGCTGTACCCCGCATTCAATGACCTCCCGGGCAGGGTCAGAAATATTCTAAAACCCAGTACCTGTGTTGAGGCAGGGTACTGGTTGTAACTTTAAGTAATAAATTATATGATTATATAAATACTAAACTAGGTATTAATAATGAGTTGACTTTGATGATACCAGCTTCTCCACTGTTGGCTTTTGAACTCCTGCTATTGATGAATTGCTGACCAGTTTGCCAAATCTGCTCTTCTTTTCAGCCTGAGAAGAAAATAAGAATTCATTTTCACTTAATTGCTAGCTTATTTAGGACTCCTTGCTGACTTTTGGCATGTAGGTATTTTTTGAAACAGAGTTAAGCAAGGGATGTACCAATAGTTCAATGTCTAAGATTGAGTCACAAATGTAAATGACTTTGTAGGAGGGATGTAGGCTACCTGAACACATGGTGCACATGTGCATCCCTGAAAAAGACTGCAAGACTGACTGCAATGATTAAGATGACTAATGAGGTAACTAGGGTGACTTGAATGACGGGGATAACTAGGATGACTAAGATAACTGGAGTAACTGGGATAAATGAGATGACTAAGATGACTGAGGTGACTGGGATGACTAGGAATAATGAGATGAGTGGGGTAACTGGGGTGACTAGGATGACTGGGATGATTAGGATGGCAAGGGTGAATGCGATAATTGTGAAGACTAGGATATAGGATGGCTGGGGTGACTGGGATGACTGGGAATAATATGGATGACTGGAATGACTAGGAGGACTAAGATTGTTGAGATGACAAGGAGGACTGAGTTGACTAGGATGATGAGGTGAAACAAATGACTGGGATGACCGGGATGATTAGGATGACTTAGGTGACTGGGATGACTGGGACAACTGTGATGACAGGGATAACTAGAAAAACTGTGACGACTAGGATGACTTGGATGACTGAGATAACTGAGAGGTAGCCAGGATGAGTGGGATGATTTTTGCTGCTGGGATGGCTAGAATAACTAGGATGATTGGGATGAAAAGGATAGGTAGAATAGGGTGACTGGGATGATTGGGATAAGTGGGATGACTAGGATGGCTGGAATGACTAGCATGACTAGGATCAACAGAATGACTAGCATTACTGGGATGACTTTATTGACAGGGGTGACTGTGATGGCAAGAATAAGTAGAAGAACTGGGGTGACTAGGATGCCTAGGGTGATGAGATAACAATGACTAGGGTATCTGGTATGACTGGGATGAATAGGATGAGTAGGATGATTGGAATGACTGGGATGACTGGGATAACTGGGGTCACTTGAGATGACTAGAGTGACTGGAATGAGTGGGATACTAGGATGACTCTGATGACTAGGGTTACTGGGATAACTGAGATAACCAGGATGACTATAACTAGAATAACTATGGAGGCAGATTTTTCAGTGCTCAAAAGTTAAGCTGTGACCATTGAATTTCCAGCAATTCAAATGACGATATAGGATGACTTGTATGCAAAAATGGCAGAAGCACAAGGGCTGAGTTTGTGCAAAAAAGTGGATCTAATAGACCTCTTTTACGTGTATGTTTTGTTTCCCCAATAAAGGTGTCATGTGGCATTCTTTGGAGAACTGTTTCCTTTAAATTATGTGTGCATATGCATGCATAATTTATGACAAGACTAAGGGCAAATTTCCTTGAGAACTACATTTGGAAAGTAAAACATTGGGCTTACCATGAACAGAACATTGGTTGTCAAGACAACTAACCCTGGATCTTCGAAAAACCAGTCAAAACTTTCCGTAACTTGTGCAATATTCCCAGCACTACTTTTTGCAACGATTTTAAAAGTCACGTTGGGGAGAACTAGATTTATTGACTAAAGTGATGTTTACGTTGCTTATGCAAGCACTCTTGAACACACTCTCACGTTCTCCTCATAGGAAGTTTGAGCCTTTAGCCCCATGCTCGACATGTTGGCAGACAATGGAGTATATTAACTGATTTTATTGACCTTACCAATTCCACTCTTTTGTTTTAGTTTATCCTGAGAAATGTTATAAAGGATAAAGATTAGTTTTATTCTCCTCAGCCTGTTCTTGTGCGATTTTTTGTCCCAATTGTTTCTCTCCAATTTTTTGTCCGATTTTTCGTACGATTTTTTTGTTCGATTTTTCGATCCATTTTTTGTTTGACTTTTTGGCCAATTTTTTGTCTGATATTTTGACTGATCTTTTTTGTCCCATTTTTCTGTCTGATTTTATGTCTGATTTTTAGCCTGATTTCTTGCCCGATCTTTTGTTCGCCTTTTATTTGTCCGATTTTTGGCCAATTTTTTTGTCTGATTTCTGGTTCAATTTCCTCTCTGATTTTCTGGCCAATATTATTTTCTGTTCGATTTTTTTTTGCTCGATCACTTCTCTGATATTTTGTTCGATTTCTTGTCCGATTTTGTTTGCCCCATTTCGTGTAAGGTTTTTTTAGCCTGATTTTTTTGTCCGATCTTTTGTTCAATTTCTTGTCTGACGTCTTGACCGAGTTTTTGTCCGATTTTTTTGGTCCGATTTCTTGTCCAATTTTTTGTCTGAATTCTTGTCCGACTATTGGATGTCTGATGTCTTGTCTGCAATGTCTGATGTCCAATTTTTGATGTCTGATGTCCGATGACTGATGTCTTATGTCAGTTATCTGATTCTGATTTCTCATCTTCATTGTTTGATGTCCAATGTCAGATGTCCAAAATAGCAGATTTCTGATGTCTTAAGTCCAATATCTGATGTCTGATGTCCAATTTTTTCTTGCCCGATTTTTCGTCTGATTTTTTTGTGCAATTTTTTGTCTTCTTTCTTTTGTCCGATTTTCTGTCCAAGGTTTTATCCGATTTGTTGTCCATTTTTTCGTCCGATATTTTGGCCGATTTTCTGTCTCATTTTTGGTCCAATTTTTTGTCCGATTTTTTTGTTCAATTTCTTGTCCGATTTTTTTGTCCGATTTCATGTCCGACTGTCAGATGTCTGATGTCTTATCTCCGATGTCTTCTGGGTTCCATGTTCCATGCCACATGTCCCATGTCTGATGTCCCATGTTCGATTTCTTTGTCTGATTTATTGCCTATTTTTTTTCCGATTTTTAGTCCGATTTACTGTCTGCTTTGATGTCTAATTTTTTTTCAGATTTTTTGTCCGATTTCTTGTCCGATTTTTTTGTCTGATTTCATATCTGACTGTCGGATATCCGATGTCTGATGTCTTATCTCCAATGTCTGCTGTTCCATGTTTCGTGTCAAATATCTAATGTCTGATGTCCGATTTTTGATGTGTGATGTCCGATGTCTGATATTTTATGTCCAATATCTGATGTGGAATGTCCATGTCTGATTTTCATTGTCTGATGTCTGATGTCCCATGTCCCAGTTACTGCCCATTTTTTCATTTTTTTGTCCGATTTATTTTCCGATTTTTCATCCGATTTTTTTGTCTGAGTTTTTGTCTGATATTGTCTTTCCATTTTTTAGTCCGATTTTTCGTCTGACTTTTGTTGCATGAGAGGATGACTGGAATGACAGGGATCACTGGGATGACAGGGATACCTAGAATGACTGGGATGAAAAGGTTGTAGGGATTGTACCCTTTTTTGAACAAAAAATTCAAGGATTTTTCAAGGACTTTCAGGGACACATTTCCAATTGTTGAAGGATTCCAAAAAGAGACTTGAGTGTGTCTTTTTTATTTCTTCCACAGCATGACTGCAATTTTAATTTTTATCCAGAAGATCTTTCTGTGTTTGCTCCTTTTAGGCACTTGACAATCTGGGTTGGATTAAGTTATTCCTGAAATTCAAGAACTTTCCAGCACCGACTGCAATTTTCAAGGACTTTCAAGGAGCGTGCAAACCCTGAGGTTGATTAGGGTGACTGGGATTATTTGGATGACTGGAGTAACTGGAGTGACTGGGATAACTGGGATGACTAGGTTGAATGGGATTACTGGGATGGCTAGGAGAACTGGGCTGACTGGGATAACTGGGGTGACAGGGATGATGAGAGTGACTTGGATGATTAGGATGACTTAGCTAGGTGACTGGGATGACTGTGATAAAAGGGATAACTAGAAAAACTGGGATGACTACAGTGATGAGATAACTGAGATGGCAAGGGTGTCTGGTATGACTGGGATGAATAGGATGACTAGGATGACTGGAATGATTGGAATGACTAGAATGACAAGGATAAAGGGAATGACTAGGATGACTGGGATGAGCGGAATGAGTGGGATACTAGGATGACTTAGATGACTAGGGTTACTGGGATAACTGAGATAACCAGGATGACTGGGGTGACTGGGATGACTAGAATAACTATGATGACTAGAATAACATGGGTTGACTTGGATGACTGGGATAATTTGCATGATTAGGATGAATAGTATGAATAGTAATGAGATGACTTGGATGGCTGGAATGACTAAGATGACTGGGATGACAAGGATGACTGGGATGACTGAGAGACTGGAATGACATGCATGATTAGGATGAATAGGATGACTATTAATGAGATGCCTTGGATGGCTGGGATGAGTGGGCTGCCTAGGATGACTGCATGACTAGGATGAATGGGATGACTTGGTTTACTGTGATAACAGGGGTGACAAGGATGATTGTGATTGAGATGGGGTGATGAGATAACTGAGATGGCTCAGGTAACTGGGATAACTGTGATGACAGGGATGAGTAAATGACAGGGATAACGGAGTTGATTAGGATGACTGGGATGACAAGGATGACTGGGATGGCTGTGATAAATGGAATGACTGAAATGGCTGAAATAACTACAATTACTACAGAGACTGGGATGTCTAGGGTAACAGACATGACAGTTGTGAACTTGTTGACTAGAAAGACTAGGGTGGGTGGGATAACTAGAATGACTAAAATAACAGGTATGCCTAGGATGACAGGGACGACCATGTTAACTGGGATAACTAGGATGACAGGTGAGACTAGACTGACAAGGATGACTGGATCAACTGGGGTGACTAGAGTCACTGGGATGACAGGAGTGATTAGGGTAACTTGCACAACTAAAATGACTGGGACTACTTTTTGATTAGGATGACTGGGTTGGCTTGGATACCTCGCATGAATAGGATGACTGGGATAAGTTGGATGGGTAGGATGAGTGGGATGACCTCATCTTTAATGAAGGCACCCGAAAAAGATTTGATTCTTTAAAGGGGGGAAACAGTGGGATGTGGAATCGTGTGTACCTCTGGAAAAATCTTAAACGAGATGTAGTAGTCTCACACCAGTTAAAAAAAAGTTACAAAAAACATGAAAAAACTGATACCTGAAATCATCAGTGGGGGCCACAATCCCTCTTTGTCTTGACATGTCATCCCTTTAATTGAAGAAATGTTTTCGATATCCAACTTGTGATGGGTCAAGAATCTTCCGGAACATCACCAAATGGGAGGGGTTCTGTTAAATGGCCAAAGATGCAAGAAATTATACAGGTACATTTGACTGTCAAGGAGGAAGGAAGAATTAGTCTCCCTACACTACCTATATATGGATGTCTATTTTTCTGCAAAAAACGTTTCCTACTGCCATAAATAAATGAAGACTTGCTTCTTTTCAAAATTCACGGAAGATTTTAACAAAAAGATTTTCCTGGCAATATTAACTTTATATGCTTTAGAAATTTTTAAATTTTGTGATCTGACAACAGCTTTACATTGGCTGGTGAAGACTATCTCAGATCAAGAACCTTGAATTATTTAAGTAAATAAGAGAAGCAATTACTAATAAAAAATGGGTGTACAACAACAGCTGGGTGATTATAACCACTGCAAATGTCCACTTCCTCATCAGAGAAAAACCTTAAGTCAGCTAAACCGCCCACACTCAGGGTGCTTTCCAAAAGTCTGGCAGCTGGACCATAGCTGGACTGGTCATTTTGACAATGAAATAGGCTTTTATTAAGACATTTTCTGCTGAAAACCTCTTCTGTGCATACTGTTTAGGATATGTCTGACTGAATAGTTTTGATTGAAAGTGAAATTCTCATTAGGACCAGAACAGTCTGGCTGGTCGGTACTGACAAATGGAAAGCACCCTCAGTGATCTCCCAGGCCGGTCATAGACAGAACTGTAAAACCAAGTCTCTGTAATGAAGTAGGGTAACTATTAGCAATACATTTTTCCTGACAACATACATTACAAACCAAACCAGTTGTAATTCCTAGACTGTGATGCTGTTGTCCTCTAAATCCAGACTCTCTTCCAAAGAATGCAGTCCATTTCTATTAATCTCTGACCAGTTCGCCTCATTTGTTGCCCTTTTTCTGCCTGAAAAAAAAAAAAAAAAACATTTTTATCAGCCCATAAACTGGTGACAATATGATGGAGTCACTTCTTGCTAATGGCTGTCACTCATTTCTTAAACACTTATAGATGTTTGGATATCACATATAATATCTGCTTTATGTCTAATGACCAAATCCAAACAATGCTTGTTCTTAAACCATTAACTCTACAGTAGAGAATTAACTCTTGTCTCAAGTATAGTAAAACACATTAAATCCTTCAGCAATAAAACACAGGGGTATAGCTAGGATTGTTAGAGAAAGACGTATGCACAATAATTATTTAAACTCGTCTCGAATATGATAATAAACATAAAATCCTTCCGCAACATAACACAGGGGCAAAGCTAGGATTTTAGAGAAGGAGGTATGCACAATTTTCCAAATCCTCCTCCCCTCATTCTTATTAGCCCGAACTTTTTTCAGGTTTCTTGACTAAAGGAGTGTTTACGCTGTAAGGTGAAACATTATTAAACTGCGCATCAAATATCCCAGTTGTCCCAGTCATCCTAGTCACCCAATTCATCTCAGTAATCCTAGTCATTCTAGTAGTTGGTTCAAGCTACTTATGCTTTGACAGCCATCACCTGAATTGACAGATACTAACAGATGAACTTAGGAACTGGTGGGAGTGAAGTGAGAAGGTAACCATAGAAACTGGCAACCAGAAGCCTCTACAAGTGGACCCACTGATTTACTCTCAAAATATTGTTGGCGAAATTTGTTTGCACTGATGGTTGCCAATAACCAGCTGATCATGAATAATTATTACACTCTGTACCCTGGGGTAAGAAATCCTTATATTCATCCCTATCTATTATGGCAACCATAGCTACAATAGTGGTCTGAATTCCAGGCATCTAATCGAGTTGCAAACTCAAAAGAGAATTTTCAGGAGTCTGCGAAAGAAAATAATTGTGCTGAAATGCGAACTAAATGTTCCTTACACTTCATCAGATTGTTGACTCACAGTGAATTTGGAGTGAAAGGTAAAAGTTTAGACCATTCATGGTCCCCTATTTTTTCGGATGGCTGAAAGTCAGCTGAGAGATATTTTGGATGGTGGTCTCTATTAATGTGTAAGTGAGAGATAATATTATTTTTATATCACCCAAATAAACAAGTTTCAAAAATAATTTACTGCTCAATGGAATCTTGTTGACAGAGGCTTAAAAACCTTATTAAGTGGCTGTACAAACAAGCATCTAGGAATAATTTGCCACTATTTAAGAGCAAAACTTTACACTCCTAGTGAGCTATCCAGTGAAATGGTCAAAAATGCTGATACCGGTTAGTGTGATGTCTTTGCGATTTTCACCGACCAAATGTATGTAGATGCAGATAACTGACATTTTGTAATGGCTTTTTTTGTACAATGGTGGCACACACACTGGAATTGTTATAACCTATTATTACTTTAAGACAATCAATAAATACTTTCAATTTGTTGCATGACTGAAATTAAGTGCCTATTGATGTTATAAATTTTAAAGATGTTTTGAAGAATAAATATTCATCTGGTTCTAAATCTCCTAATGTGCCCTATAAGATGTTTTTCAACACCTTACAGATTATGATCTCTAAGACTCTACCGAGGAACAACGTTTTTCAGTCATGAACAACAATTGGGCAATTAAATGATTGCTTAATAGTAATAAAAAAATGTGATATAAAATGGTTAAGCTGCTAACCTTGTGTGAAAAAAAGTTTAGTGAATGGGGGGTTGTGGAACAACAGCTGGGTGAAAAACCTCCGCGTACGTCCACTTGCTGCTAGGAGGGAAACCCCAGGCCAGCTGTACCCCGCATTCAGACCTCCCGGGCAGGGTAAAAAATTTGCAGTTTTGGTCATCTATGATATATTATTATATAATGGAAACCAATTGCCTTTCTGTTAGTGCTACCTAATATTTTAAGAGGGATGGTGAAATGGTGAAATCAGAGCCTTGCCTGGATGCTCAGGCTAAAGAATAAAACTTCTAAAAATCTCTGTTAAGACAAAAAATCCAAGACTCAAAAGAAAACTCAAAAAATGAGACTGGTGATGAAAGTTTCCGAAACAATTTCCTGAGTACCTATTCACCACCCCTTTTATGGAGCAAGAACAATTTCCTGCTTCTTAATAATAGTTTTGTGAATTATTTTAAAAGTAATCATCACAAATATTATGATTGATGATGTCTTAGAAACCAGAATATGAGCTTGATGTTACATAGTCATACCATACCTTACCAAACCATAATGCAGCCATATGAACAAGTCCTAGCCAGTCTCTCGAGCAAATATAACGAGCCATATACCAAACCACGCCATAACAGATACCAACAGCTTGATGCTATTCATCACCCTGCCTTTCCATACACAGATTTCTATCATAAAAAAACCTGTCATAAGTATCAATTTGCTATCACTTGGCAAGCTCCTATTATTTGGAATGATATTCCATTAACTAGCTGTGCACAATAATCTCAAAGTAAGTAACTTTTAAAAAAAACTTAAGACTGTATTTTTCTGAGTTGTTAATTAGCCTACGCATAATCTGTATACCTTATGAGACTATAGTAAGTGTATTTGTTTGCATTTGTTTGTGTGGTTTATAGGAATTATTAGTTGTTTAAATATTTGAAATTAGTTGCCAAGTATTGTATTTCAGTTGTAAGATTTTTCTGGCTGACCTTTTCTTTCTTGATTTAATTGTATTGTAATAATTTTAGTTAAAGCTTTCTTCTGTTCCTGTAAATTCTTCACGTCTTTTTTTTGCTGACCTTAGGCCATTTAAGCCCCAGGCTTTGGCTGTTCTTGTGTATTTTTTTCGTTCAGTGTGTGATATGTATTAATAAAGTTAAGTTACATCACAGATGCTTGACGTTGAGTTCTGTCATGAATGTAGTTCAGTCTAGTTATTGTTTGGTTGATGTTACTAACCTCGAAGTCTAGCCTCTATGCAGTCCATTTTCCATACCAGCTGCCAGGAGCTCAACGTTGAATGTAGCACTTATTTCGTTATTGTTCCCAATGCTGTCCTCTAGTTCATTCCATATACCAACAGCTATACCTTTTTTGTACCACAATAACAAGACCTTGTTGCATTCTCCATCATGATGATGTTGTTGTTGCCTTTCCACTTTAAATCTAAACTTGGTTTACCACCATTCCTTTCCCTTTCTGCCTGAAAAAAAAAGAAACATGACTCACTAAATGTAAATTTGAGTCAAAAAATATATGAATTTTATTTACTTATTCCACCTGACTACGTAAAACCCCTCAAATTTATCTTAAAAAGCTAATATAAGGCAATGCCGGTTTTTTACAATAAAAAGTTAAAATCAAGAGACAGCTCATGCCTGTAAGAATTAAGCCAGGCTCAGAAAAATGCTCTCTTCCAGGTGCATAGCTACCTGAATGCATGGCATAAATGTGCATATTGAAAACGTTCAAGGGAAAAAATAAAACTATGAAAGGTTTCAACCTATGAGTCATTTAATAAGTAAGTTGAGTATGATCATCTGGGTGAACACAGTTCTGAATAGGACAGTAGTTGATAGTAACTGCTGTTTCAACAATGTGTGCCATAGTCATTTACCGAGTCATGCACAGGTTGTTGAAATGTCAGTCACTGTCAACAACAGTCCTATTCAGGATTACATTCACCCAGACGATCATACTCAACATACTAATGAAAAAGGAAAAATACAGTACAAAAAAAAAAAATAAATAAATAAAAAATACAATAAAGAAAAGGAAATAAATAAAAGGTAAAACTTAAAAAGTATAGTTTGCTTTTTAACTCTGCTTGTTTCTTTCCAGTATTTTTTCTTACAACAAAGCACAGATATAGGAGAGTATGAGGCATGGATGACAAGCATGACTGAGGAAACTAGGCTGACTAGAATGACTGGGGAGACTGGAATGACCAGGATGACTGGGGACATTGAAATGACAAGGAAAACTGGGATGTCTAGGGTGACTGGGATGACATGAAAGAGTAAGGATGACTTAAGAAAACTGAGATGACAGGGATGACTGGGGATGTCTACAGATGAATGGGATGTCTAGGGGCGATTGGGATAACTGGGATGACTGAGATAACTACAGATGACTGGGATGACTATAATGATTATATAACTGGCACGATTGGGATGACTAGGGACTACTGGGATGACTACAGATGACTAGGCATGACTGGGGTGACTTGGGATTACTGGAATGAATCGGATGACTGGGATTACTGTGGATGACTTCAGATCACTAGGATGACCAGAGATGACCAGGATGATGGGAATGACAGGGATCACTAGGGATCACTAGGGATGACTCAGTGGGGTGACTAGGATGACTGAGATAAGGGGGGATGACTAGGGATGACTAGGGTGACAAGGAATGACTGGGATAACTGGAGATGACTAACTGAGATCATTGGGATGCTTGGGGTGACAAGACAAGACAAGACATCTTTAATATATTCAGTAAACACCCGCATATAAGAACACAAGATTTCGGGGTTCGGGCTGAGCTACAATCCCAGTCATAATTAAGGGAACACCACCACCCTCTACCACAGCGGACAGCCAAGGGATCAGTTTTTTCCTCTCACAATGCCAACAATGCTTTTTATTGAAACCCACCAACCATGAGCGAGGTTTGTGATACACTAATCACTCACAACCATGGTGGTACAAATAGTTTGACTCAGTAAATCGACACTATCGCTTGATGAAGACCTGCAGTGTGCAGTCGAAACGTTGTGATCAATATCAAAGTGACAATCATGAGACAACCTATAAAAACTAAAGCCTTTATCATAATTATAGTATTGTGTACAATTTCTTGGCACGCAGTCAGCCTAAAACGCTAGTTGTAGCATGTGCTAAATCAATTCTACTACAAAACAGATATTACCAGAAAATAAGTTAAAAGCATAGAGAAAAGAAACGAAAGAATATGTGTAATAAAGTCAAAAGCAAGAAAGACAAATCTGTTTAATGCAAGTTGTGAAACGGGCTAAGGTTTGGGATTTTGCCATTTAATTTTTTGCATTATCATGGTTGCATCCAGGTAATCATCTTACGTTTGCCTTTCAATCTTTCAAAGAGCGCTCTGATCAATTATCATTTAAAAGCTTAGTTTTGACATATCTATCACTCTAACTGGCATCTCATTCCATAATTTAGCACCAATAATAAAATTGATGTACATTATTATTTTTCGATCAATAGGATGACTGAGATGTCTAGGGATGAATAGGGATAACTGAGATCACTGTGATGACTAGGGATGACTGAGATGACTAGGAACAATAGGGATGACTGGGATGATAGGGTGAATGGAATGAGCGAAAACTGGGATGGCTGGAATGACAAGGGATGACCATTATGATTAGGATGAATAAGGATAACAGCAAAGACTGGGATGACTAAGATAATTTACATGAGTTGGATGACTACGAATGACTGGGACGACTAGGGATGAGACAAGGGATACCTGGGATGAACAGGGATGACTGAGATGAGCGGGATGACTGTGATGACTATGGAGGACTGAGATGACTTGAATAATTAGGATAAGTTGGGGTGAGGGGCTGGTTGATTTTAGAAAAAATATATATAGGTACACTGTATATCCTGGAAGTGCATTTAGGTAAGAAAAGAATCCTGCATAACTCCTCTGTCCAAAAAAAACATTCATGCACATTCAATGGGCTGATAAAAAAACCTGCTCAAGATGCTTCCTGGGTTGACAGTATGAACTTCATTTCCCAACTGTTATGATAAAAAGATTTTGTATTAATTTTTGTACTTGCGTTTCCTCTCAAATGGCTTTTTCTTATCATCTAAAATAATTTGCATGTTTTAAAAAACTCTTTGTCAGTATTCAATTTGTGCTCAGCTTCGCCCATGGAAAGCTTTTTTGATGCTGTGGACACCGAGTGGCCATGATCATGAGGGCGGGAAAAGCCTTCTATTCCTGTTCACTGTTTCAGTCTTACAGGACTTAAACATAAAAGATGGATAAAATCCTAACTATAGCGTAAAAAAGAACAGCCTGTTTTTGGCCGTCTCCTTCAGGATGTTAAGGGATACTTCTTTCAAACAAGTGTATTGCATTTCAGTACGTGATAATTGCAACGCAACATCGCGTCGCCGGTTGCGGGTGAAAGTTTTTTCAAGTCACCACATGAATGCGTTGTGGTTACAATTGACAATCACTTTTGTTTGCAAACAAGTAAGTACTTTTCTCTTGAATTTAGTGAAGAGATGATTAGGTCGCAAATCAGAGCTTTTCTGCCTGGGGCAACTGCCCGCTGGTGTGAAATGATGATCTTGTCTTGCAAGTCAAGTTTCAGTGACTACTCACAAGGTAACAAAGAGTAGTACAGGGTAACACAGAGTAACTAAGGGTAACATAGGGTAACATAAGGTAACACAGGGCAACACAGGGTAGCACCGGGTAATACAGGGTAACACAGAGTAACAAAGAGTAACACAGGGTAACACAGGGTAACACCGGGTAATACAGGGTAACACAGAGTAACACAGAGTAACACAGAGTAACACAGAGTAACACAGAGTAACACAGAGTAACACAAGGTAACACAGGGCAACACAGGGTAACACAGGGTAACACCGGGTAATACAGGGTAACACAGAGTAACACAGAGTAACACAGGGTAACAAAGGGTATTACAGGGTAACAAAGGGTAACATAAGGTAACAGAGTAACACAAGGTAAGACAGGGTAACCAAGGGTAACAATGGGTAACACAGGGTAACAAAGGGTAACACGGGGTAACACACAGAAACACAGAGTAACTAAGGGACCAGTCATAATTTAAGTTGGGGGGGGGGGGGGTTGGAGGAGAAATTGGGGGGCCTTCAATTTTTTTTGGATGGAATATGGGGGGCCTTAAAATGCCAAAAGATGACCATGGGGGGGGGGGGGGGGGGGTCTTCAAGTTTCTTTTAAGTAGCATCCCTACTGAGCAGCATGATGTTTGAGTATTAAAGGACCTGATTTTGATTCAGTTTTACACTTAAATTATGACTGGTCCCTTAGGGTAACATAGGGTAACACAAGGTAACACAGGGCAACACAGGGTAACACCAGGTAATACAAGGTAACACAGAGTAACACAGAGTAACACAGGGTAACAGAGAGTAACATAGGGTAACAAAGAGTAACACAGGGAAACACAGAGTGACAGAGGGTAACACAGGATAACACAGGGTAACAAAGGGTAAAACAGGGTAACACAAGGTAACAAAGAGTAACAAAGGGCAACACAGGGTGATACAGGGTAAAACAGAGTAACACAGGTTAACAAAGGGTAACAAAGGGCAACACAGGGTAACAAAGGGGTAAAACAGAGTAACATAAGGTAAGACAAGGCAACACAGAGTAACAGAGGGTAAGATAGGGTAACACAAGATAACAAACAGTAACACAGGGCAAGAGAGGGGAACACAGGGTAACAAAGGGTAACAGAGGGAAACACAGTAACACAAGGTAACACAGAGTAACACAGGGTAACACAGGATAACACAGAGTAACACAGGGTAACAAAGGGTAAAACAGGGTAACACAGGGTAACAAAGGGTAAAACAGGGTAACACAGGGTAACAGGGTAACAGAGACAACACAGAGTAACACAAGGTAACACAACAACAACAACAACAACAACAACAACATAAGCTTTATTTACATGACTATAATTATGTAGGTACAGTATTGCAAAAGCTTTAACATAAAGTTACAAATTTATAACAATGATAATGCAATGCAATGATTACTACAGTCAATCAAATGTCATCAGTATGATTTCATAACAAATTAGTACATAAATCATTACATAATGAGACAAATTTCAACAAATGTGAATTTACGGAAAAATTATGTGAATTCATCAGTTTAATTATTAATTCTGTGTAAGATAGCTGATTAAAGTCGACAAAATTTTGTTGGATTTGATTGTAGAATTTCTCCCTTGGGATTGAATATTTTGGACAATGGAAGAGAAAATGAAATTTGTCTTTAATTATACCAGAGTTACAAATAGGGCAGAATCTATCGTTGCGGGAAGTTTGATTATATCTTCCAGTTTCCATCATGAGTTTGTGTGTTACACAGGGCAACATAGTCTCCCACGCAGGCGTTTTTAGGGGAGCTTGTTTTTCATCCCTCCCCACAAATGCCTGCTCATCCGAAGACAACATTCCTTTCCCACGCTTATCCAATCACATTGTACTTTTCAAATTCTGAAAAGTTAACCTTGACCGTAAGGTAATCTGATAATTACTCAATCTGCATGAAACACTGGAAAAACTTTCTAACCTCCAATAAATGTTAGATTTCGAGCGGCAAAAATAAGATTTAATCAAATTTTAGAATACTCCATGCACTTCATAACCTTAATGAAGGAAAGAAAAGAAGGAAAACGGTAACTGTAGGGTCATGTTTTCGTCGCGTTTAGCCTGTCAACACCTTATTGTACAACTGCTTATTGGTCACTTACCAGGAAAATAAAACAATGGGAAAGGAATGTTGTTTCTGGCTGAACAAGTGTTTGTGGGGAGGGATGAAAAACGAGCTTTACTTAAAACGCCTGCGTGGGAGGCTAAGGCCAACACAGCCTAACAGAGGGTAACATAAGGTAACAAAGAGTAACGGGAAACAAAGAGTAACAGAGGGTAACACAGGGTAACAAAGGGTAACACAGGGTAACGCAGGGTAACAAAGGGTAACACAGGGTAACACAGGGTAACACAGGGTAACAAAGGGTAACACAGGGTAACACAAGGTAACACAGGGAAACACAGAGTAACAGAGGGTAGCATAAGGTAACAAAGAGTAACACAGGGTAACACAAGGTAACACAGGGAAACAAGGAGTAACAGAGGGTAACGCAGGGTAACACAGGGTAACAAAGGGTAAGACAGGGTAACGAAGGGTAACACAGGTACACTACCGTTCAAAAGCAAGTTGACAGCCCATTGCGAGTCTCGATTCTCTTCTCGATTCCTGCACGAATAGAGAATCGAGAATTGAGAACAAACTATCAAGAATCGAGACGAGGATCGAGTCTTTCAGGACAGAAAACAAAAGATTCACTCATGACTGGATAAATTTGTACGGCTGTAACACAATGCGGCATGGGTATACAGTCGACTCCTGATAACTGGAACCCTCACTAACTCGAACCTCGCGCTAACTCGATCCAAAATCGATTTCCCTGGATTTCCGTCATGCATTCACTTCAATTTTACCCTCGGTAACTCGAACCCCACTATAACTCGAACTCCCGCTTACACGAACCAATTTTCGTTTCCCCTCAGGTCATTTTCTATATGATTTTACCGTCAATAACTCGAACCATGTTTTGAGCCCTATAAAAAGTCGGGAAAAAAGCCGTCTACTGGCGTCCGAAACAGAGAATTTTGGAATTCCGATTGACGTGTTGTAGGAGTATAGTTTACTAGTGGAGGCTAATGTTGATGGTCACAGTTTAACGTGAAGCAGCTTTACTTCTCAAAACAGTAAAACGCATGCTCTATTTAGGCTTTGTTTTGTTACGTTACATTCTCATTTATAATCTAGAAGTATTTTTTAATTTTCACTCGATATTTCTACAATTAAATGTGATTAAAATGTTCACTGTGCAGTAAAAACTGTTTTTTACCTTACTCTCGGCTATTTTCTTCGAGGTCCCGATAACTCGAACTTTTTTCGATTTCCCTTGAAGGCTCGAGTTATGGGAAGTCGATTCTATTCGTGCCGGAGACTGTATACTCGAAATAAGACCAGTTCAAGTTATAAAGCGAATGTTTCTTTAAGGACATCTCTATCACGCTTTACTTCCTCAAATAAAGTTTGAAATGCCTGCTCCAAATGAATACAAACAGTGCATACTCGCGTACAAGCAAGAGAATGTTTATTTTGTAACGTCCAAAGATTCTGGGCTTATCCGGCCGTTTAAATTGATAAAGATCAGCTGTAACATACACGTCCGTACATAACATGACCAATATTTTGCTCTGAAATTGCGTTCGTGATCCTTGAAAACTTTTGAGGAACAATGGTTTTTTTTCTGAGTGAATGGGGATGTTGTGTATGAATCAACGAAAAGTCCACACAATTTTTGGGGACCAAAAGCGCATGCGTCTGTGAAGAGCCGTACCATAATTGAGCGAAATGAGTTTTCGATCTAAATATATAGGTAGATTTTCTAAGGCAAAGTTAGGTTGATTATTTCCGGTGGGGTTATAGGGCGGTGACAGATGGCCAACTCTCTGAAGCCTGCTTGACTAATCCGTGCGGATCCGACTTACCGGGGGGGACTGTCGAGCTTGCTGACGGTCACCAAACTCCGGCCCAGCAAGTGCAGGGAGGTGCTCGAACTATTAACTCGGTCCCAGAGGTTAAATGGGAACCTCGGCACCAGAGGTTAAACGGTCACCTCTGTCCCAGAGGTTAAATGGGAAAAAAATGGCCACCAGAGCTGCCTCCCCGACGGGGTTTTTGCGTTTTTTGTGACGTGTCACGCTGCAAGAGATGTAACGCAATGTCACGCAATATGTATATTTTTTACCTGGGGGGCTCACATATGAAAGGAGCGGGGATGCTCGTCGGAAATTTTGAAAAACCCCTAAAGGAGACCAACCTGGGCGTGGGCCAACCTTTTTTTGACCCCTGAAAGAGACCATTTTGTTACAATGTTCTTTATTACATGAATTGAATGAATAACAGGAACTGACTATCAAATATAAATCTTCGCGTGCAACCCTAAAAGAGACCTTTACGCCTTAATATAATGACGTTTTGCTCAGAACACCCTTAGTGAGACCAAAATGCGAAATTTACACGCCTAAGCGAGACGGCGAACATCCCCGCCCCTTTTATATGGGGGTTCTCCCCCCCCCGGTACAAGCAACAGCATGTTTATTTTATAACGTCAAACGATTCTGGGCTTACCCTGTCGCTTGGTTTGATAAAGATCAGCTGTAACATACACGCCCGTCTGTAACATGACTAATCTTTTGCTCTGAAATTGCTTTCGTCATCGTTGAAAACTTTCGTGAAACAAAGGGTTTTAATTGTACGAGGAAATTTAGCGCCTTCATTAAAGTTTGGGGCCTTTGAGATAATCTCTCGTAAGTCTCTCTTGTTTCTTCCGCGATGGAACATGATACACGTAAACTTTTTCTGTTGCCTAGCACGTGACTGCAACTACCGCGATGAAAACTTGCACGATGTTAATTTCAAAAGCGGATTGTATTGCATGAGACAAAACATTGTTTTCAAAGCTCCTGGACGTTTCTGAAGTTTTCGAAACTTTTATGTACGCAATCACGTCTCATAAAAAACAGAGGGCGAAATATCAAAGGGAGGTGCTATCGCATATCGCGACAACAGCAATTCTAGTCAAGAGGTCAAATTACAAAGCAAGTTGCCAGCGAAAAAAAACACCCTCAGATTGTAGACACCGATAAACAACTGCGATAATGCCGATGGACATTCACAAACAGGCAATCGAAAAAATATCGGCGAGTAAAATTCGAAAGCAACGAGAAGCGCCTTGAGACTTTGTTTACACACCGTCGCATATTTAACATTTAGTTACACAAGCTTCCTTTTACATGTATTTTGGATTTTACAGATAAAAAGACGCCTTAAGTCGTTCCCGTGGAATGGATTGGTCTACGGAAGCATCACTGAGTTCTATCTGAATTTGGCAAAATAAATGTTCCAATGTTTTAATCCGAGATGAAAGTTGATATTCCAAGAAGCTCTTGATCCGGTTAAAAATTAAATTCCAATGTGTTTTTAAGGCCTCAAAGTTAAAAACGTTCCAACGGTTATCAATGAGCATAGAGATTTGAGAGAAAATTACTCGAAACAAACCCTTTATAATCGTTTGTAAACAAAGGCCGTTCCGGTTTGATGAGTCTTGGAGGAATCAAGAATCGAGACGCAATAATCGAGAATCGATTCTCGATTCTCGCGAGGATCAAGAATCGAGTGTCAACTTACTTTTGAACGGTACTGTATTACAGGGTAACAAAAGGTAACATAGGGCAACACAGAGTAACACAGGGTAACACAGGGTAACAAAAAGTAACACTAAAGAGGGCGCTAAAAATTATGAGGACGCGCTCAAGAAATCAGGCTTAATTTTGGTGCGCGAGAAGAGGGAGGATGCGTGCATAACATTTCTCAAGCGAAGTTACTCTTCTTCCGACCTGCGACGAAACTTAGTGCCGCGAGTTGCACACACAAGACCGTATGCCCTTAGACCAGAAGAATCTGTTTCTGTGCCTGCCTCTCAAGAACTAACAGATTTGGAAATTTTTGCACCATCAAATATCAGAATCGCGTTTAAAATAGCGAAATGTGATATGTCTTAACATTAACAGTTATATTTACGTGTCATAATTCCGAAGTATTTGTATGTACTTAATGACCTGCCTTGTGATTCAGTTTATGCTGCAAAAAGGTTGAATAAACGATCACTATTATTATTATTACAGGGTAACACAAGGTAACACAGGGAAACACAGGATAACACAGAGTAACACAGAGTAACACAGGGTAACACAGAATAACACTGGGTTACACAGAGTAACACAGGGTAGCACATAGTAACACAGGGTAACACATGGTAACACAGAGTAACACAGGGTAACACAGAGTAACACAGGGTAACAGAGTAACACAGGGTAGCACATAGTAACACAGGGTAACACATGGTAACACAGAGTAACACAGGGTAATACAGGGTAACACAAGGTAACACAGGGGAACATAGAGTAACACGGGGTAACACAGAGTAACACAGGGTAACACAGTAACATAGGGGAACACAGGGGAACAGGGTAACACAAGGGAACAGGGTAACACAGGGTAACACGGGGTAGCACAGAGTAATACAGGGAAACACAGGGTAACACAGGGCAACACAGGACAACACAGGGAAAGTGTTCTATTTTCTGAAAAAATGTTGCGGCCAGCTGGCCCCCAAGCTTTTTCATTTTTGGTCGCCAGAACAAGTATTCTTGTCGCCAAAAATTATATTTAAGAACTAATAGACTTAACATAATAAACTTAACATCTTTTACTTATCCTTAACAGAGAAAGAATGCTTTAGACTTTCTTTTGAACTTTAGTTCGAACGGTTTTTGCTGGAGGCTTCATTACCTGCCGATGTTCGGGAAAATGAAACCGTACTCAAGCGTAAATCTACTCAAACATGTATTCAAGCAATAGAATATACATTTTGATAAACAAACTTTAGGAATCAAAAATAACTTATTTCGGTTATTAAAGAACAAAATCTGCAAAATTTGTTTTGCGTCCCATGTATTGCATGCATGTTCAGAAATGAACATCGGTGAAACTTGATCTATTTCGCGGTTGCCTAGCACGTGATCGAAAGTCTCCAGAAAGAGGAAACGTCGCTAACGTCGTCGGGATGTATGTATCTATCCCTGGGATAGGTAGGAATGACTGAGGTAACTGGAATGACTGGGAGGGATGACTAAGGATGACTAGAGATGGCTGGAATGAATGGGATAACTGGGATGAAAAAGGATGACTATAGAGGACTGGGATGACTGCAAATGACTAGGGATGACTGGGATGACCATGCATGGCTGGGATGACTGGGATGATTGCCATGAAAAGGGATGACTGGGATGACTGGGATGAGAAGAATGACTGGCATGATAAGGATGACTGGGATGAATGGGATGACTTGGGATGTCTAGGGGTGACTGGGATGACTAGTATGACTGGTATCGCTAGGATGTCTGTGATTGGGATCCCTAGGATGACTGAGGATGACTGAGGATGACTGGGGATGACTGAGGATGACTAAGGATGGCTAGACGTGATGGGGATGACAGGGGGTGACTGGGATGATTGGGATGTTCGAGAAGAATGGGATGACTGGGATTTCTAAGGATTACTGGGATGACTAGTGATGACTGGGATGATTGGGATGACTACGATTGAATGGCATGCCTGGGTGCCTGAGAAGAATAGAAATGAATGGGAAAAACAATTTCAACAACTCCGAGATCGCTTCAATATTCACTCAAATTTGGGACTACGTTAGACAACTTAAAAAGTTTTTGTTGGACACGAAATTCAGGGATTTTATAGTACAATGATCAATTGTGTCATAGAAATTTTTAAAGAAAATCTATCGACGAATTTTGCTTTAATCGCTGTTTTCGTGAAAGTAGCCTTTAAAATTACAAAAAGAGCTCAGCATTGCGTTTTACCCTAATTCACACGTTTTCATTTTCAAATTGGAATAAATGCAACAAGGTTTGAAAAAACACAAATTCTTTTTAAAAGTGACGTCAATTCGTTTCCGTCACCGCCGTAGATGCTTAAGCTCCCTTGTACCTCACAAGAAGGTAAGGTTGAAAAGGTCTTTGATCAAAGCCCACAGAAATCATAAATAAAAATTATACTTACAGTCACTTTGTTCTTGTTTTCTCTTTCCCTTTGCTTGTGTCCCACTAGTGCTTTTTCTTTTGTGGCTACTGCATGTTCTCTGTTGTACACTTGACTGTCAAATAAACATAAAAATGAATTTTATTCATTAGCTAACCAAGACTGCCTGAAGCACTACATTATCAGTTTTCTGGACAACATACAGCTTTTAGGACAATAAAGACTAAATAAGGAAGTCATGTATGGGTTCAAACGAAAACGGCAGAATCGGCAGCAGAGCTTATTCTAGGAATTGGCCCCTAATGTCACATGTTCCCCTTTCAAAATAATATTATAATTATTACAGCATTGTTTTCACATCAGTCTGTCTCATTTCTGATGTCTGACGTCTTATGTCTGATGGCTGATGTCTTATGTGTAATGTCCGATGTCCGATATCCAATATCTTATGTCTGATGTCCGTTCTGTGACGTCTGATCTACGATGATGTCTGATGTTTGATCTCTTATGTCTGATGTCTGTTAACCGACATAATGTCTGATGTCCAATCTCTGATGTCTGATATCCCATGTCTGATGTTCAATGTCTGATTCTGATGTCTTATGCACGATGTCCGATATAATTATGATGTTTTATGTCTGATGTCTGATGTTCAATGTCTCACGTCTGATGACTGACGTTCGATATCAGACGTCTGATGTCCGATGTCTGATGTCTAACATTCACTGTCAGACGTCTTACGTCCATTGTCTGATATCCAATGTCTGATGTAAGACGTCTGATGATTGATGTCCGATGTCTTATGTCTGATGTTGGATGTCAGACATCTGATGTCTGATGTCCAATGTTAGAGGTCTGATGACCGATGTTCGATGTCAGATGTCTCATGTCTGATGACCCATAACTGATGTCTGATGTCCGATGTCAACATCTGACGTCCAATGTCTGATGTCTGATTTCCAATGTCATACATATGATGTCCGAAGTCTCATGTCTAACGTCAGATGACTGATGTTTGATGTCTTATGTCTAATGTCTGATAACCTACATCATGACTGATATCCAATATCTGATGTCCGACGTCTGTTGTCCAACATATGATGTAAGATGTCTTATATCTGATGTCAGGTGTCTCATGTCCGATGTCAGACATCTGATGTCCCATGTTTGATGTCCGATGTTCGATTTCTGATGTGTGACGTCAGAAGTCTGGTGTCCGATATCTGATGTCCAATGTCTGAGGTCTGATCTCTAATGTCAGACTTTTTATGTCTGATGTCCGCTGTCTAACGTCTGATGTCAGATGTCTGATGTTCGATGTCCAACGTCTGATGACTGACATCTGATATCTGATGTTTGACGTCTGATGTCCGATATCTGATGTTTGATTTCTGATGTCTGGTGTCAGCGTCTGATGTCTGATGACTGATATCCCATGTCTCATGTCTCATGTCTGATGTCAGACGTGTGATGTCTGATGTCTTCTGTATCTAATGAGTTATGTCTGATTTCTGATGTCTGAGATCTGACCTCCAATGTCTAATAAGTAATGTGCAATTTCTGGTGTCATTTCTAATAATAATAATAGTAATAATAAATAATAACTTTATTTCTATAGCGCTCTTATCCTATGTTCAAGGCGCTTTACAGTCATGTAAACAACATTATTGATAAATATTTACAAATTTACAACCATATCCTAATTGTATTTACAATGAGTAAAAAAAGGAAAAAATTAAAACTAAAGCAACTATTAAACTATTTTATTCGTAATGATTAAAAAAGGGGAAAATTAAAACTAAAGCAACTATTAAACGCAATACATACAAGTCTATTGAAACAATGATCTGTTATTACTGAATTTAGTAAACAAGTACGTCTTAAGTGATCTTTTAAAACTCGAGATGGTGTTGGACTTCCGAATTTCATAGGGTATTAAGTTCCATTCTCTTGGTGCATGAACAGCGAAAGCTCTATCTCCGTAGGTGTAGGTATACGATCTAGGTTGCATTAAAAGTTCATTACTAACAGACCTCAATGATCTAGTATGAGAATGATAATGTAGTTTCTGAGCTAAATAGCTAGGCGATGTCCCATTCAGTGATTAATACACGAGGAGCAGAATCTTGAAAATAATACGATATTGAATCGGTAGCCAGTGAAGCTCGCACAAAACAGGTGTGATATGCTGAAACTTACTCACTTGCAACACAACTCTAACCGCCGTGTTTTGTACATACTGCAATCTTTGTAACTGATACTTAGGTAGGCCGTATAGTAATGCATTACAATAATCTGGTTTCAATGTGACAAATGCATGAACAGCAACTTCTGCTGATTCTTTAGTGAAATACTTCCTTCTGATCTCCGATGTCCAATGTCTGATGTCGTATGTCTGATAACCGACATAATGTCTCATTCTGATGTCTTATGGCTGATATCTGATGTCTTATGCAAATTTCTGATTTGTCATTACTGGTGTCTGATGTCTTATGTATGATTTCTAATATCTGATGTCTGATGTCTGATTTCTGATGTCTTGTCTGATGTCTGATTTTTAAGAGCGATGATCAGGAAAAATCGAGCAAAATCTCGATTTTGTGGCAAGAGTTGAAAAATCGATTTCTTTCCTTTTTTGTCCATATATAGCTCTTAGGTAGATAAGAAACGTGATGTAAATTGTTTACACCAAAAGCCTTTTATTTCCGATAAAAACTAGAATATCGGTTTTTGAGGTCGGAGTCTCTTTGCATTCACAAACAAAGCCGCACCGAGAATTTTGGACACTTTCCATTAAAAGAACAACTCTTTTTCTTTCATTAGAAGAAACTGTTGGGGAATGCAAAATGCTTGATATTTCTTTATTTCTGATGTCTTATGTCTGATTTCTGATGTCTTATTTCTGATGTGTAACGTCTGATGTCCGATGTCTGATGTTCAATTCCTGATGTGTGATGTCTTATTTCTAATGAATTGTCTCATGTCTTAGGTCTGATGTCAAGAATGACTAGGATAACTGAAATAACAGAAACTAATGCGATGACTGGGGTAACTGGGATAACTGGGGTGACTGAAATGACTGGGATGACCGGCATGACAGAGATGCCTCAGGTGACTGGGATGACTGGGGAGACTGGGACAACAAGGAAAACAGGGATGTCTATAGTGACTGGGATGGATTGGGTGACATTACTGGGATTAGTTAGGATTACTGACATGACTTGAATTACTAGGAATACAATGTACTAAGGAAAACTAGGATGACAGGGATGACTCGGGATGACTATAGATGACTGGTGTGGGAGGGATGACTAGGGATGACTAGGGATTACTGGGATGCCAGGGATGACTAGCATTGAATAGGATAACTAGGATGACATGAGAGGACTAGGGATAACTGGGATAACTAAGGTTGAATATTGTAGGATGACTGTGATGACTGTCGATAACTACAGATCACTAGGATGACTAGGGATAACAGGGATGACTAGGCATCACCAGAAATGACTGGGATGACTGAGATAAGGGGGGATGACTAGGGATGACTGAGATAATTAGGATGCCTAAGAGGACTAGGGATGACTGGGTGACTAGGATGACTAGGGATGTCCAGGATGTCTAGGATAACTGGGATGACTGGGATGACTAGGGATCACTAAGATGACTGGGATGACTGAGATGACTAGGAACAACATGGATGTCTGGGATAACTAGAGATGACTGGGATAACTGGAATGACTAGGGATGTCTGAGATCATTGGGATGACTGAGATGATTAGGGATGACTAGGGATAACTGATATGACTGGGATAACTGGGATGACTGGGGATGACTGGGATGACTGAGATGACTAGGAACAATAGGGATGACTGGGATGACAGGGTGAATGGGATGACTAGCAACAACTGCGATGACTGGATTTGCTAGGGTTATCTGGGATCATTGGGATGACTAAGGAAAACTAGGGATCACTGGGATGACTAGGATGAGTGGGATGACTAGGGATGACTAGGGGTGACTGGGAGGACTGTGATGACTATTGAGGACTAGGATAAGTGGAATAATTAGGATGCCTGGGATGACTAGGAATGATTGGGAGGACTAGGGATGACTGGAGATAACTGGGATAACTTGGAAAAATGAGATAACTAGGGATGACTGAAATGACTAGGGATGGCTGAAATGACTGGAAGGACTAGGGATAACTGGGATGACTAGAATGACTGGGAATGAATGGGATGACTGGAAAACTAGAAATTATTGGGATGACTGGGATGACTGGCACGTCTGGTATGACTAGGAGTGACCAGAATGAGAGAGATGACTGGGATGACTAGGGATAACTAGGAATAACTGGAATGACTGGGATGACTAGGCATAACTAAGATGACTAGGGATGACTAGAGGACTGGGATGACTAGAGATAACTGGGATGAAGACTGGGATGACTAGGTATGACTGGGATGACTGAGAATGGATAGGATGACTAGAAATGCCTGAGATGACTAGGATGACTGGGATGGCTAGAAATAACTGACATGACTTGTATACCTTTGATGACTGGGATAACTAGGGAAGACCTGGATGACCTGAAAGACTAAGATGACTAGGGATGACTAAGATGACTAGGGATGACTAAGATGACTAGGGATCACTGGGATGACTGGGCAGGACTGGTATGACTAGAATGACTATGGATGACTAGGGTGACTGGGATGACTGGAATGACTATGATGCCAAGAGTACTCAGGCCACTTAAGGCATGAATATGTATATTTTGTAAACTACCATTTAAACCAGTTTGCTTCCATCATTGATCCTGAATTTAGTGAACTACAAATGTGGCTCAATGAAAAAAGCACGTAAAACGTGATTAAATATTGCCGTCGAAAATGAGTAACGAACTTTAGTTTTTGTTATCCTGAATACCTATCCCTCATTTTTGACTTATTTCAGTACGACAAGCTTTGCTGTTGCCCTGAAAGTATCTTTTAGTGGAAGAAAAAGAATTTTTCTGTTCATGGAAATTGTCTAAATTTCTACATGCGACTTCATTTGCGAATGCAAGGAAGGTTGATGTTAGTGAATTTCAGATTAAAAATTAGGGCAGTCTGAAACTCCAACATCGAAAACCAATCTTCTAAATTTTCTCACAAATAAAAGGCTTTTGGCAGGAACAATCTACATTAGATTTCTTATCTACCTAAATGCTATCTATGAACAAAAATGAAAGAAATAATAATATTATACTCAGTCCATTGTCCCTGTTTTATACCTAGTCCATGTTTTATACTCAGTCCATAGTTTCTAATCCCCATTTTATCCCTAGTACGTGTTTTATACCCAGTCTGCAGTCCGTGGTCCGCAGTCCGCGTTTTATACTGACCGCTTTCTTATTATCCTAGTCATCCTTTTCATCTTAGTCATCCTAGTCATCTTAGCCATCCAGGTTATCACTATCTTATTAGAAACAACTATCGCCCCATATCAGTGCTGCCAATTGTATCTAAAATCCTCGAAAACATGTAGCAAAGTTGCTATCAATTTATCTTCAAGAGAACAATAAAATTTGCTTTATCAAATTAATAATATTAGAATCAGCCTTCCATTTTGGTAATTAATTCCATTTTTGACACTTATCAGAATGCCAGACAAAATTTTGTTTAAAATGGATAGTGATGAACTCACACATGTAGTATTTGTTGATTTCCATAAAGCTTTTGACATAATTGATCACAATCTATTACTGAAGAAATTATCAGTGTACGGTGCCAGCCCAGATAGTGTGGCATGGTTTCAATCACATCGAGAAGGAGACGACAGTTTGTGAAACTAGGGCATATAACATCTGAGCCAAAACCTGTCACGCAAGGGGTACTGCAGGGATCAATCCTCAGTCCAGTTTTATTTCTACTATTTGTGAATGATAGGCCTTTAAATTTGAACAACTCCACCATTGATATATATGCTGACGATACCACCCTGTCTTTAAGTGCAAAATGGAATAATATCACTTCTTAAACTAACGATTTGGAGAATATAGAGAAATGGTAAACTGAAAACAAAATGTACAGCTGTACACCAATACCGAGAAGACCAAAGTATTACTTGTTACAGAAAAAAATAAATTAAACGATGTTCTCACTATAACCTGCAGAGTAATGTGGGCGTTATTTTGCATGACCCTACCGCTAAGTTCAAAATGCACTCTTGGGGACAGATCGTTTACTGCAACTGCTCCAAAGACATGGAATGGTACGGTTTACTGTGGTCACCCTAGTTATCCCAGTCACCCTAGACATCACAGTCACCTAAGTCACCCCAGTCACACTAGTCATCACAGTCACCCTAGTCATACCAGTCACCCTAGTCACCCAAGTCAACCAAGTCACCCAAGTCACCCTAGTCATCACAGTCACCCTAGTCATACCAGTCACCCTAGTCACCCAAGTCACCAATGTCAACCAAGTCACCCCAGTCACCCTAGTCATCACAGTCACCCTAGTCATACCAGTCATCCTAGTCATACCAGTCATCACAGTCACCCTAGTCATACCAGTCATCACAGTCACCCTAGTCATACCAGTCATCCTAGCCACCCAAGTCACTAAAGTCAACCAAGTCACCCAAGTCACCCTAGTCATCACAGTCACCCTAGTCATACCAGTCACCCTAGTCACCCAAGTCACCAAAGTCAACCAAGTCACCCAAGTCACCCTAGTCATCACAGTCACCCTAGTCATACCAGTCACCCTAGTCACCCAAGTCACCAAAGTCAACCAAGTCACCCAAGTCACCCTAGTCATTACAGTCACCCTAGTCATACCAGTCACCCTAGTCATACCAGTCACCCTAGTCATCCCAGTCATCACAGTCACCCTAGTCATACCAGTCATCCTGGTCACCCAAGTCACCAAAGTCAACGAAGACACCCAAGTCACCCTAGTCACCCTAGTCATACCAGTCACCCAAGTCACCTAAGTCACCCTAGTCACCCTACTCATCCTAGTTATCCTGGTCACCCTTGTCACCCTAGTCACCATAGCTACCTTAGTCATCCTAGTAGCATCTTTACAGGTTGCTATGCCCCCAAAATGATTACAAAAAATGCCCAAGAAATAATTATTACAATGTATGAAGAACAACTGCTAGGAAGGGGGTAATGTAAAACTTACATTTTGGTTCTGTCTTCGCTATGTTACTCTCCAGGGTAACAACTGTGAGAAAATGAGGAGGCGATTAATTCTAAAAGAAACATGATTTACTCGCTAAAGTTTTTTTGCTTCCTACTTTATTGAGGTCAATACTTTTTGTTTCTGAATTGATTTAGTATGCGTGTTAGCAACGACCAGAAATACCTCTGCAGTCGCAGCCTATACGCTTGAATAAATACATGGAAATTCAAGGGCCTCGATTCCAGAGAAATTACATCATTGCCAAAGATCCAAAAAGTTATTTACATGGCATGTCATTTCCGTCATCGCTGAAAATAAATTGCATGCCGATCACAAGACCATTTGCATACAATGAAAGTTTGCAACACCCGACCATCTCAATTTTGCTAATTAAGATTCTTATTTTTTTTCCAACCACTCAGTAGTGTTCATTTGTTCCAAAGTAATCAAAGCTTTCGAGCGATAGAATTCGTGGACTGACACGTTTCGGAAAAGCCCCAAATTTAATCTTTCCTAAGCTTTCTTCGCAAAACATGCGTGGCTTTGATTACATAACAATTCTTAGTCCCAGTTTCCACAGTCTCCGCTAGGAACGCCTGGCACAATGACCCCCAATTTGTGTCTAAGTATGACAAAAAAGCCTGGGGTTACTTACAGGAAAATTGGGTGGGGATGTGTGGCACGCTTCCTGAAACCCTTACCATATTTCACACCAAAATCTGGGATTTTCCCTACCCTGTTTCAGACCTGATCAAAAATGTGATACCCTATTTCGGACCTGAAGCCCTGAAGCCCAGCGCATGACCAGAGGGCGTGACAAGCTGTTACGGCACATACACAGTAGTTGGCGTAAACATTATAAGGGAAATGGTCTTATCGCCAAATAATGAAGAAGTGGCTAATTCTTCTAAAAAACATACCCAATTCAAGACTAGAGTGCAAAAACCATTCCCTATTTGAGACCAGAATGGTCCAAATTGATACCCTATTTCAGACCAAAATGGCTAAAAAACCATACCCTTTGGCGCCCCACATACCTATATAGGGTTGCACAAAGTTAAAATGATTTACATGTAGAGGATGGTTTGTCAAACATTGTCTACAATCTGGTTTAATAACTGGGCCTTTCAACTTGTAAATTTTACCTCAAAAATAAATTGATTACTGATTTTTGAAATAGCATGGAACAACAGTATTCTATAATGTTTTTAACTTTTAAATATGCATGTTGTATAGCATGAAGAGATATTATTTTATTATATAAATAACTTTTAAATAGGCATGCTTTTATTTTATTTTTTATTGTGTTTATTTTTTAACTCATTAGTTTCTTTTATTTGTCTCACATTGCCACTGAAAACCCCACCAGGGGAGTGTCAATAACCCATTGTATTTGTATTTGTATTTAAATAACTGAGGAGAAAGTGCTGCTTTTTTCTGACATCTGCAAATGGTTAGATGCTCCAGTTTTCTCAGATGAAGATGAAAAACTACAGGCCCCAGGCAGCACACTACACTTTCACTGATCTGACTCTTGTTAGGCAAAAATGAACAACTTTCTGGATAGCTACTGCAAGTAACTAACAGTCTCTGGCAGTGACCAGCCCCGTTGAATATCTTTCCAGAACTATGAAATGGGTAGGAAGGTGAGACCAGTCTTCATTTCCCTTAGGCAGGTCATCACCCAGAAGAACTTGCAGATAAAGGAAAGAGGAGTAAATAGGGTGAAGGCAAGAGGAAGGGGAAGCGTTAGGGGGAGAATATTGGTGATAGGTTAAACCCACCTGTAACAGATGGGTGTGGGGAAGGTGCCTGGTGAAACCAAGGGGAGCCACAAGTGAGCCTAGAAGCTAACCAGGGTTCGAAATTAAAAAAATCCTCAAGTCGCCTTTTGGCGATCAACTGTAGAAATTCAGTCACCAGATGCAAATTTTTAGTTGCCAATTTGTATAATGTAAATGACGCAGCTCGTAGTACCCGGGCTTCTGATATTTACCATGGTTGCAGAGCCGAGAAATTCAGGTAAATCCGCGAAATTCACAAAAACATGCAAAATGCCGCCAAATTCACCAGAAATCTTATCAAATACATGTCGATGCAACATATTTGAAACTTATCTCGGCTATTGGGGCTGTTTAATTGCCGTAAACTTGCAAATTTAATTTGAGACTTCATCACCACAACGAGCTGTGTGCAACACCCACCAGTTACTGTCATACTGAGAACCTCAGTGGAAAAATTTGCTGATACTTACCAAGAAAACCATGCAAAGGGGAGGGAGGCTGGGGGCAATAACAGCTTAAGCTACTGCATGTGAAAATGATTGATTTCTGTGAAAGTGCTGTAAAGTTACTAAAGCCCTGCTAAAGCCCAAGACCACCCCACATACGATTAGTGGTGGAGACCACTGGCCAGCATTGTCTCGTGTTTAACCTCACCTTTAATTACATAAATTAAGCCACATATAAAAAAGAAAGGCAGCAAGAGGTATAAGGTGGATGATAGATAGAAGTGGTACAAACATTGCAAAGTCGACATAAAACATAACTTTAAAACATAGTTTGTCACAATGAATTTATGTCAGCAATAGGGTTTTTTTTTCTTCACATACACAAATAGTTACTTCAAAACACCACTTGAATTTTATGCTTGTGACTGAATTACAACACCGTCCGAACAACAGTATATAGCCAAACACTAACTAAGTTTTTTTTTTTGCATTTTCAATGTTTATTTGTAGTTGGGCAAGCTCCCATACTGAGAACCATTCTTGTGAGCGGCCAGCTCCAGAAATGGAAACCTTTTTCATCAGGGGCACTCAGCAACAGTTTCCTCCTTAATACATTAAAAAACACTGGGCTTCTGTATTATTTTCCAGAAAATTTTAGATGCAATTTAAAGCTTTACAAAGGCTAGCATTTTTGTAATTCCTCTCTCCATCAAATTTTTGCATCTGAAAATGTTAGGTTTTCTGTTTTCTACGATACCCTAACCTGGGGAGTGAAATGTGAAAAATCAAACTTCAGAAAAATCGTAGGGAATTTATCAGATAAGCTTCTATAATTGTACATGAATGGAACTGTCATCTAGAAGTTTTTAGCCCCTTCCAAGTAATAGAAAATTCTAGGCAATACTTGTTTCTCAGAACAGATATTTTATAGAAAACAGTCGTTAGGTGCCCCTGTTTTTCATGTCTCCCCATACAGCTTCCACTGTGGTGATAGTAATGGTAGCAAACAAAAAAAAGGGAGCAAGAGCAGAGAAAGAAAAGTGGCCAATAAGAGAAGGTTGCTGAATGAATGGAAAAATAATAGAAACAAAATACAAATTAAAGCAGAGACGTGTCAACTGTTCCGCTCTAATAAATTCGTATTTTGTTTATTAAGGTGTCGACACACCTAACTAACAGGTCCACATTACAAGTTGAAAAAACGTGGAAGGGTATATTCTAGAAATTGACTCTTTACAAAGGGCTATCATGAGGAAAAATTTCTGGTCACTGTTAGAGGCAACAGAATGAGGACAACGCAAAAAATGGAGAAAAAATAAACCATTCTGTAGCTTTCCATTTCAGCCAGCACCAGCTAGCAGTACTGTCAACTCTCTCGGATAATCCGGGAGACACCAGATTTTGGACTGTATATCCCGGTCTCTAGGTTTGAGCATGAAATCCCCCAGTAATCGCCAAATTTTGCCATTTCTTGTAGAGTTGACTTTCTGACAATAAAATTTCAAATATTTTGCGTCGTTTGAGCTATTTTTGTACTGTTAACATCAAACGTTTCCTTATAATCTCCGGTATGCCATTATACTATAAGCAATAATGTGATTGGTGGGAAGTAAACCAATCAAGTCAAATGTTATGTAACAACATCTTTTTCATGCCTTTTGTGTCATTGCAAATTCGTGGCGATTGGAGTCAACAGGTATCTTTTGCACAAGTGACGTCATGTGCTATGTGTTATAACGTCATCTATCATCACTTTGCTATAAATTCTCAATATTTGAAGACGTGGGGGTGACAGCCCTGAGCAAGGGAATTGGGCACGTGACTTAAAACAACAACACAAAACATTTTGACTACCCATCCATCCCTACCTGACCCCTCTTAACCCAAGCAATTCATCCTAATTTAAAATTCTCAACTAAGCTACTTCTATGTAGTTTCGTCAGCTCTAAAATTTTCGTGTAAGCTTAAACCGTTACATCTTACCTGTACTTTGATCAAAATTCTCCATGCAGTGCATGATATCAGTGCTTTGTCAATGTACACAGCCTTGAGCCTTTTTTGTTCCAAATAGAGTACTTTCTTTTTATCACAGTTAAATGATCCAGAAGTTGATAAACCACTGAACTGAAAGATCAAGCCGCGTTCTCGCAGAATCCTTACGCATTAGATTTAAAGTTGAACAATGTTGACAAGGGCACCATTATCAGGCGCCATCTTGGTTTCCGCTGGTCCCAAGCTCCACTCGGTCAAACCTTGGGGAGATACCGGGGAAGGGGTGGGGTGACAAGGTGACAGTCGATTTATCATATTTAAATTATTATAATTTTTATCAAAAATACCTCTTCAATTATTAGTATTTTCCCGATTTAAAAAACAAAAGATACATTAATGTAATCGGTGTACCCTACACCAATCGATTTTTTTTAATTGAAATTGAAAATCGATAAACAACAAAATCAGCCCATGATTTTCACATTTCTCTTACCTTTTCATGGAGTAACTAATATACCGAAAATCATTTTTTGTTTCACGTTTCCTTTTTCAATTTGCACATACCGATTAGAAATAACAATGAAAGATACAGAGGGTACTGATTTAATTTACTAACTTGCGAGCAAGTCAATTTTTATATTATGGCTCGGAGAAAAAAGGTAATACAGCAGCTTCTATATTTTAATCATTTTCTATCGCTTTTTGGAGCCGTTTTTTATAGGAATGGGTGGGTGAATAATTGTTAGACCCTGGACAATGTAGCTGAAAATCTTTAAGGATCCAAACTGATTACTCAACATCAAGAGAGGACAAAGACCTCTCTTGTCAGCATCTATTCATAGTTACTACTCTCCGCACAGCGTGCTATGCGTCGAATAAAAAAAGCGACAACGGAGTGGAGTGATTCGTGCTGGATGCCTTATGGACAGTAAGCACCAGCGCGAGAAACACTGAGAAGAGAGTTAAAAGTACGACGCGCAAAGGAGTATTTTTGACGAACTTCGAGGAGCCATCATGGACATTGGTGACCAACGCTGATTTGCATGAATTCCAGCTTCTTAAAGTTGATTTGTAATAACAAAGAGTGAGAGCTGAGCCATATACTGGTTTTAGATGGAGTATTGTCAAACCAGGTCCAAAGTATACTCTCTTGCTGTAACCAATTACAACACCCGCTGAAAATCAAATTAACCAATCATATTCAGCGATGACGATTGACGATTGCAGTGGTGTTAGCTTTAGTCTTGTTGATATTTCAGGTAATTACTAATTTTAGTAAAGTGAAAGCTACAGAAATATACAGAAAAATAGTTTTGCTAAAAATACACTATAATTTCTGAATATCAGACAGACGTATCTTACAGTCCACTGACTGATCATCAAAGTCAAATGTACAATTCATATTATACTATGCCGAAAAGACTGTAACAAAATACACAGAGCGAACCTAAGAAGCACATAAACAATTTGTGACGAACGTTCGGCCACATCTTCCATAGTAAGTTGTCACTGGAGAACAATTGGCTGAGGTACCGTGTAGACACGCCACGCTTCGTCTTTTGCACTTCACTGTCGTGATAAGCAGACCGTTGCAGTTCTCCACACTCTTTGATCTCACACAGCCCGCAGCTCGCCTCTCTCTAACAAGGGCATGCTCAGAATTCAATTTAGTGTTGTTACCGTCAAGTTGGGATACGTTTCGATGTATGGTGACTGCATTGGTTTGAGGAAGGTGACGATCAAAAGGAAGGAATACTTCAATGTCCTCGCTGTCAGTCAATGGTAGCGGTGAGACCATGTTGAACGAAAGCAGAAATACATGAACAGAGATGAATGCCGTGAAGAGCTATTGAGGAAAGAAAAGAAAAACATGCCACATAAAAATACAGTCAGATATATAACCAATGCAATCTAAATTAATCTATTACTTAAGTCCCTTAATAAACTGGCGGAAGCAGAGCCAAAACGATCATTGGTTTCCGCTTAAGAGTTTTTCTCACTGCGCTGAATTGCCTTTTTTCCTCGTACTGACGTTATGTGAATTCCTGGATTATACTTTATCGTTAACCGCGTATAATTAAGTAATTATGTGTAAAAAGCAAAACGCGACTGAAAGGTTTTGGTGAGATTGTCTTGTTATTTTGAACACGAAACTAAGTGGAAACTCGAGTATGTGAATAGACTTGCCATGCACGATGAACGTCGGTTAAACAAATACGAAGTTTGTAGAAATTTGGTTAAAATCTTGTTTGGTTTTCACAATTTTTAGTCTACATGTTTGACGAAGGGCTAAGACAGAGCTCTCCGCCCAGTTTAAATGTTTAATAGTTTATATTTCATCGATTTTTTTAAAGATTCTCAGACAGCTTCAGATATCAGTTCAATTTAGCAACGTCAACTTACGTGTAAGCTTGTCTTTACCGTAACAATACATAAAAGCTGCTACGTTTTTTATGCAGAAATTATTGTCATTTTTTTATATTTTGCAAATTTGTAAACTTTTTAATTTACCTCAATCGCAATCAAGTTCAAAGTAGTAATTACAAATGAAAGGCTTTATTTATTTTAGCCCGCCAAGGGCTCATAAAATAAGGCATGTCTGGATTTAATTGCGAAAATCAGAAACAAGGCACGATCATGATTACAACTCTAAATACTGTTTAAATCAGGAAAGACACAGTTCAACGTAAAGCATAGTAAGCATGTGTTTTGCCGAAATTTTTGGCAGCTGAATCAAGAGTTGGGATGTTTCCAAAAGTAAGGGATACCGCCAGTATATTAATTTGCTGCGCTTGGGTTGATTTACGACGTGAAATTGCGATTATCATATTTGTCGCTCTATCCTTGCGAGGTTACGCCGTTCGCCACCTCCCAATGTCCCCGTAGAATAGTAGTGCAGCAGTCATATAGCATGAATATCGTTTTAGTTTGTTTCCTACAGCAATAATCAACACATACCTGTAAGTTACGAAGCATTTTCAAATGGTAAGTTGACAAAAATCTTTTGAGCTTGCTGGTAATTCAGTAACGTTTGCCCTCTCTACTTTTCTGACGAATGCAGTAAGCTTGACCATTTTTATAGGACCCAGCCAGATAAGTCATTTTTAGAAACTCCAAAAATAGGATAATGTTGAAGCTTTGATGGCATGCATAAGTTTAAAGATGCAAGTAACAAGTGCATAGTGTCGATTATCTCATCACCCGATATTTGTTTGCCCTCGTAGCAACCGAATAAACTTCCTGTTGTCAAGTTGTTGTATGTACTCAGTCCTGTTGTTGCACCACCAATGGAATTAAATGATATCTGCATTTAACCTTGACCAAGAAAATCTCAAGGTGAGGGGTTGTCCCTCTTCTGCGCCCACGTTGACTTAAAGGGAGTTGCATGCGGTGATTCCCTGTAGGCGTTGACGTAATCTTTTGAAGGGGATTCCCTCAAAGTTCGTTCCGCTTAACTCATGTCCGGGGAGGCAAGTTCCAAAGGCGGAAATTCTCTCATCAAACATTTTTCCTAAATGTGCGTGTGTTTTTTTAACTGTAACAAAATACTTTCTACCTATATTCACAAGCAAGGTGAATAGAAGTGTATTTTTTTTTTGGCAAAAAGAACATTATATTCTACAAAGGCAGTGGACATCAAATAACTGTTGCATCCATTCTTTCTCATTCTTAAATGTACTGAAACACAATGAATAACTATTCCGTATCCACCCGTTGAGTTCTTGTCATGTTAGACTTCCTCTGACACTGTACTGTTATTTCGATCAACTAGTACAAATACCACATTCCTCATCCTAGTTGACCTTATTGACCTGTCGTCTAGCTAAGGTATTTTTTACTTATCGTACTCTTATCACTTGACGGCACGCGTATGAGTTTTTCTTGTCTCTCACGGTAACCGCTATATGAGCAATTGTTTCTTGCTTTGTGGTTTCTAAAGGAGTACGCATCTAATATAGGTTATCATTGACAACACACGTATCGATCATGTTGAGAGGAAATTCTATTGCTTGGTATACACGGGTGAAATTTATTTCAAGGTTTTTGAAGTGTAACATCGAAAAAAAGCACGCTTTGGATCGTGCTGTTTTCTTCCGTCATTGTTTTACGGAGGAATTCGAACTTAACCGATTTAACGCTATTTGCTATCAAACAAGGCTGTATCAGGTAGAAAACACAGAAGGTGTCCTTCAAAGTGAAACTTTTTTTCCGGCGGCTCCAACTTCAAGGAGAAATGAATTTCGCTTTTTCATTGATTCGATGTAGTACATTTCTTTTGTGGCGCGTTACGGAAAAAACAAGCAAAGCTGACAAAGCACTCTTTTCGTTGACAAGTAACATATCTAGTATGTATCTTCACTAGCTATATAGCAAGGGCTCTTTTCACATTAGTAACTTTAAAGCGTGTTAATGTGATAGCCACGACCAGCGCTTCCATCAGGTCATTCGCCTAAAGCTATCATGCCTGGTGGCAACTTGGTCTTGCGTCAAAACGGTCCCCCGAACAATTAAAAGCAAATTTGCCAATTTCCCACCATTTGACCCAATAAAAACTCTAAAACCACTTCTTTTTTTCTAACAATTGCATTGTACAAACTTCGAGGCTGGATATGCTTAGCCAAGTTTTAAGAACATACCATTTAAGGCTGAGATTTAGTCAAGAGAGATATTCTTATGCACGCAGAGACATTCTGATTAAGCAGACGATCCTACAGAGCAAGGAGTATTTTTTTTTCGCTTCAACCTCCATAATTTTATACTCTCTAAAAACTCGAACGACCACGAGAGCAGAGTGTAGCTACTACTTAATAAATCTAACGCGTTATGCATGATATTATGATCGCGAACTGTCTCCCTTAGGCTTAGGCTTTGGGCGCCAGTAATGCGAAGGAATGTATCCAAGCCCAGCAAGCCAAGGACATAGACGTAATTAGGTGGTACATGTGGTAACTACCACATTACGTTAAGAGAGGGGATTCCCTGAAATCAAAGCAGGTTCCGGTTAATCAACTTCCGACTCTGTTGACAAATTGCAATTTACGCACACCGGCGCTAATTAATGGGCTTGGAATATTTCAGAAAAATTTCAGCAAGTTCATTTTCAAAAACAGAATTTCCATCATCAGTCGATTATTTCTGCTATGTTTTTCTCAAGTGTAACTAGAGACTGTAAAAAGAGGATAAATTAAAGAGAAGGAATTACACAAACACCACAAAGCTGATACAAAATATTGTTAGACACGTACCCTACAGGAAAGCAGAAACATCAGTTTCGTGGTCTCCGTTTATTCACTTTTTTTACTTTACCGTAATGTTGTTATAAAATAATTTGACGATAAAATTGTTTATTTTCACTTGACAACTTCCTGTCTTTGATAAAACACTTTCGTGCACGAGGTGAGAGCATTAAGTTCAGCTCCTTGTTAAACCTTAATCATAATCCGTTCAGCCTACTTGGTCGCCTTTTAACCATGGTTTGATGTTACTAAAACAACGGATGATCTCTTACTAGAAGAACGACTTCCCTCCGCGTGACCGATTCGATCTTCGGGGTATCTGTAAGGAATGTTTCGCCTTATTTGAAATGGCATTTTTTATAAATGTCACTTTCGGTGCCTTAAAGCTTATAACAGATGAATCAATTAAACGATATCCATTTTCATCTTTTCGGTAGTTTTTCTTCCATACACTTTCCCCTCTCCATAAGCCCCAGCTGACTATAAGAACATGAAAAGGATTACACTTTTCGAAGTTATTTAAGAAAAGGAAACTTTAGTTTCATAATGTGCAACACTTATAAATAATAAGTGTACCGACAAACCCTTTGTATTCTTAGTTTCGATAGTCATCGCAACTATAAGTATTTAGACAGTAACGCAGCAAAAGAAGTTGAATCCCTCTCAATAAGTTATTCAAATATTGTCAGCAGTTATTAATAATCGTCTCTTTCTCCTGTCTACCGAATGAACAGCTTTTTCAAAAATAAATAATAATCATGAATAATAATAATCTATTGGAGTTGTTGTGGTAATGCTTACGTATTCAACACTTGTAGTTCAGAGCTCAATGCCGATTAGGGTGTCAAAGTTAATCAATAGTTACAGAAAATATAATGTTCCAACTAAGGTGCACTTTGGTGCATTTGTAGATTTTTCGAATCGTCACTTTGTAACTTTGATATAAAGAGGGTTATTAACTCTTCCCCTTGCCACACCTTTCACGAAAATTTAGAATAGCCGAGACAGGCGGCATATAATTATGATAATAGGGAGTTTAAGCAACGACGACGACGACAGCAACGAGAACGGCAAAAAAAAAACAACAACAACAACAACTCTGCACGTGCATCACGCTTTTTTGTTCATTTCTTAACCGTCACTGCCCGACTACGACGTGAAACTGCCTAATTTCATCTTTTGTGGAGGACATGAACAAAAGACAACGACTTTCTTTTTCTTTTCCTGAACTTTGATACAGTCTTTTAGAATTCAAATCCAGTTAGAAACATTTGTACCCTGGGTGCCAGAGGCTTTTCATGCGCGGTTTCCGGTTTCGGTCAAGTCTTAAAAAGTGACCCGCGCGAAAAGCCTCTGGACCAGAGCGCCATCCTTTTGATAGCGTCGAGCCAATTACAACCCCGCTTATACCAAAACATCCAGAATCTGGATGTTTTGATGATTGGTTCCTTGGAGATATCGAGTGTTTCAAATGCTCTGATTGGATTACAATCACAATAGGCGCGTGATCGGGACGCTGGTGTTTTGAAGGTGACAAAGATCAAATCCAAACAATCCAAGCACACATGACGTACGTTTTCGCTTTTTGGAAGAGAACTGGAAATATCAGATGCCTATACGAACGAAAGATTTAGATAAGACAATAGCCAAAGTGATTGGAACATTCGATGATGTGGTGGATGATAAGTGCGGAACTAAGAGAGGGCACTGTAAATTATAATCAAAGGAAAGACATACTGGAGGTCTTGTTCTAGTCACTACCTAGCAGTTGCAGTATGTAACAAGGGAGTCAGTAAGCATTACACGACTTTTACCTGGTGCCAAGCTACTGCTTGTTCCAATGAATTTTTTCTCCAACGGGTAGATTATGACACAGGGGGCAAACACAATCTGTTTGTGTAGCCGATTGTTATTTTATAGTAAATGTACTGGATTTACCGTTTGCTTCACCTATAGCGATATATCGCTAACTATGTATATAAATCAATGATAAATAAACGTTGAATTACCTTACCTGTGGTGTATAGTCGTCCTTTTGCCTCAAAAGCGGTTTTTTGAGCGATTTTGAATGAATTTGAGTTCGCCGTTGACTGTTCCATATAATAGAAGGACTTGTCCTTCTATTATATCGAACAGTCAACGGCAAACTCAAATTCATTCAAAATCGCTCAAAAAACCGCTTTTGAGGCAAAAGGACGACTATACACCACAGGTAAGGTAATTCAACGTTTATTTATCATTGATTTATATACATAGTTAGCGATATATCGCTATAGGTGAAGCAAACGGTAAATCCAGTACATTTACTATAAAATAACAATCGGCTACACAAACAGATTGTGTGGGCGCCCTGTGGTGACACGCATATTGATTTTCTGCGGTTTATTTCTGGTCTGCATGATTTGCCCTCTGATGCGAGTCGATAGCACTTTCTTTGACCTCTTGAAAAGTAAACTTCTTCATTGCGGCTAAATAAACTTTTAGGGTTGTTTTATTTTCTCTGAAGTGCCTCCTGGATCTGAATAAATATAAGCTATTTTCTATTTGTCCGTAAATGTGAACGCTTCCTTCAATGTTTGGTCACGCTAGGCCCAAGTGGTTCAAGTAGCTTTTTCGCCTTAGTGATTTACAGATCCAAAATTTCGAAGAATGGATTGCAGCTTAAACTGAAGCTACATAAATTATGGAGAACTGCACTGTGACAAGATTGCTCTTTAAACAATGATTTTCAAACTTTAGTTTGTTTTTCTCAAGATAATGTGACTCCTTTTGCTGGAGCGCGTCGTTCTTCCCTTGGTGATAATGATTACTTTTGAATTCGCGTAAACAGTCTTGCGACCGCCGGTTTGATTGACAGATTAGTTCCAAGGTCAAGGTCCATCTAGCACGGTAAATCAAGGCGCTCTGCGCCAGAGGTTTTTCTCGCGGCTTCGCCGCTCGTCTCTTCGGCCTTCGGCCGGAGATGTGTCGGCCTACGGCCGACTAAGCTCCTCTTCAAACGCGAGAAAAAACCTCTGGTACCCAGGGTAAAACATTTGCCAACATTTGAGGAATTGAACGAGATGGAATAACGGCGATTAAGTTTGAAGCACTCTCGCAAATTCCCTTTTTAAGTGACGTTTTCGTAGCCATCGTGGTCGTTGTTGGCAACAGCACGTTTACAACCTCTTCTAACGTTCAAACTACGCTCTCCCCCATTATAACCAGCAGGGACGAGCAGAAACGTTGTCAGTGATGATTTTATCCAAAGAAAGTTCACGATTTTGTTAGTAGTTTTAGAGTATTTTGCATCAGGAGTTTTGCTTTAATCTGAATAAAAACCTCTCATGCCTCCACTCTTGACCATGGCATTCCAATAAGTTGAGCGGTACAGTGTTACACAGCCGTTTTTAGTGTCGTCACCCAACGCTGACCTCACGCAACGCTGTGGAGGAGCGTTGCGTGACGACACTAAAAACGGCTGTGTAGCAGACTAGTTGAGCGGGGATTAGTCTGGTATTTTTTTATCAAATCAAAAGAAATTTTCTCCCCGTTTTAGCGCAGGTTACCTATATAAGCAGCTACGATCTCATTTGTTGGCCAACATGAGCGAAGTATATACTACACCCTGTTTGGTATGTTGCGAGGAAGTCAGCTTTAATGATAACAGACGGCAAAGACAACAGATAAATTTAGTTTTTTTGACCTTGGCTCATGTAGCTTGGAAAAGATCGGGTTTTTTTGAAATAGGAAATATTTTTTTGTTTTGGTTTATCAGCACCGTTTCACGATCGACGATGACGAAATTCAGAAGGTGACTTGTACTTTGGTAGGAGGGTAGAAAAACGATGAACTTGCAACAATCCCGGACAAAAGTAGTCGGGAAGGTTGTACAAAAAAGGCTTAACATGGTTCACTTTTAATGTTCAAAGAAGATGGTTTTTCCTTTTGCTAAATATCTCTTGCCCCACTATTCAGTGTTGGGATCAGTACCAGAACAATTAAGCGCACAAACACTTTATTCAATTACTTAATTCAACATTGCCCCAGGGGGTGGGGGAGAGAAGGAAAAATGAAGTAAAAGTTGTAGCCTTTCCAACACTTTTGACAATGATTGAAGTTCCCTCGATATAGAAAATGAGTCAATAATTTCGCACAAGCAAAGCCAGGAATAGACCCTGAAATTGACAGGCGAGTGCTTCTGAAGGCTGGTGCAGGAAAAAGCTAAAAGGTTCGCACGCTATCTACAAACCACAGAGAAAAACTAACGCGTTTCTAAGTTAAGTTTATGTTACTTACTTGTATGAAATCGACGAAGTTAGAGAGTCCGTCTGTAACTGGATGCAGGTGTAAGTGAACGCAAATGTAAACTGGACAAGCTCTTTCGATCGAGTTGAAGAGAAGTTGAGAAAATGGCCTCCAAAACCTTCAACGATAAGATAATGTTTACGCATAAAATTTTGATTTAAAGCCGCTGTGCGGTGTAACTATTTTCAATACTAGCTTCAAAAACATTTTTGGTCTTCTCAGATTGATATGGAGCATTTATTACAATTAATCAACAAAATGCTTGAGTAAGTAAGTTATTCTTTTTAGAATACTTACTTCAGTTTAATTACAAACATAACATATCACAAAAACTATAGAGGTGGTTCAGCTGTTTTGAGTCCAAAATGGCACAACACGTATTAAGCAAAATTGTCAAGTTCAAGATGAAGTACAGCCCGGGAGTACAGCCACATCCCAGGTACATTATCAAATTTAGGGCTTTTGGATAAAACCCTCAAGGTTAGCAAAATAGAATTTTTTTTTTAACATCTCAAGGGCTTGTCCAATGTCAATGGAATATATATATATATATTTTTTCTTCACTTCCAAAAAAGAGGACATCCTTGTGACCTATAATAAATTTTTCTAAGATTCTTTCTTCCCGGAAAAACCGTTTCCATCATTTTCGTCCCGGAACTTGCGAAATTTTCCAATAAACGGTTTACTTAAGAAAAAAATAACTTAGTAATTTTTTCGTTTCGAAATTTCCGCGGGACCCGTCTGGTCCAATGGATGGAAGGTGCCCCGAGTTCCACCCACGCTTAGAGTAACTGTCAGTTTACGAAGTGAAAGTGACGGAAAAGAACAAGAATCTTTAGGTTGTTTGAGCTGAAGAATACCGAACGCGGAAAATGTGATCATGGAATTTAGCTTTTTTAGCATATTCTCGTCAAACTGACATACGTTGCGGGGTAGCTAGACTTGATACGCTTTATGTGCAGTCAAAAGTTAACGCAGCTGAAACAGATAATACCTCCGTCGATACCGTCACTTTTGATTCTTCACATTAACATAGCTCTATAACACAGTTTCTTGAATCTGAGACGGAAAACAGAATAAGAACATTCCTTGTTCCTAAATCTCCAAACCGAACTGGTCTACAAGATCTACTGATTTTGATACTCATCTGTTCCGTTATAATGAGGTCAAGCTGAATCTCGTAACAAAAAAGAGAACATTTTTAACTTTTGCATTAAGTACATAACGATAGTGCTGAAAAAGGTATACTCCCTCAAGTTTTCTCAGAGAGCACCGTAAAACTTGCAATAAGGAAAAACTAACAAGATAGAACGATTACAGGTAACTTCCCGTCGCCTATAGTCTTAAATCCGTTTTTCATCACATTTTCGTTTTTCCTCGAAGTCAACCATGTGCATTGACTCAAGTGCATACCGAGGATAGCTTTCATTAGTTCCTCACTTTCAACGGCTTGAAAAACGTTTTGAGACCGTGGGTCTAGAAACGTACCGATCGAGAAAAACACGCAACGCAAGCTAGAAAAGAGGGAAGATAAAGCACGGAATATATCTTCAATCAGATGGTGCCGTATAAATGAGAATGTTTGTAAAAATGAGGAAAATCTTAAAGTTGCTAATTAAGTGATGCAGGTGAACCGGAAAATCCTCTACCTCCCTGAGTAAAGGTCATTTCTTGTAGCTTATAAATGATTGAAATGTCATACATGGAAATTTTTGGGGAGGTTCAAATATCAGAGGTTTACAGGTCAGCTTCTTAATTTATCTCCGAGAGCCGTGTGATACCAAATATATGTAATCTAAATCCCTACAAAAAGTTAAAGGTACTAGATAACTTTCGAGAGGTCATTTGTAAGTAATTGAGTGTGTTAAATACGTCTCTGATGCAATCATGCCTATAGATTTCCACACCTTCTACTAAAATGAAACCGATGTTCCTTGTCATGGTTTGGTTTAAACTTCCTCTTTCGTAAGTTAAGTAAAATCCTTCTAATCATTTCAGTGTCTGAAGCTGTTAAGTGTCTGTTAAGGGAGGTTCAGCCCAGTTCTTAGGTGATCATCAGTTATATATGATAATGATATAATAATTACCGATACTTAAATTTAAACCATTATCTAACGAAATTTAATATTGACCTTGGTTTTCCACCTAAGCCTGTTAGAGGCTTTAACTTTGAGATTAGACCAAAAAATCCCCCACTCTGAAGAAAGCCGTAAAAGTTTTGCCATGTTTTGTGACCTGACGACGAATTTTGAGTTACTGGTTTAAAAAGTCACTCAGACATTCCAACATAGCTATTCAGTCACAGGGATCCTCAGGATCATTTTGCCGTTTATATAACCCGGAAATTGGGTGGGTCGCCCCTCCCTTTTTCCAAGCACTGGGGCCAAGGTGAAAATTCCCGAGAAACAACCAGAGAGGGGAACGGATTTCAAAGTCTTTCACCATCCCAACCAGCTGAATTAGCTATATATAATTGTTACTCTGTGCTTAGTAGCAAAACAGCTAAGTGAATTCACACCCATAGGTCGAAGGAAACCTCCCTACAACCAATTTCCTTTCTCACGAGTAAATTTCTTCAATCAATTACCTCGGTAAACAAACATTACTCTTCTCTTTACTTGCCTGTCTATCAGTTGCCTAAAAGCATTTTATTCGTCAGTTTCAAACCTGTATTTTGTAACTCCAAACGAGACCTTTACGACTGAAGGTACAAGCGGAGCGAAAAAATAAATATTAAATACATATATTTATATTACAGGCTAACGCCGTCCTCACAAAGTGATAAATAGTTCAGAGTCACATAGTTCACATAGGCGGATAATCACAAACTATTTTCTTCATGCACAAGAACAACTTGTTGCAACAAGACAAGCTCCATTCTCTCCGAAGAAGAGTTCATAATTTTTCTTGCACGTTGGTGGTGGGAGCCCTTCCAGGAGACATCCAACATGTTGTCGTTTGCAGTGAACTTCTTCAACATGTCTTTTTAGACAGTTGTTATACTTGAATACTCTTCGCTTCTCACAAGGATGAAAAGAACGTCTTAGACGGTGAAGAACGTTCCCACTGTCGACAGTGGCGTTGCTGTCTTTCTCTGATAGTGTGTGGTTAGGAAACCTGTTGTCAGTTACTTGGTTTAGTAAACGAAGCTGATCTTTAGTTGTTGGCGGGTTCTTTAGGAGTTGGCGGAATTTAACAGGACTCAGCAGCACTTCGGAGATAAGCCAGCCTCCTATCATAAGATATAGAGTAACCTGAAAGAAAAGATATGAGACGTACAGTCAACTCTCCGGGCTCTTAAAGGACACCTAGGTAAAACAGAGATCTAGAGTTAGTTCCTGCCCCGTCCCTACCTTCCTGACTCTGTAAATCTTCCTAAGACGGACATATAGTCCCAAAGGTGTCCGTATTGGAAAGAGATGCCGTGACTTAGGGCTCCTGCGTGACTGTAATCATTTTTTGCAATTTAAAAGCGTCTTCAAATTTGATAGAACAGGGCTACGAACTGCAAAGTATAGAGGCCCTCTTACGGAAGGGGGGAGGGAAGGGGGGGGGGGGTTGGGGTTGGGGATAAGTTCGTCCCTAGTCTGAAATTCAAATGCGGGCATTTCACATTTTGAGGAGGAGGCCTTGTCCTTCTTGGTATTTAACCTATCTTTATGTCGTTAGTGGCCATTTCCTCTAGTCTTACGTCGCAGTTTCAAGGCATGTCGCTTGTCGGAATTTTACCCTAACATAGTCTCTAGGGATAGGCAATTCATTTTAATCCTGCAGCTAATAATTGGGACTGCGATCCGATTATGAAGGGAAGATATAAATATTTTCACAGGCAAATACCTTTTTTATGTTTCTCCGCAATGAGAGATTTCGACTTGGAACTAGTTTCGTTCACTGAAAATATAGACAATTCGAAAGGTGTGCCCTTGACACAAGTTACCCTTTTCCCGAGAAATTGAAAAGGAAATTGACCATGTTAATCGCTCTCTGTGATGACGGAAGCATTGAGAAACTGACGGGTTCCGGAGGTCAAACCTGTCGGTGTTTAGTAATACCTTGTTTAAACATGTTTTCCTTACGTTCAATGATACTTTAATTGAACTCTTAAAGTGACATAAGTCAAATCTAAATGGCCAAAGCCAAAATCATTCTGTAAAACACTGATTAACAGATCAAACAATGCACCTCTACTAAAAAACTTCATTTGAATATTGGTCACTCCAGTCCAAAGGAATTCCTCCACAGCTCAAAAACAAAAAAAAAACTACATTTTATTTTAAGAAAATTTTCTTGAAGCCGGGGTAAAACGTTTTAAGCTTACGTCACTTCCTATGTTTTTGCTGATTTCACTTTTTAAAAAACTGCTTAGCATACAGAATAGCAGATTTGTCTCCATTTACTCTACCGTAAAAGAAAGTATAATAAAAAGAGAGGATCTGAAAATTAATCCGAGATCACATATCTCTCTCAGCCCTTTGGTGAAGTGCCTGAGACATGAAATATAGTTCTGTATTTTTGATTTTGCGGATGAAATCCAAAGATTCACTTCACTTTTTTTTTATTAAAATGAAATACTGTTACCTTAACATAACTATAAACACGGATTTTTATTGATTTTTTTTTTTCCTGCCTTTTTTGTTGGTCATATGATTAAACCTCACCGCTTGCGCACTAGCCGTTAACTTTAAGCACTGATTTGGCTGCTTTAATTCAATTGTGAAAAGTCAAGAAGCAACTGTATGATCTATACAAATACGTTTTGGTGGTACATAACTATAATTTTAACTTTCAACTTTACCTTGCCCAATCGAACTTTTCACTTTAAGAAAGCGGTAGCTAACAATTACAGACAGAATCCCGCGAAAGAACAGACAACTTTTGCAGTGCAAGAAAAAGTTACAAGAACACCCCAAATATTCATCGTTGATAATTACGCAGTCTGGATTGGATAAAAAATGGATGATTTGGATGAAATCTTACAGAATGTTTTCAGTATGAAGAGAAATTGCTACTTACCTTCACGGCAGTTAAACTGATCATACCGCAGTGAAGTCCCTTTAGCGTTCAAGGATGACTGAGTTGATGTCGAGCCTGTCCGTTTCTTTTCTCGAGCCTGTTCCATGATCCAGCAAGAGAATCAACGGGTTTTTATACCTTGTACAAGGAAAAACAAATAATGCACTGATTACAATACTTTGCTAAAAATAGACTGATGCAAAGTTGTTACGTGGTCGCTTGGCATCCGATTCGTGTCGTGGAGCACGGTGAGCCCACGCAGGAAAAGAAACGGGGGGAGGGGGTTGATTTTTCAAACGTACTGTTGGATACTGGAGTATGTGGCTTTACTCTTTTGGGCGGTTAATTGGGCAAGTGTAAAATAGGGGAGGGGAGGGGAGGGGGAGAAAAGGGCAAAAAGGGAAAAGGGTATTCCCTCTCAGTCTACGCCTTTGTGTAAATTGAAACGAACCAGAATCATAAACTAAAAGGTCTCTTGTCTTAAACAGGGTAGCGAATTCCGGAACGAAATGAACTTTTTTTAACAGGGTCAAGATTTGAAGTCCTCGGCGGCACACCTCTACCTAAACATCCCTTGAGTCCACCACCCGTGCATCAAGGCCCCCTCCTCTGGCAAGCATGTCAATTAGAATCCGTTATGCCCTGGCTGTAATATAACACAGTTTCACAAAGCTTTTATTGCAGCAAGCAGAATAAAAGATTACTCCTACACGCTACCCCGGTTTAGCGCCGGATTGGCAGTCATGCAGTCGGGCAGACGGGAAACGCCCCGGGCCATGTTTTTGCCTTTTTAGTGCAGACCACATTTTACGTGGCTTAAACGCGACGACATTCTGACCACAATGAGTAAACAGTGATTCAATTTGCAAGGCTGATGTAATATCACCAGAGCATGTAATTACACAGGTAGCCTAAGCTTGAAATATGAGCATCAGCGTGCATCGGCATTGTTGCGTAACTTTCGAAATATAAGGATTTGTATGGGGAAAAAACCTACCGTTTCTGTAACCTACGAAAATAAAAGATTTTAATAAAAAACTGCGTACCTAACAGCTTGGGCTAGCTGTAGTAATTATCCGTGTGAACAAGGGGTGAGTGATGATTTTATAAACGTTTTCATAGTCCAACATTATCTTACATATAATCAGTAATTAAAACATGAATTGAAATCTACCTTTTTCTTATGTACCCTACATATATTCTATTTTTCCAAATGACTTCTATTTATCTTGAAAATTAGGACTTAACGTTTGAGAGCTCTTTAGTCTCAGCAGGATAGGCGTGTGCCATCAAGATTTTAAAACCATGACCCCGTATATATTTTTATTTAAAAAGAAAACATAATTGAAAATTGACACTCTTCAGCTGACCTTTTTTAAACAACAAACATAGAAAATGACCCCAGCCAATAACGCGGATCTTTGCGAATGAGTCGGTTTTTTTTGTCCATTTCCTACTTTGGATAACAGAGGTTTCTTTTCCTTTCCTACTCAGCCTGGTCTCGACAGCGAGGAGCGAAGGCGACATCGAAATAGCCTGCCACGAACCTCTAACAACGTCTGCGTGAGAGAGCTTTATCAAACCGTGTGCACAGGTTTTTCCATCCCTTGGAGAACGGACCTCTGGAGCCGGAGTAAAATCAGTTGAATTATATTGCTTTCTTTACAGTTCGCTCAGTCTTACAAAGGCAGGTTAAGATATGTGATTTTAGATACCCTATCAAAGTAACACATACCAAACAGCATAGAAGCCCCAAAGCCATACTCTATCACCGGCTATATCGGCTTGATACATAACAGTGCCCTTGGGGCTGGTAGACATGGGGAGGAGAGGGTACACCGCAGAAATTGGCCTTTTGTGGGTGTTCAGCGAGTAGAGATGACGCAGAGAGAAGTGAGCAGAAAAAAACAGGGAGGGGATAGGTAAACAAGACGTTGTTCTCTTCTTTCTCACTCTTCTTTCCTTCCGCACCCTCCCCCCCTCCCCCGTTACCTCTATTTCACGCCACTCTCCTACTACTTTCCTACAATCTCACAGGATACAGTCAAAGTATGTCGATGTGGGGAAATGGTGTGTCGGCAGAATGGGTATATTATTTTCCAAAAGTGATTGAGATGCTCTAGGATCGTGAGGCGAGGGAGGAGTATCTTCTCTTCCCATAACATATTCCTAGCTGTTTGATTCAAGCGCAGGCACGTGCAAAGATCCGATTAGTTACGTCACATTTTCATTGCTAGGTATCAAGCTTGCAAAGTAGTACTCAGTCTACTCAGTGACTACGTCTCGCTCGAAGGGCGTCAGCCCTATTTTCCCCAAATATCTACTTCCCTCGCGCGCGGAAAAATCATGACTGTAGTTCCTCGCGCTACTGGGGAGGAAAGGGGGAGGGGTACTCCTGGGAATTCTTCTTCTCCTTCAGCTCCAAATCCTGACCCTAGAAAATGTCATTTTTAACTCGTTTTTAGAACCGGCCAAGAAAAAATCATGTCATCATAACTTAGACTAGAACGCGAACAAAATCCATTTCGAATTCGCATATTAACACTTTTTTTTATACTCATTTGGAATTGAAACGATAAAGAAAACTGCAAAAACCTTGGGCGAAGATCCAGCTGGTTGTCAACGTTGGATCTCCAGAAAAGAGATCTAATCAGCTAAAATATTAAGAACCAAAAAACGAGAAGTCCAAAGACTACTGCAAAGCTGATCATAACAACGTGTATTGCTTTTTCATAACAATATTTCGGCTGGCCCCATACCAGCCTTCTTCAGGTTGGCAGATGTTACTGAATTTATGATAGGAATTACAATATTATATAGATGGAGAATTTTGCAATAAAACTTGTTTAAAAGGGAGAGGCGGAACACTCCCGTAGCTCCCTCGAAACACCATACCCTATTCCCGACCAAAACTATGGGCACGACATAAAAACCATACACGTATTTTCTGGGTGGCACATGCCTCTATATGGATTATGAGGGTGCAACCTCGTCCCTAGGGACGAGGTTGATGAGGGTGTACCTACACGGGTGATTTTTATTGAGGCTTACAGAAGTGTACATGCGAGTCAAATACTTATTCAGTTTTTCATAGTTTTAATGAATAATAAACAAATTTCACAACCAGTTTAATGACAGCACAATTGTCTGTTACTTTACATATTATAGAAACCCTGAGCTTCAAAGTTTTTACGCACAAACACAGCCAGTGATAAATGTTTTTGTACACTGTGGATAGAATGTCATCTTAGGATCGCATTTTCTGGTGCCATGCGTAATAGCGGATTTATGACATGCCGTGAAGCTGGCGTCTTTACACTCATACGTTTTAACCCACATACCAGCGCACGACTGAAAAAAGTACTTTGCCACACAAGAGTGTTCATGCCTTCTCTCTTCTGTATATAGCTCTGCTTGGTCCTGAAGCTGCTGGCTGGTTGCTTTCTTCTCATTGGCGACATTTTCATCACGTGACGTGTCAATTGTGTCTTCCTTCCAATCGGAAAGCAGGTGTTCAGCTGCTAAATGCGATGCGCCGGTATTACCGGGCAGCGGTGAGCGATCCGCGTCATCTTCAATGGGGATGGCAGTAGAAGCACGTAAGCAAAGAAGTAACACGGTAACCTGTTGTTTGGGAAAGGAAAGGTTTTTCACTTAAAGTAAATGGGATGAGAAAGAAAAGAAAATCATGCTAGCAAATATAAAAGGTGCGTTAAAAAACGGCTTTTCAGTCTCTTTCTGATAAAAAAAAAAAAGGATCCAAATTTTCGTCAGGTTGTTTTATTTTATTTTTTATAAAAGCCTTCTACAGAATCAAAAGAACTTAATGCACTAACTGTGCTTTTTCAGTCCAAACAACCAGATGAAATGATGTTGTTTCTATAAAATATGTCAAAATTATCAGAAGTTCTATCTGTTAATAGTAATAACTAAAATGAAAAAAGAGAATTAAAAAAAAGAAAAACTCCTGGAAAGGAATTAAATGCAACTTCAAAAGAAAAAGCAGTTTTTAGGTGTTGTTACCTGGTTTTTGACAAACAAACATATCTGCAGGTTGCTGATTTTTCAAACTGATATCATAGAGAAATTAATCACAATGAAAGAGTACCAAATGAAACATCATTAACTTACGGATTGAGGTAGAAAGTTCCTATTTTGCATCCTGTTTTTTGTGCTGAAGAAGCCGGCTCGAACACTTTGCAGCTTGCTTTAACAATGGTTAACGTATCACCCTTGTGAATTTATAAACGTGTCCTTCATCACCATATGGTAGCTCTTGAGATCGCCCACACAAAATGCCTTTCAAGCTTTTTCCCATTTTGCTTGAGTGGAGTGCTCGAATCAAGGGAACTCTTGTACCCAGTAAAGTGAGATGCACTTTATTCACATTGTTTGACACTAGAGTTAGTATTACTCAACCGGAAATGAATATGATCGAGATGATTTAAAGTACACTAGAATCCCTTTTAAAGAACCACCTTTGGGAAAGCAAATTCAATTCGAATTATCGGGAGGTTTGAAAGAACTGGGGTAAACTGATTGTAGTGTTTGACTGTCGAAGGGAAGTTAATTTTGGTTCAAATTAGCGGGAATTTCGAAAAAACTGAGAGTTCGAGAATTCGAGACTCCACTGTCCAGGAGCACCCAACGAGAATATGGTTCAAAACCGCTTATACATAGCATTGTTGAACGTATTTTAGATATGGGCATATTTTTATTCCCTAAAAAGTTTTCATCTGTTCTGATTTCCTAGCTGAAAGTCTAGTGATCCGAAAATTATAGGGATCAAAACTTACTTTTTCGAAAATTTCAGCAAGAAAAAAGGTTCTAGATCTCAAATCGTCTTCCGAACAGATATTTTTCAAAAATTGACGTTGGGTGCCCCTGATTGTTGTGCTTTCTTTTTTTTTTTTTATTTTTTTAATTTTTAAATTTTTTTGACTGTTGTGCTTTGGGCGGGATGGAGAAAAGGACTTTTATATAATAGCGATTAGGTTTAGTGCTGAAGATGGAGACCTTGATCGGCTACTCTTAGCATTGATGGGGACCCTTCTTTGACTCAGGGTATCAGGTTTAAGCCTGAATTTTTGCTTAATTTTGGAAGAGTTTCCAGGAATAATATTTACGTATATGCAATTTATTCTACTTCCTCTTTTTGTGAGTAACCTTGCGAGGCCACTTACTAAAAGGCGTGCACTCATTAAAAGCTGATGACAAATGACGTTGGTTAATTGGGTCTCGTGGCCCCACTAAAAAGTTTTTCGATTCAAAAAGTATATATAAACTGAGATGTGTTTATCGTATTTCAAACTGACGTAGTTTAATCGTTCAAGAGTGTGTATTTAGAGTTTATATCTCAATTGAAAAGATAAAGGCACTAGTTTCAAAGGAGACCTTAAAGACAACAATAAAGTAATAGTGAAATAATAACATTATTTTCTTGCACTGGACTGGGATGAATCTGTATATGGCCAAATTTGAAATTGAAAAGAGAGATGGAAAAAAAAAAAATTCCACGACGTTTCGACAACATCATTACATGAGACTCCTTGTGAAATCTTCATTTGAAAGCTCTTCGGCGGCACCACATTTTGCGCCATTTTATTTCAGCATTTTTAACAGGATGAAATTTGTAATCGTTTGTTTTCAATTGATATTTAGTTCTTCCTGAAAAAAGGTAGAAGGTTGGTTGTCTTCGCCTCTTGGGATAGTAATTTAAGTAAAAGCAAGTATTATATTTCTATAATGGTTCTCCAACGCAGCCGTTTTTAGGGCGATCCGGCAACGTCTGCGTGGGAGGCTAGCGATATCTAAGTCTTCTCAAGGTAAGGCCATCTGGTAATTATTTAGACGGGAAGTTTTCCTCACAAGATTCCATTTATGGATAGACTGCGAACAGTCTCTCTCTTCTCGTAGTCTAATTTCTTGATGATAATGTTGTAGTATGTTTGGTCCAATTTAAAGTCTTCAGGGAATTTGAGGATAAAATGATATCGATTCTCAGCAGTTATCATAAATTATTGCTGGGAAACCCCCATGTTGAAGGACCTCCCCCAAGGATGGCGGATGGAGATCACCTGGAGATTGGGACATATATAGTTCAGAAATGTTTCAATGTCATTTGCTGAAGAAAATTTATTTGTGCGGAAGAAGTATGAGCGGCATTTTCTCTTTGCTTCGTTTAGCTGATGTCGCACTTTCAATTCAACCACTTCAGCTTTTGCTGCGCGTCATCGTTCCGACACTTTACTACCAGAAGTCTATAATTTGCATTGCAAAATCCTGAACGATTCCCGCTAGTTATAGGCAATGAAAATAAGCCAGAGCATACACGAGAATTTTAAGAGGAAAAACTAACATTCTAGAGAAACGCGAGATAAAACATTCTTAACCCACCATGAATGAAAAGGTAGGGTGCTTATATTTGCCATTTGGTTCTACAATCGACTTTAAACGTTCCTTCTTTTTCTCGGATCATTAAAGAGGCGACTTGATTAATAATGATGCCAAGGGGTCTTTCTCAGTCTTATCAAGATTTAGTGCTACTTGAAAACCTCTTTGAACAAAACCTTTTTGTATTATTCGACTGTAATCAACGAAGGGTGGCCCGCTATTCCTTAAGGTTGCGATGACGACCACTCACAACTCTCCGTTTGCGTAACGACGGATAGAGAAGAAGTAGGCTTTAGCTTGAAACTGGTTGGGGAGATGTTTTAACATTTGAGTGTCGGTTATGGGGGAAAAAATAAAGCACACAGATAATTGTGTTTTGTTCAAACAACAATACCTTTACAATCCCAACGTTGTTTAAAGTGGTTGGGACTTAGGACAATTCTCGTGAACCCTTGTGAAAACTCCTTTGAAATCGGTTTGCGACAAACGTAGACTGCAGGCTGGGAGACTGGCAGGTAAATGAGGTAAACATTGCTGGGAAATGCCCTAACAGATCCTCTATCCCCAAAAAGAGCCTTTTGGACGATCACATCAAGCACACGGTATCTGGATGCTACTCCAATCTATCAATACTTAAAAAAATGAAATATCTCGCCAAATATGAGCTCAGAAAGCAACTAGCAGAAACATTAATTTTGTCAAAACTAGATTATGCCGATCTAGTTTTTTACCCTCTACCACAATTCTTACTTCGCCGTTTGCAACGAGTTCAATTTGCTGCCGCACGTTTTGTACTCGGTCACTATGTTAAGAACTTTCGGATGTACTTAAAATCGGATGGCTTCTAATCAATGAGAAAAGAGATTTGAACCTCCTGAAATCATGCTTTAAAGCTTTGCATAAAACACTGAGACTTGGCCAGATTATCTTAAAATAATAAACCAGGAATGCCCCAAGGAACTGCGTTCAAGCAATTCAATTAGATTAGTGGTCCCGACCGAAAACGAACTAAAACGGCACTTTCCAAGATGATGCGTCGAAGCTATTTAATAACAAACCAGAAACTCTTAGAAACTGTAAAGATTACAGAACCTTTTTAACGGACTTTCTAGGATTTTTTTATGTAACAGATCTAGAGTACAGAGTGATTAGTTAGTTTTACTGCAATTTCGATTCTGTTAATCCTGCTTCTACTTTTAATTGTATATTGCATAATTTGTAAATAACTTAATCTGATTTATTTTTTAATTGTAATTGTTGTACTTTAACAAGACTTCGGATTCCAAAAGCAAATGTTTCTCGGATTCCGGATTCCGTAATTGAACAAAAATTTATTGGATTCCGGTATCCGCATTCGCTTACAGGTGGCGATGTGCCTAAAATGGAAAACCTAGACCTCCCCTCCCCCCCCCCCCCCAAATCAAGGATGGGAAAATGGAGCGTTTTTGTCCTTCGCGCGGCTTCATCCTTGATTTGGGGGGATGGGGGTTTGCTGTTCATTTTATTTTGTCCAAGATAGTAGGTCCCACTGCTTGCTATCCAATGTATGCCGCTGACCATTTCAAGAAACTTGCTTGAGCAATTGAACATCAGGCCAGTTTGGGCATACGGAACTCTCTGCAATGATTTGCTTGAAGGACCACTAAACAATAGCTTCCAAGTGTGCATTCATTCATAATATTAAAGTTCATTAATTCGCATAAAAATGTCAGTATATCTATACAAGAACCTTAATTTCACCAAGACAAAAGCTGCTTTTATGGGTCCAGTTTATTGGCCTGTTCTGTACCCAGTAGCCTGCGTACAGGCGTCCCCCCAGGGAGGGGGGGACGTCTGTACACAGGCTATCTACTTAGAAGAAAGCAATTCCTTAAGAGAGCGAGGAAGCAAAAACGTTGGCTTATTTCATTGGCCATCAATATCGACAGAAAATTTGCATGCTAACACGACATCGAGCGATAAATTTGTCTCGATCTCTGGTTCTCAACTTGCTGCGCTTGTTCTGTTTTTCCGCCGATCTACCGTTTACTTTGTGCCACGAAATTGACTGAACCAAAGAAGGGGAAAAACTTTATTGTATATTTTTTTAGTTTTTTTTTTGTCGATTCTCGTCAGTGTTTCAATTTCCAGTGAAAGGAGTTCGTTTTTTGCAATTAACAAGATAAACGGAAAAAGGGGTCAGATAATGAAAAAGCCACAACCTGTGCGCAATAGAGTTCGATTTCCGTTTCCGCTTAAGCCAAGGAAGTGGAAGAGGAGGCACGTCAGCTTATATTCAGTTATATTGTTCTTCTCTTAAGGTCACGTGTGAATCAAAGAGCAAGCGTTAATCGTTAAAACAAAACACTATACCAATAGAAGGAAAGTACACTTAATTTTTCTTTACTGACACAATTATGCTTCAGGATAGTTACTTCTTAGTTGAATGTCAAATTGTTGAAAGATAAAGAGAGGGACAACAAATTTAAGCAATCAAACAGAAATTTCACCGAGCATGGGGCGACATCCGTACACTGGAACAAAACCTAATTGATTAAAACGACTAGACACGATTCAGTGGCAAGGAAACTACTATAAAAGGCCACCAATTTGACCTTCCTAATCGGCTACAGAATCTCACAAATCACACATGCATTCACGTAGCCTTGATTTAGGTTCGGGGCACATTTAAGTTTGAGCATCACGACGCTGCTTTCGAGTTACGTAATTCATTTCTCGAGAGGTGTGGTAAGAATTTGAAGACATTTTGTAAGTGTTTGAGTGGTTCTTGGATAGGAGGAAACTTTTGTGTTAAGTAGGGCTGCACCAGGGTTCAATAAGTGATACCGCATATCTCCACCCACACTTTCGGGGAGTGTCTATCCTCGAGGCAGTACCTTACGGGGAGTTTATGTGCCTTACGATCTCAGATTCCACTCGAAAAGCTGAGTGGAATTGAATATCATTTGTGTTGTCTTTGTTACGAGAAAACCTTGGACTGAAGCCTGACTTATTTAAGTAACGCCCGGTTTTCACGGTAACTGAAAAAAGCTACGAATCCTAGGACTACAGTACGGTACAGTTGAAATCCTCCAAGACGGTAAACCTGTTACCATGGAGATGCACTGGCAAAAACACGGTCTTCTAGTGCAGCGAAACCACTCTTACTGTATCCCGTGGGCTATACTGGCTTTCGAGTATTTGCACGATAAAATTGCCTTTGTGTTTTAAGTGCCATTATCCACTGAATCCAGTTGCTGTAATAAGGCACGATTTCAAAGTACAACCTAGTTGCTGAATATTTTCTACTAGTCAGGATTAATTCAAGAATATAATCGACCATATTTCAGTTCCATGACGTTTCGATGACTCCTTCAGTCTGACAGACTTGACAACCGATTTAATAGAGAAAGTTATATTTATTGTTTAACTCTCTGAGAAAACAGGCTGTCACGAAACTAGCGACATTCGATTGAGTTTCAAGACGAAATTCGTGTTGTGCGAATATTGCTAAAGAATGATCAAGTTCTAATTTCATCCGCAAACCCAAACATAAAATACAGTACTAGGGACAATTTAACAATTGCCAATTTTTACAGCTATGTAGGGATGGCAAGGTCAACTGATGCTGTTATTGTTCCAGGTATCAGTCATCTTCAGTAATCCGTCTCAATTCTTAGAGGAATACTAGTACATAACTGATTAAATCTCATAGGAAACAACATTGGTATTGCCAAAGGTTATACTGTAAGGGATCATTCCGACGCGGAAGAGAAATGGATTTCCACGAAGGCTAAAAACCAACTTACTTAGTAAAATGCTAAATTGAGGATTGCCTTGCCATGTCCCATGTTAAGGTCAAGTTCATATTCTATTCCATGGTAAGCAAAGGCGAATCGGGCTGTTAAACTCTGTTAAAATGCAGTTATGGTCACAAATAACGCCTCCCCTCCTTGGGTATACGAGATTATTGAATACAGATGATGACCCCGAAGATTGAAAGGGTAAAATACAAAGCAAGGCTGATCTTTACAAATGAAAATCCACTCAAACATTTTTTTTATACATCAGTGCGTGTTGAAATAAGTTCGTTGTTAGATGATCATGGATCTCCGCATTATCTTCCTCTTTCAAAGAATTGGGGAGGAATAGAAAAACCGGAACTACGTCACTTATATGTTAAACAACTTCCTATTGCATGAATAAACGCATAGCAATTATTCATAATAAAAATTACGGAAAAAAAAGCAACAGCAAAAAGCGATAAATGTGCCACATCAATGTAAAAAAAATATATATATAGGTTTTGACTTTCTGAATTTTTAGTTATTATTTTTGTTACTTCAACCATTATTAATAACATTTTTCGTCTAGATTTTGTGCCTTTATGCTGTTGTCGTATTATGAGCTCACCGTTCAAGCATTCTCGTTTCTTCCCTTCTTATAGCTGAAACGTTATTTCAGATTGTAACGCACGTTCTTATTGGAAATTTTAATAGAAACTTATACTAATTTTGTAACGTACCGAACTAAAGATGAAGGATCGAAACACTCTCCAAAGTTAAAATAGAAAAAAAAAACCTTGCTCATCGTTTTGAATTGATTTGCACAAATAAAACCGCAAATCTTTGAGAAATGATACCGAAAAAAAAAAATCTGCGAGTTTCTATTTTTGTTGTATCAAATCTCGTCAGTCCGTACCTTCTCACAAAATTCAACAAATGATGACAAGTTGAATAAAAAATCGACAAGGTTTTTACCCTAAGTAGCTATTCCTGGGCAGCTTCGAATTCTCAACTCGTATATTAACGTACCTAGGAAATATAAGTAAAGAAAAAAAAAAAGCATCCGGTCCCAACCGATACACGACGTATCACAAGTCACGCAATGCGGATATAATCTACTATGAAAATGAGAGGGCCGTTAAACTAATCAATGGATACCTTAACCTTTTTAAGGTTAATTTACTTTTCGGTTATAGTAAATTCATAGCTGAGAAACTTATCCTTGAAACAAGAACTCTATTAAGACTACAAAAGAAGAAGGGCGTACGCTCCTTCAGCCTTCCGATTGTGCTTACAAAAATTGCCCGCTTTTGCTACAGTTGGGCGTGACGCTGTCTGGTTCCGTTTGTGCCGTGTGCAAGCAAAGTGAATGCCTATTATTCACATTACAATAAATCCAAAATTAGACAGCGATGTAATGAAGAACTCCGTTTTGTTCCGTATATGGTCTATAAAAGCGGTCCTGCAGAGATCAGAAACTCACAAATCAACTTTATAGTGAAGAGAAACGAATTGCAGTCTATCCGTTCGAGCTACGGGTAAGAAGAAAACGAAAAAATTCTAATAGAAGAAAAAACTGCAACAAAAACTACCTACGTTTAACGAAAGCAGACGTTAGAAGAACGCAGAGACTGATTCTATTCATCGACATGGAAAAAAGCATCACAATGAAGGTATGTGTGGGTTGATTATGAATTAATGATGACCAGTATACCCTGATCTTTCGGGAATAATGCTTTTCTGAAAACTTTGAACAAGAAAAACTACTACTTATTTAGCTACATAATAAGGTTTAAATCAACCATTTTTTGTTTAAATTTCGCACAAAACTAAGATACTTTAATAGTAATTTGCCCTGAATATAATGAATTTTGACTTAATCGCCCACGGCTATTAGGCGAAAACATCCTTTGAACTTGAAGCTTGAGATAGATTAAAAGCTTTCATGTAAATGATAACTTTCCACGATGAAGGACATTTTGTGGTTTAAGACTTCGCGGTAGTATTCTAAAATCGTGACAAACTGACACAGAAATAGAAACACTTTTTCTTAGTGGGTATAACTGTTACGTCCTTTGAGTATGAGACTGAGTCAGTTTTTTCTTTTGTTCCAGCTCTGAGTTTCCTGTGCCTAGGGTGTTTTCTCCTGAATCTTACTCTCCCAGAAGTAGTTTTTGTTTCACATCCTTTAACAACCGTATTTCACTAAATTTTGAGAAAAGTTGAAAGTACGAAAATGAAACGTATTAACCAAACTTAAAACTTTACACTTTTTTTTCAGTTTGCAGTATATTTTTTTATACAAAGTTGGCTTTTCAGTGAAGTTCTGCTTAGTCCTGTTAAGACGGGTCAGCAACCAGACAGTGGGCATCCTCGCACAGCCGATACAGCGACCACTACGTTATCGATTGAGTTACTCAAAAAGACAACATCAACGTTTGAAGGATACGACAACACTAACCGTACAAACATCCGGGACATTTTATCCCGCCTCAGAGTCAGACGTTCGCAACCTTGCTTAAAGAAAGAACATTATAAATTCAACAAGTGTCTTGGGAGACACGAATTTGAAGTTAGCTGTGAGTCAAGCCATATTGGATGTGCTTTACATCGGGTTCCACCAAAATGCAAACGAAATTATTCACTGATGTTCGGAAAAGACAATGCCTCTTGTTTGGTACCAACGAGTTGCTCTTGCGCATGAGCAAAGAGGGTTCTCCACTTTGGGAACAGAGAATAGAAATATTTCTATAATTTATGCTTACCAAATGGCTGATAATTTTAATTTGTAATCTACGTACTTTATAACTTTCATCACTATGTGATGACCATGTAGTCCATACAGGACTTTTGCTTCTTTTGAATCTTTGTTAGTTTTAGAACCGAGGGAAGTACTTTTTGTTAAGTGAGGTTTGATTTCGTTTGACGGTCTCTGTTATTTGCGATGGTATTTCAGCCACACCGTCAATTTATGAAGATTCGGCAAGTATTTAAATAACTGTTCAACTTATGTAACTTATTAAATTATCGCTCAGTGGAATTTTTTTTCGATATCATTTATTTAAACAAACCAGAGTAAGTCTAAAACCAACTGAAACCTCTGATTCGTCACGAATACAGAAACCTTTCTTTAAAGGGTCACTGAACTTAACTCAGTATTCACGAAGGTTTCTGCGTGCGGTGTAATATATAACGAGACAGTAAGTTCAATACTGAGAGAATTTCATCGCCGTAAAAGCGCTTTTTCCAAGAATTTTTAATTTTCTTTTGATTCTGAGTGATCTGAATACTCAACTTTGTTCAGATAACATCTTTTTGATGGTATCCCACATGTTATATAATATTTATTTATGTTTTTGCCAAGGTCATGTGAAATTAAGAATATTTAAGTTCCCCAGGGGATTACCAGGGGATTAAAATGTAAATATATATTTTTCAAGATATTTATAATTTTACTTAAAAATAAGTTGTAGCTTATACTCTGGTATAATATTTCTACTTTCATTATTCAATAAATAAGAAACTTATTCAAATCTTCTAACTTGTGGTTTATGATCAATCCATTCCTTGAAATGGCTGAAGCTGTGATAAGTTTCAAGGAGTCCATCGAACCAGCTCGTAGCGTTGAAAAGAAAGACAGTGGTATTTAAAGGTCGTTATACGTTTAAGCTATTATAAGCTCGTGCGGGTTCTAATTATTGAATTCAAACACTTCCTGGTTCTCATAGCCTCAAAAGTGGAGCTAAAACGGAAGCTAGTTTTTACGCAATCGAGTATCGGGTTATCGACACAACTCCAGGAGCGGCGTTTTTCAAGCAAACAGCATAGTGAATTAGCTCAAAATGAAATAATAATAATAATAATAATAACAAAACAATGATATCTTACTTTTCTTTCCCTGTTTCTGCGTTTGATTTCCATAGTGTCTTTTTGTTTGCCTTTGTTTGCTGCGATTTCCGAGTCTTTGAAAATACTGCCCAACAGCTACCATTTTGAAATTGCTTCACTCAGTCCCAACTGACCACTCTAGAAAATTCCATAACATACCATAATGCTCTTTGTTTGTCACCCCACCTTTTTTGGGGCCATTTTAACTCTTAAGAGACACTGAAGACAATGCTTATGCAAAATTTTGGGGTGACAAACAAAGAGAATTATCATCGGTATACAATGGTATTTCTGGAGTGGTCAATTCTACGCTTCCAAAGTTTGCCCTTATGTCCAGAAGTGCATCGAAATGCATTCACGTGTTTTAATTATCGACATTATTTTAAAATTTTGGTAACTTCTTATTCATGAAGAGGTTTTGTCATGACCACCAGTTGGCATCATGTATCGGCACTAGCGTCGTCACTAGCTGCAAGATCGTTCAAGTCTTGAATTGTTTTGGTTTTTACGGGTAGCATTCAGAAAATGGTGAAACGTCCTTTGCTGCGTGGAACCTCGGTCCAACGAACGATTTTCCCTTTGCCAGAAGCGGCGGATTCAGACCCTCAGATAAGGGCAAGGGGGGGGGGGGGGGGGGGAGAGGCAGTCATCACACCCTTAGAAAAGGGGGGCCCGGTCTCAAAAAAAATTTTTTGGGAGCCCTTCGGGCCTCAGTTTGGTCTAAAGATAAGCGGGGGGGGGGTGCTGGGCCCCCCCAGGCCCCTCCCCTGGATCCGCCACTGCGCAGTAATAGTAAAATGTATGAAAAAGGACTTCGATCTAACCAGGACCCCATTATATACCCTGATATAACGAAACCTCGTTGTAGCGAACCAAATTTTGTCAGTCCCTTGGCCTTCGTTATATCGAGGTTCCACTCAGTATTATGCCCTCAGTTCGAAGCTGATTTGTCATGATGGTCTCCAAACTCAGTGGCAGCCGATAAAATGGCCCCTGGGCGTAAGGGAAGATATACTTATCCAGACCCTGAGATAAGAGGGGGAGGGGGGAGGGCGGTCTCATAAAAATTTTTTTTTTCGGCCCTTCGGGCCTCATTTTGGTCTTAACATAAGAGGGGGGCGGGCCCCTCGGGCCCCTCCCCTGCATCCGCCACTGGCATTATCCGGCAACTGCCTTCATTTTTGCTCTTACAAGCTTGTCTTTTAGAGATTTACCTCTTTTATAGGATATGATCAGAGGTCTTTTAAAAATTGTTTTCAGCAGAGGCTGATTTTCTATTTGACTCCGGTTTGCCATCAGTGTCTTTTTAAGATCTTGTACCACTGGGTGATATGTTGTAACGAAAGAAAATAGTCCCTCTTTTGTTTTAGCGCCGATTGTCTTATAGTAAGACAAAGCTGACCTCTGACAACAACCTTCCTATATCTCGCGTGCTTCGAGGCGTTGTTAAAAGTTCGCAAAGCACTCTTTAAATGTTTTTGAGGAGTTTTTCTTCAGTAATCTTATTGCTTCGCCTTTAATGAAACCTCTTCAAGTTACCCCCGGCGGGTAGCATTAATAAAGTGCATCTCACTGCTGTTACTCAGGGAACATGGCGAAATAAATTATTTTTAACCAATTATACACAAATTATTATTATTATGAATAAATTTTCAGGATTATAACTATTTAATATTTTAGACTCTCGACATATCACTCTCGATTCTCGACTGAGTACATCTTAGTACTCTCAACTATTGGTTTGTTACTCTCGACTCTCGACAATTACTCAGACTGGCCACTCAGACTCTTATAGAGACGATTTGCCTTAAACTATGGGCAAAACAACTTCCCAAGAATTCAATAAGTCCACTTCCGGTTGATGTGCGTCGCGTGTTTTAGAATGTTCACCGTCCCCTATTTTTTCCTGACATCGTCGAGATCGAGCACTTTGCGTTAAGGGCGGCCATCTTGGTTTCAGATGTTCCGAGTCTAGCTTGGGAATGAGTCTTAAATCTACTTAGGGGGAGGGGAACGGTTTGAGAGGAGACTCCCCTCTCCCCACCGCTATAAATCCAGATATCCGCCCACTCGGTACATAAGAAACCGAGATTGCTCCTCGTGTAGGTAAGCACTCGACCCTGACGATCTTACGGAAAAATAGGGGACTGTGTACAGCCTATCATTGTTTAAGCTCCGTAAATTTGGTCGGGTGCTCTCACTCGCAATATCGTCTAATATCACATTAGACGATATTGTCTAATGTTTCTCTTTGTTTACTAGACGACAAAAGTCGCGAAATCCAGGACAACCTCCACTTCTCATATGATCTTTTTGTGGTTAGCTTAGGATTAGAGCTCACCAGTCCTTGACCAACTCGGCCCACATTTGTTGTGTTAGTGGCGGCATGTACAACCAGTTGTTAAAACCTTGTTTATACGTGTAATAAACGCTCTAAGAGGCATACATTTCCCGGCGCCGCCTGATTTTGGACTACAGTAGAGAGTCGCACGGCGGCATACAAAATCAGTAAGTATTGTGTTGAGTTCACTGTGGTAGATTTTTCTAATCCTCCTCACGCAAGGGTTCATGCCATCTCTTCCGTAGGATGGATTCCATGTCAAAAAATGTCCGGAAGATCGACGTTTCACTTGAGGCTTACTTGACGAGGACTTGCTTTTAAGGTGTAATTTGCTTTTATTGACACGATCTAAGACTTTGGAGTTCCTTTGCGTATATGAAAGGCTGCTACTGTTTCTGATATTATTGAGAGCAGATGCGTCTTTTAGGTTCTTGTTTCTCGGTTCAGGTTTCGTTTTCGATGTGGTTTTTCTAGGCTGCATTATTCCAGATTCGTCAGCGCGTTTTCCAGGAGCTCGTTCAACTGATGGCTGTATGACTTCAGTTAAAATAGTAACCTGGAAATCAAAGTAAACAGAAATTCAACTACAACACAAATATGTTTCACGATATTTAATATCAGTATGTGGTGCATGAATAATAAAAAAATTAAATGTGCCCCATTTTAGCGTGCACTAAGACGGTTATCCACTGTTCACTGTTAACGGTTCGTTGGTCACTTTTATACGTATTATGCTTATTTTGACATTATCTACGTCCAAGAGCTAAAAACACGAACGTTCGAGAAATTGCGCTTATTACCGAAGTCTCCATGGGTCACAGTTGCATAACTTGACGCAATTTTTCAACTTCAAGCGTTAAACTAATGAGTTTAACTGGAATGAATTTCCGACATAAGCGGTTACGTCCAACGTTAAATTTCAAGCAAAGCGGCCCCTGTTGTCTTCAGCGTGTAGAAATCTATAAATTTTAAACAATTTGAAGCAGTATCAAGCTTGATTTTTTTTTTTCACAAAAAAAGTTTATATCCTTGCCTGACCCTAAGAGCATTAGGGCCATATTTGGAGGTATCATTGATCGGTAAACAACCGATTTCCACTTCCAAAAAGTGCCCTAAATCCCAAAATTCAAATTAACTACGCAAACATAATTATGCATGCAACAATGCAGCGAAGAGCGTTCATTAGAATGGTCACACCATGGCTTGATTACCTGCCATTAGCATTCCTTCTAAAGTAGTAACTCAAACTGTACTCGACAGATGCAACTACATTCACGTTTCCATTGGTTAAGCCTTCTTCTCTTTTAACCCCTGATTGAACATAGAGTTAATTCGTCCGAAATCGCCTCGCTTCTTTGAAATTGCCTCCTCTTCGTCCTAGCACACACCCACCATTCTCTCGAGTAACAGAGATAACGATTAACTTCACTGTGTTAAGCATATACTGTTAACTTTTTGGATGATGATGTAGCAAAGCAAACTAAGTAATCTGTGACTTTGCAGTATTTATACAGGTGTGATTGCAAAGTCTTTTGCATGGGCCAAAGCTACTCACCAATATCAGCAAAGCCGCTGGCAAGATGAACGTGGGCATAATACCACAACGTACCTAGACGAACGATTAGTGAAATGAAACGAAGAACATATTGAAGCATATACTGAAAAGGAGAGTGTTATAACAGTAAAAGATGAGCTTATATTACCCTTGAAAAGACTGTAGGATTAGTTCCGCGTCATCAAGTCATTTTTCATTCTGAGATGAAGCGGCTGAAACAGGGGCACGCAACGAGAATATAGTTCAAAACCACTTAAACATAGCATTGTTAAACGTATTTTAGTATTTAAACGATAGATATATGTGTATTTTTATCCCCCAAAAATATTTCATCTGTTCGGATTTCCTAGTTGAAAGTCTAATGATCTGAAAATTATAGAGATCAAAACTTCGAAAATTTCAGCCAGAAAAAAGGCTCCCGAAAAGGTTAGGTGACCTTTTTAAAGTAAAAATCCGTTAAAAATGGGCAATTATACCATTTTTTAGATGTTCGAAAATCCTAGGAGAGGCAGGCAAGCAAGAAATTTTACTACAAATGTTCCGAAAATTCTATATCTCAAATCTTCTTCCGAACAGATATTTTCCGAAAATTGACGTTGGGTGCCCCTGGCTCAAAGTACAAGCTCGGGGCAGCCTCGTTCAAAGCAGCCTAGTTAATAAGTATATGTTCAAATGGTGACGAGATTGTACTTATTTCATCGAGTATACATTTGATATACCAGTTATTTCATGGGTGACTAATTTCGCTCGCAGCCGTGAAAAATGATTTGCGCTTTCTAACTATTACATAGACGTTTCTCAAGAGAGATTGAGCTAAGTAGCTCATTCATTCTCTCTTGAAAAAAATAAATCCGGTTACAACCCTTCTTGCCGTTCATAACTTTGCTTTTCCTTTTCCTTCAGCGTTTTTAACGCCGTAACATCATTTTTAAACATGAATGCTTTCTTGGTGCCGAGGAATAGCAAACTTGGTGCAACTAAATTTTAACAACAGCGAACTTTTTCGAGCACACAGTGGAACAAAGACTTGCAAAGCAAATTAGCACAAATGTTATTAGAGATAAGGAAAAAGGTCCATTTAATTAAAGTGATATTTGTAAAAGTACATCAGTAGAGTTATAGAGCTACCTTTATGTACGAGAGATTTAAAGGTATTAATTATACCAATATTATTATCTGTCGGGTTGATACAGGAATTTGTATCGGTAAGCATGATCTGTAGTGATATTTGGCATAAATACCACGAGTGATATTTCAAAATTGTTAGACGTAATTTCACGAGCCATTAGGCGAGTGAAATTTGAGACAATTTTGAAATATCACTCGTGGTATTTATGCCAAATATCAAGTACATATCATGCTATTATTTGTTTATACTACTACCCACAAAAGGTTTGTAATTTTTACATGTAGGTATTTCAAATTAAGCTGAAATACCACTGCTCTAAGCCAATCAAATTGCAGAAATTTCTTATGTAGTGGTACAAAAATACGAATTATGCAAATTACATTAGTGTCATTTACATTGTACCTAAATGTTCGAAACACGTAGAAAGTATTTGGAGGCCACAACACTACCCAATCATGTAGTAAACTGTTTTCTGAAGAATATTAAGACTTTTTGTTCAATTTCCCTGGTGAAATTATAAATTAACGCAGGAATTTCGCACCAAGTAATATTACGGAATAATTTGTTACTGATATCTTAATTTGGCTACTTTCAATCAAAACACTTCAGCAAGAACATTTCCGAATTTAAAGACAGAGCTTTGATGACTGACGTAGTAAATTTTAGATTATATTGGCACCTCTAACTACACCTCGCTCCTCACAACTGTCGAAATAAACTAAAACTGAAGTATCTTTATGGGAACATAGGAATGAATGGACATAGCGATTTAACCCAAAGTAGCTTAACTCACTTTATTTAAGGTCATCAAGGTTTCTAAGCCCTCGTCGCTGTGATATGTTCCATTGCTTTGCTCTCAGTATACACCTAACAAAACAGTGGCAAAAATTATCACTCAAGTGACCACATTTGGGCCAGAAAACTACACGGGAAACTCTGACCTGAGTCGAGGTAGAGGCATTTGTTTAATCCAGTACAGGTTCTTATTCTAAGGTTTGGTAACTATATTGCCCGTTTTGGGGGATAACCTTGCGGTGTAGGAAGCTGCGAACGTTTTCTTAGTCTTGCACCTTTTTTTTCTTTTCGTTAATAAAAAGATGCTGTAGTTGTCCATGGTGCGGGAAGACCCATAAAATGTCGGGCATAGAAGGGGGGGGGGGGGGGGGTGGGAGGAGAGAATTGGAGTAAATTATGTAACTGGCATGGCGAGGGCAGGTTTCAACACTAGCTCTAATACTGGAAGGTGAGATGTAGTTAATCTCCTTTTGGCTGGAGTAAATTTGAACCTAGTGCTCGGTCGTTAAAAAGGATTTTCTGGGGTTTTAATGGGGTTGGTGTTGTTAAGGAAGGCTAGCCAGAGTTTCATAGGTCCCGTGTCCACACCACTTGACCCCCTAAAATGTATAATTATAGTCAAAGGGAAATGGGTTAGTCTCCCTCGCAGCCTTTTTTAGTATCGTCACGCAACGCTCCTCCCCACAAACGGAGGGTGTGATAGTGGCAAAAAGATGCTCTAGTTGTCTATGTTATAATGTGGCAGAAATAATTTAAATATACTCGGGTAAGGTTTCCTATTGTTTAGACATACATAACAAAACAGCGAAGAGAAAAGCGACTTGAGTTTTCCCGATATTTCGGACGGACAAGTCGATCGTCCTTCTTCAGGGGATTTAATGAAGAATCGGAAAGTTGTTATAATTAAATCCCGTAAAGAAGGACGGCTCGCCCGTCCGAAAGATCGGGAAAACTGAAGTCGCTTTTCTCTTTGCTGTTTTGTCATTTATGTCTATATTTTTGTCTTGGATAAAACGGCAGGATTTAGCTGTCGTCATTTTATATAAAAAGTTTGCTATTGTTTCCTCGGCGTGCGCTAAAGCTAAAAACGTTTTTTCTTTCTTCAACATATCTTTCCCAGGTTGCGTGCCAAGGAAGTAAATGTTGATTTGATTTGAGGCATAAAATTCGGGACCAAAACTACGAGGAAGTATGACCCGGTCAAGTATACGTTACCTGACTATGCGGTATGGCTTGTACTTGACGCATGCGCACAGCCATATCGCCTAGGCAATGGCAGCTTCGCCCTCATTAGGGTCATTAACTAGTTAGGGTTTTCCAAGGGATAGTAGGGGACCATAAAATTAGCCTTAACAACCAAAATGTCCCCAGAAATCCTTTAATAAACCCATGCCAACTGAAAAACCTGTAGCATACCGAGCACTAAAGATAATTTGTTATTTCAGGTGAAAGATATAGTGGACCCGGTAAACAAAAAAGAGAAGGAAAAAACCGTGTAAAGCTATGATTAATTTTTGAAGTGACGAGCGACTTTTATGTACTGGGGTTGTCATTACATCACTTAGTTGCGATTGTTGTTTCGTAACCGATAAAGAGATTAGGAAAGTGAGCATATAAAATTTGTTATATCTAGACCGTGGAAGAAAGGTTTTTAACAACTGAAAATTCGTCCCATTTATACGCGCAGCTTAAGCAGCTGCGAAAAGAAAGCCGGCCTCAAAAAAAGTACGCCATTTTCACGATCAAGTGGTTTCACGACAGATGCCAGAATTCATTTTGGTCTTGCTAAATTATTTTAATTTGTAAACTCCACCAAGGTTTTTAAACAATATTCGTGATTTGCTCATGAAAACATAAAACTTTGTAGTTGTACTCAGATTACGTAATCGTGCAAGTTTATAGAGATTCGAACCCATGACCTCTGGACACCGGTGAAGTGCTCAATTAAAGCTGTCGAGCTGGAAGCGAGCAAATATGCATGTAATCCACAAAATAGGTGGAATACTTTATAAAAGGTTACAGTTGCAAGTGTTCTATCAATCGGAGATTCGCATTTACATCTCAAAGATGTTATATTGGATTCCCTATCGACATGATATCAGAACAACTTAAAGTGACACACTCGAAGATTTAAGGACCTCTATAAGACGCAGGTCGATTTTCACCATGCCGGAATATTACTGCAACGGGATTTCAATACGACTTACTTAGTTGTTTTGTATCCTATTGCGAGATCCGTTTTCAAAATATAGTCAAAATATACGTCCATTTTGTTAGA